>OX337242.1:1934106-2365006 GCA_946965045.2 Epithemia pelagica | reverse complement strand
TCCACTTTGAGTCGGACGTGGTTCTTGATTTCCTTCTTCTCGGTTTCTCTGGGAATGAAGCAGGCGAAGTGGCTAGCAAACGAATCAGAGCTCTTGTTCTTGAGAACCAGTTGCTTCACGTCTTGGACATGTTGTTGGATCCTTTTCTTTACGTGTTGTTGAGTGTTGCCAATGTACTGCTTGCCGGTTTTGAGGCAGGTGGCTTTATAGACCACGATGGAACGTCTGCAGAAACCTCCGTAGGGACAGGCTTCACGGTTCCTGCAGTTACAGTCCAGATCTTCAAAATCCAAGGATCGTAGTCCGTCATTTAACTTGGAGTTGAGATCTCCTTGAAAATGCTCCCGGATGTTGGTGAACCGGTCATAGGAAATCCTCAAATTCACGAGCAAACACCCCAACCTAGCAATCAACAAATGCAACGAAATCTACGGAGCATGCCGCCACAAACCGCGGTTTCACCGGTTCCCACCCAACAACAACGCCCCCAGCACTGATGAGTCGACGAACGACGAAAGAGCCTTAGTCTGCCGCCCAGTGTCTACCTCGTCGTCCCAGTCAAACACCTCGTTTTTCTCGTGGACCTCCTCCCAGTCGCCTACCGCTCGACTTTCAACCTCAAATGATGACTTTGATCAAGGATTGGATGGGAGGAGCAGCAGTATCCTAGATACTGTGCCCCCCATGACCTACCAAGAACGACGGATCGAAGGACTCCGCGCTAGGTTCGGCTTCAGCACACCAAAGGACACGCCTCCAGTGGTGGTCTATGGCGAAAACGACCTAGAGGAACTAACCCCGACCGACCCCTTGACTACTGATGAGTTAGATACGAGCGACCAGGTGCGAGTGGAGGGAGTTTAGACTACAGCAGGCCGGCGAGTACCTAGCTAGAGTGGTAAAGGGGACTCAGAGACTACTCTAGAGACTAGTGGGCCAATCGCCCCTGTGAATCACGATCAACCAGGACTCACCATTCCGCTAAACACAAACAACAACAAACGAAGGCATCGACAGAAGACAAAGAGGCAATCTTGAACGAGGTCTCACGATTTTACCAGCATGTCGTCGTCGTCGTCGTCGTCAATCCAGTATGAAACAGCAACGCTTAATTGCGCAGACATTGACTTGGGTGCAGCAGGCCTAGTGGAGGGGGAGTGTATCGAGACCGAAACTTTTTTTTCACCCCTCGCCCCTCCTACTAAGATGAAGGAGCAATTCTTCCCCAAAAATTCGATCTACATTCGAAAAGAAATGTGTGAAGTGTTCCAGGAACTCACCAAGATGGATCGAAAACTAAGACAGGTTTTAATCGGTTCACCTGGTGTTGGAAAAAGCGTATTAATATTCTTGGTGGCACTGTACCGTGCCCTGTACGAGGAGAAGCCTGTCTGCTTCATTCGCAAGACGAGGGCTGTTGGAGAGTTCACGAGCGTGTTTTTTATGAGGAAGAAGGATAAAAGCGACAAAGAGAATAAGGAGATTACGATTCGCTACAGTCGAATATTGCAAGGAAACTTGGGAGTCGACGATGTGCTGGCGGACGTTCTACAGAAGCATATGGCGATCAACCGTTCGGATGCCCAGGTTCACGTTATGTCTAACAATGTTCTCTTGTTCATTGATGGTCTACACGAAGGCGACCAAGATCTGTACCTACCACACCATTACCTAGCGACAAGCGGTGGACATGACGTACCTCAAGGAGAAAGTGCGACATTTTCAGCTCTCGTCGTTCTAAGTGGCTGGGAAAAGACGGACCTGCAAAAAGCGCTCGAATTGACTTCGGATATTCTAGACAACCATAAACCATCTGGCATCGACGACGTTGCAGCAGCGGCGCCAGCAGTCGATGGGGTTGCAAGAGTGGCGTCATCGGCCCCAGCAGCAGCAACAACGAAATGTGATGATGAAATGGAAGGTCTTGAAGAAGCCGATGCAGATGGCGATGACGGCGACAAATCTGCTTCTAGCTATTCTCCCGATGAAGTTTTTGAGGATATTTTCTATCATACTGGTGGCCGGATCCGGGAGGCGTTAAAGTACGCTCAGAACCCAGACATATGGAAGGCCGATACGACGGCGACGGTGAATGCGATATCCAAGAATCAGGCAATGCTAAGTATTGTTGACACAAAAGGAAGTGGAGACAAAAAAAGCCCCGATCGTGTTCGAACCATGTTCCGAATCCCTGTTGTGACATCCAGCTGGACCTACTTTGGATCTGCTTATCAGGTTGTGGACTCACAGTTTGTCGCACGTCTCTTGCGGGACCGGGTCGGCCTGGAAAATTACTACAATGCCTATATGGAATCCAAAGAGAAAGGGCTGGCAAGTGCAGCGGGATGCCACTTTGAGGAGCTTCTCCATCAGCTTTTCTACAAACGTCCAAGCCCTATATCTGGCATTCTCCAGAGCAAGGGGACCGGTGTAGAGGGAGTTAATCAACTCTCCGACTTTCTGGTTTACTGGATTCCAAGTGTACCCAATTTCGCAAACATCGATGCAGCCCTTCTTACCAAGGATCCCAATGACAACGTAACAGTTTGGTGCTTTCAGTATACTATTTCCGCTGAGCACACCTTCAACCCTCGAACGTTTAGGACCAAGTTCCTCCGACCTCTGTTACAGACGTTTAAGCTCCAATCAGATTGTGTGTCGGTCAAGATCGCCTTTGTTGTCCCGGATGATGTTCATTTGTCATTCCGACGGCCGGAAGAGGTTGACGAAGAGGGTTATGAAGGATTGACTGTAGCTGTGGATTGTAGTTCGGTCGAAACGGTCAAAGATTTCTTTGATCATGAGGAACTGGGATGCATCGACAACCCGGTCAGATTCTTTGACGATCCGGAGCGAGTCACCAAAGCATTGCGACGTTCGTAAGACTGAGACCTGTGAAGGTAGCTACAGGAGGCCCTGACTGAGACTTGTAGTTGCCTTCTCACGATGCCGGGGCTCAAGTTGTGCGGAATCGTGACCTGATTCCACATTGTAACGTCATGGTTGTTCTGACTTCATGCCTCGTCTCCCTATCCAGCGGCGGCAGTGTGTTGTCTTTGGGTGTCATTGTGTGCCACTTGGGCAGAAGAACTTCGAGGTATTCGAAGTTCGAAGGGTTAGTTTTACGAGTACGGAGTACGGATAGTTAATTTATAGAGGCTTAAATAATAATGAATTCCACACAGTCACGATTCACGATTCATTCGGTCACAGTTTGAAGGCAGGAATCTCATGTGGCAAAAGGACCTAGTCTACGGATATGATCTTGTTCATGTTCATGGACTGTGCATGAACAACTCTTATGCGGCCATCCATTCCTTCCATGTGATCCTGATTTCGCGTTGTGCCGATTCCAAGGCCGCTCCCAGTGCGATTTGGAGTGGAAGGAATGATCCATGCATGCTTTTGGGGACGACTGCCTCCAAGAGAGATGATGGACCGTTTCTCGAACCACCCATCCGCCGTTTCATCCATGCAAAACCAATCTCCGATCTCGTCCGAATATCGCGGAACTCATACTGGGGATCGAGCAGCGCGCGACACAAGCATTCCCGTAGAACATATACCTACAGTTCCACGTACACTTGTCGCCGCACAAGATGCAAAACCAGTCTCTTCGGAGTCAATCGTAAACCTTCGTTGCGTTGCGGTTTGCAAATCTCTTTTGCCTTGTCCATCTTGGCACAAACATTCATCTTGTTCTCATAAAATTTGCTCCTTCCCAAATCAAACATCACTTTGACCAGGCAATCGTGTGCATCCAAACTCCTGCCAATCAATTAAATCGCAATGACTTCACGCACTGTTCCACTTCCCACCATTACACCGACCAAGCCTCGCTTTGTGGGCTCATCAGCATCGGCTGAAAATGAAGGAAATCCCCTCAAGACGCACAAAGTTTCCTCGTGGGATGACGAGAGCATTCTCCTGGCTGCACAACAAATAGTCTCTGAGCAATCCGATGCTGAGCTCAAGACCAACGAATTGGTGGACATGTTCGATTTCACCGATAATGACATGCGGTTTCCCCCGAATCCCCGACATCTGCCCAAAAACTTTGTGTCCTTTCCAATCAAAAAGTCACCGTTTCCCACAGCAGCCAATAACGACAATGATTCATCTGTTCAAGAAGATGACTCGATTAGTCAAGATTTCGACGACTCTTGGGAATCAGAAGAGGATTCGAATGCTGCTGATCTCGATAAATCGTGGGAATCAGACGCCGATTTGAGTGCTCAGAATTTCGACGACGCTGGGGAATCACAAACCATGAATGAGACATACAAGGACGATCGCTTATATTGCTTTCCAACGCCCGAGACTTCCCGAAAAACCAAGAAGCCCATTCATCCGAAACATATTCGATGCGTTACACCCATCAAGGGCAAGCGCCTTCTATTTCAGTCCCGGATGGCCACAACTCTAAAGGGCAAGAGACTTCCACAACCAGAATCCCGGGAACCCCACCCTGATACCTGGGAAGAACTGTCTCAAGAAGGCACCCTCAAGCGTGATCATGACGCGTCTGCTCGATGGGAGACACCCACTTTCGTCCATGATTCGTCCATTGTCGGCAATGCTAAAGATAACGTCACTCCGAGTGACATGGGTATCAAGAGTACATTCCTCGGTACCCTCGACAAAAAGCTTCAGCACCATCAATTGCCATGGACGGTAGAGGAAGAAGAAATTATTCGTGAGTACCGCAAAAAGAACATCAAGTACTCTGTCATACAAGCCCAACTTCCAGGTCGAACTTGTATCGAGATTCGAGATCACTTTGAGAACGTGATTGACCCCAATCTCCTCAAAACGCCTCTCACCATTCAGGAGAAGCTGATTATTTTGGAGAAACGACAAAGATTTGGAAACCGCTGGAATCTTATATCCACATTTTTGCCAAGAAGGTCCGTGGACCAAATCGAAAAGTTCTGGCTGAATACCAAACTCTCTGAACGACGTCGTTTCCGAACAAGCGGCAAAAGTGAGTGACTTCTTGCGGGTAGAAGTGTGGCTCAAGAGAAACGGGAAACGAATGACAAGGGTATGTACTGTAGTAGAGGCTATTGCCGTATGCATATCAAAATGAAAAAGCAAAATAGAGGATTCTTGATTTCACAACATTGAGTCTTGTAGTCATTTTTCTTCGCGTGAAAGTATTTTTCGGACCGATTTGTATGTGTGGAATGAAATTGATGGGAAGCAAAAAGTGCTGGGGATGATATTGGCCTATGCCTCCAACGGCAGGTCGTTCGAATGAAACCAGCTCGAACGTTGCTGCTGCTGACAGATACTGGATCAAGCTGGCCCGTATCTGCATCGAAGAATGAATCTTGCACGCTTACAACAATGACCAAATCGGCTGGAAAAATCCATTGTGCTCCCACTGGAAGTTGCCTACCGTAATCTTCCGCAGAAACATTTCGGACCAGGGAAAGATAGGATGAAGCATTGACTGGTTTTACCCGAACACGGCGAGCCCATTGTGCGGCAAAGGCCGGAAAATCGGCTCATTGAGAGGGAATCTCAACTCTGAGAGCGGCATTCTAAGGGGCATCAACCCGCATTCTCTTGACATAGGGGGTCCACATGCATCATTGAGTGTCTGTTTGAAAGGACTGTATTTGTTTTTTTTCATGAAAGGGTTCAAATGACAGATCTTTGCTTGCCAAAGCCGGTGGAACAAAAGTGAGGGTATCTTTTTTAGGTATCTTTCCGGAAGACTTCTCAGCGTCTGTAGTGTATTTGTATTGATTTAAAAGGGTGCGATTGGGGGGGTACCTTTGTTCGTCCGTCATCCGAAAGGAAAAAAATTGTCTCGTATTTTTTCCCAAAGCGCCAGCCGGGTGATATCGCCAGCCTCTCTTCGATCGTTCGAAATCGACGCGCCGGTCACGCCTTGTATATCGTCTCACTTTTCGAGCAACACCACAAAAGACGACCATGAGCACACCAAAAACCAAAAGAAAACCATCCAGCCGGACGAACGACCACAGTGACAACTTTATGGTCAAAACCATCCACCTAGATCACAAGTGAAGGCAGAATGCATCCACCTAGATCACAAGTGAAGGCATAATGCATCAAAGGAAGGATGACAACATGAAACATGACAATCAACCACTGCACTGAACAATCAACCACTGCAATGATGAAGCGAAGGTTTGACAGCGTCATCATGGGGTATGTAAGCCCAGGAAGCAGGAAGCCTAAACTAGTAGTGGACTATGCTTTTATCTTTGCCATAGACAAAGTGCCAGGAGCTTGTGTTGATACTCCTAGAGGTGCATTGCATCATGTGTGTGTATTTTCAGGGTTTGGTGTGTGTGTGTGTGTGTGATGATTCCGTGAAGCTTGATCCACTACTACGTAAAGAGTACTCGCTTCTGAAACAGTATAGACTTTAGAGTACAAAATGGGCTTGTAGATTTCTCTGTGCATGTCTCGTCAAGTCTCACGGCTCACGCCGGTTCCTGTTTCCCATTCATGAGCGCAAGCGGCTACACAATAGGGCGAAGCCAGTTATTACAGTTGGCTTGGACGTTATAATAATGTGCTAAATCAAAAGAAATTTGAAAGAAATAAGTTTTACATTTTTTAGGAAAATATGGGAATAACCGTATGGACAGCAGACGGGAGGTACCCCCGCAATCGGAGGGTTTTTTTTAAAACAATAGCAGCATTTCCGGTTCATTTTAGCGCGCATGTCAACCCTCCCCCACCCAATACCGCTTTAGAAACATGTCACACCCACTGTGCTCTAATCAATGGAAAAACCCCGAATAGGACATTCATTAAATATAATCCGAGACTCTACCGTGAATGAACATCCAAGACTGCCAGTACCAAAAAGCCAATGAATTGGCACAACAACGGAGACTTGGCTCTTATGTAACTATGCCAAACCTTTTCTGATACATAAGGCAAGGTGAGGCCATCGTTACATAAGAGCCATATCATCGTGGAAGTACCCCCTGTCACACGTCCTCTTCAGAACCCCATTTTCCCAAATTTCACTAAGTCCAAACGTATGAGAATGGATTTGGAGAACTCGCCCGACGATTTTTTGCATAAAATTTATATGTTCATGAATATTACATTACCCCTTAGTCGCATTTCATTCATCCGTTCTAAACTCAATCGCAGAACCCGAAGCCGATGAAAAGATGATGTTGACAAGGAACTCTGAATAAAGTTCCATCATGTCTCTCTTCCTGAATCAACATATCAATCAAACAGGCACCTCTCCTTTCGATTGAAGACCCAACGATGCCAACCACCCGTCAAGCCCAACGGCTTGCCATGGAGCAAGCCGAAGAAGAGTTGCAAGAAGCAGAGGCTGCCCCAGTTTCCCCGAATCAACAGACGAGAGCTCGTCGTAGAGAGGCGAAGCGTCCTCCCCACTCAAGTGCTTTAGAAAGGAAAAGGATTGCCCGCATCTGCCGTGACTTTGCCAACGAAGACACGAAGCCATGTTCTGTATTTGGTAGAGACCGATATCAGCGATGGGAAGGTTTTTTCTTTTGCGGCAATTGCTTTGACGCGGATGAACAAGAAGTCGCTTTCCCCAACATCCCCATTAACAGGAAAGCAGAGAATGGCCGATTCACTTGCACAGCTTCCCATGACAATATAGTCATGCCAACCGACCCAGTCAAGATTGAATCTATCAAGAACCGGCCGAAGAAACGCAAAGCAAAACGTCGCTTCCGCAAGAATCGCCGTTCTAAAAGGTCGAAAGGGATTCATGTAACCCCTGTTAATCAATCTACTGTTGTTACAACCGAAGAAGACAAGAAACCTCCTCCGAAACAAGAGGAATCTGATTCAGATCCTGATTCCGAAGATGATTCTGACGTCTCCAGTGGTTCGTCATCCTCCAATGATATTTTTGCGGATTCTGAAGAATCCGAAGCTGAAGAAGAACCTGTTGCCAAGGAAGTTATTGCCCCCCATGGCAATGAAGGGATGTCTGTTCTCACATGCAGTCTGGCCAATTCCTCCACATCCTATTCCGGAATGACAACCAGCCAGTTACTTGCACAAGTACAAAAAGCAAACGACGCTCTGTCCTCGAAACAAAAGGACATAGAGCTATCCTTGAAAAACAAGGACCGTGAGATTCAGTCTCTCAAACTCAATCTGAACAAGGTCCGTAGGAGCAGCAAGAAGAAATCTAAACAGATCACCAAGCTTGAAGCTCGTATCATCGAGATACAATCCGATAAAGCGGTGTCTCAGTCCGTTCCAACACGGGCCTCGGACAAGGAACGTGGGGACCAGATCATTGCTAACATTCGTGTCATCATTTCCAAGGCCATTCTTCGCCATGGAAAGAATAGTGACCGAGCAACGCGTTTCTTAAAAGCGTTGTGTGGTATGTTGTTGAATTCCAACATTCATCAGGGACGAATGAAGGATGTCTTGCTTGAAGTGGTCGGCAAGCACCTTCGTCAAACAGTTTTCACACCATTCCGTATTCTTTCTGAAATGGATCGACACGGAGGAGTGTTGAATTTTGAAGGAATCGAGCTACTCCGTCGTGTTGAGACTAACGGACAAAAGCATGTGCGCACCATCATACCCAGCACATCCTCTCTGCAGAATTGTGCCGCTATGGTGGAACATTACGGCTCGATTGTTTGTCCCTTTAGAATGATCAGGAATGTGAGGGATTCGACTGAAGGGTTTTACTTTCGCGCAGCTGACGTGATGCGGGTAATCCTACATTCCGGTGGATTGATGGATGGTGAAGCTGCTTCTCGTCCAGTCAATCTCTCACAAAGCATTGATGGTGCCATGTTGACAAAGCATCTGTCGCATACTTTGGGCGGATTGAAATTCAATGACTCCTCCAATCCCTACAAGCAATCCAGGAACTCAGTATTCCCCATAGTCTGTGTCATTGGTCGCGAAAGCACGTCAATTGTTCGCGGACTGTTTGCTCGTATGATCCAAGAGATTGACGAGGCAGCTTCCATTGTTCTTCCCCAACGGTTTGCGATCGAGCCCCCCAAAGTCTCCACGAACTGCGATATGTCCTGTGACTGGAAGCTTTCAGGACGTGGAGGTGCAGCAAAGGTTTGTAAGTATCCATGTAGCAAATGCGCCATTGCTTCAAGTGACTTACATTTACAAACTCGTCTTGCATCAGAATGTCCTATCTGCATTCATCTGAAGCACACCGACGACGAGAATTGGATATGCCGTCACGTTGATATGTGCACGGGAGCCCATATTGGACTCATGAAGGAAGAAGTTGAAAAATTCAAGGCAGAAAGTCCCAAAGTGGCAGAAGAAATTGACGACATCAGGAAGAAATCAAAGATCAGGACAGACATCAATCCATCTCTCCCAGCAGACGACATTGCTCTCAGCTCATCAGACAACATTCATTTCGATTTCCAGAAGGCCGAAGTCCAAGATCGAATCGAATTCTCTCGGAATGTAAACAGCGATCTCCAGTTACGGGGGTTGTCGTTGCAGGGACCCTTGTCAGAAAGGCAGAGTCGCTTGAAGGTCCAACATATCTCGGAATATACTTATAGCATGGCTTCACTCCGAGTTCGAGAGTTTGATCCAAAGGGAAACAAGGACGTAGCGGGCGCTCTCGTCATGATGATGGACGCGGTACCATGTCTGTTACACTTGGAGAATCGCATGGGGATAAAGATCCTATCCATGTGTCTCAAGAGTGGTCTAACCCATGCCAAGAACGACGAACACGACTGGATTAATGAAGACGACCGCACTTCTGTCGACCGGAAGTGCCAAGCTTTCATCGAGAAGGTCGAGGAAATTGTGAATACACAAGTCCTTGGAACCCCTATGCAGTCACAACAATGGCAAATGCCATACGATCGACGAAAAAACGTGGTGGGAACTATCACCATGGACAATGTTAAGGTAAGAAAGATTATTTCGCAAATCAACGAGCTAATTGATCCTATGGTGGAGGATGAGGAACGTCGAGAGAAGTGGAAACAGTGTATTGGTCACTACCGATCCGCCATTGAAATCGTAAATCGAAAACATGACCTTTCCAACCAAGAGATTTGGGACTTCCAAAAGGAAGCCGACCTGTTCTTTGCACTGTGGGTACAACTTTACGGGGCCGAGGGCGTAACAAACTACGCTCATGTAATCGGCAGCGGACATCTCCGCGAGTACTTACAGCACTGGCGAAACCTCTCCACCCACTCACAACAGGGGTGGGAGGCCTTCAATAGTGCTTTCAAGACGTATTACTTCTCCAGGACCCAGCGTGGTGGAGCAACTAACAAAGGAGAAGGCGATCAAAGTCGAATGAAGTCAATGGCAAGATGGATCCAACGTCGGATGGTGTTTTTACTCGGGATCTCTGAGGAGGAAATCGAGGAGTCTGTTGCGAACGATAAGGAAAAAGCAACTACTGGACCTAGTTGGGTACAGAAGTATGGAGGGACGATCGAGTTTGGGCAGCCAGTTGGACTTGCAGTGAGAGATGAGGATGATGTCGAGAATAATCCTGAATTCGAATTCGATTGGGAGGTGGCAATGGATACAAGGATCAAGCCAATGACTAGTGAGGGACTGCCGGAGGATTTTTCAGATTGGACTTCAGATGGTTCTATATGAAGCTAAGGTGACACATATTTGTAGACGTGACAGTGGTGTACTAAGATATATATTACTCAACGATAGTTACGAATAGCTTCATGTACTTCGTCTGTCAACTCGAGAATCTTTGTCTTCTGTTGACAGTGTGGCTTCCTGTCATCATATTCTTCGCCGGCACATGCTCCAATAGCGATGTGGTATGTTTCACTGGCTGGGATCGTCCCCAACATTCGGATTTCATCGTCGGGGAAATCAAAACCGCCTGGTGGTTCGGGTTTTCGTGTTGTGTAAAGGTCGCCAGTATTTACCTCTAACAACACAGTCCGTGAAGCATCTTTGGGTGAAAAGATGTCCAAAACCTCCCAAACAGTGTCTTCGAGATGAAACTGTTCTCCTTGGATAATAGAGAGGTCACTGGGGTCTATGGCAGAGGAGTGTTCGGGCACAACATCTTCTGTAGTGCGCTCAGGACTGTCCCTAAGGCTGGGTTGGGGAGAAGCCCGTGGACTGCCTGTCGGAGTAATCAGGCCAACTTGAATATATTCGGGAACGCGTCTCTTCGGTACGGGGGACGGCAGGTTTTCGTTGTCTTGTGGAGGATTGTCATTGACCTGGGGAGCATGATTGAGTAACGGGAGCTGACCTTTCAAGGTCAACTCCAAATGAGTCGTCGGGGGAGGGACTTTGATGACACCAGCTCTAGAGGTGTCATAAAGATATCGTTGGAAGGATACCGTAACACGGCAACTGAATTGAGAGAATGACAAGTCTATACGTTGTTCCTTCGTGCGCTTCTTGAATGGAACGGGTTCTTCGGGGACTGGTCCTCCAGCAATAATCGTCAGAGAATGGCCGCGCTTGAGAGACAAACCTTTATCCCCGTGATACAAGGTCGGGCGTATTTCCGTAGATCCATACGTAGAACCAAATCCCATGATGGTCCTAAGCTTGTCAAGATCCGCTTCAGTCGCAAACCGAATGACGCCTGACTCGAACTGGATTCTGGATTTGCGACGTGTAAATCTATTCGTGATATCAAGATAAGTTTCGGAGGCCTTGAATGGCTTGTGGACACATCTTGAACGGTGAGCACGAGATAATAGGAGACTGATGTAGTTGTAAGTCTCCACAGGAATGTGCCCAATAGTCAGAGCGTTGGTTTCTTTCTCCTCTGCCTGGCCGGAACGACGATTCAGCATCTTCGAGATTGCTTTGCGAATGAGAAATAGTCCTGTCCAAATATTAAGATGACAAGAACGGGGAGGACAAATAAGATGTGAACGTGTTGTGTCGTGAGAAACCATGAATCGTAAGCAATTCTCTGGGATAGGAACCAAACCTCGCTCAGAATGCTGCTTGTATCGGACCACAAATACATTCTCTACTCCGTAGGCCCATCGGTTGGCTGGTGAGTCAAGATCAGTGAGAGAAAAGACAAAAGCAGGATAAAAAATCTCCCGAAGGCGCAACGGCAATCCATCTTCTCGAGGATTGATCAATTCCATCACTTCGTTCGACATGTAGAGTTCGATATTGTTGCGTCCTTGAGCTGTTGGTAGTGGTATCTTGTTGTGTTTCGGGGGATCGGGATGGCATCGAAGTTTCTCCTTCGGGAACAGAGGGTAGAAAATTTGTACTTTGATTCCATGGGGAATCCATTTGAGTAGTCGAACAACCGTCGTGGTCTTGGGATCTTGGGATGGTTGGATCAAGTGTACGAATGAACCCATTTGGAAAGAGTCATGAAAAATGGAAGAGTAGAAGGGAGGAGCATCTACGTCAGGAATGAATTCCGGGATGAGAGAAGACATGTTCAAACAGAAGTTGCTCTTTCGACAGAATGGGAGTATGGTAATATGAAGTGGCAACAGTCAATGGAAGATCTGGAGTCGTTTGTTGTATCATTGTAATCGGTGGAGGACCTCCGTTGCCATTGGATCAATCACTATTTGTGCAACCGAGATTGCAAAACCGGAGAAGAATTCGGAAGTAAAATGAGTGTCCGAGTGGGACTCTATTTAACACCAACTAGGGGGGAAGTGTTATGGATACTTAAGCGCGCGAGCTCATGTCTCTGTGCGTAAGCCTGGATTTTGGGGTCGGCAGGCTTTTTGGACCCCCTTCGATGAACCATAACTGCTGCTATTGAGCCGGGACGCAGATCTGGGCAAAAGTCCCAGCTAGATGTCAACCCCTTCGAGGTAGCAAAGGTAGCTAGATCTTTCGCGAAAAGATCCAACGATTCGACAACAAAGATCCTGTTCTTCGTGTTGCCGATATCCCTCCCAATGGTCGTATTTTGACAACAATCGTAACACCAAACTAAAGGCCTATTGAACGAAAGAGATCGTCCTACAATGACCGTTACATATTATGGTTCTAGGGGAAATTCTGTCGTTGCCTTCCTCCACAAACTGGTTCATCACTCGTCTTCTTCTCCTCCCATGAGCCTGAGTCGGTTGCGACAAGTCAGTTCCTATCACGTGGACGACGTGACGGGTCGGTTGCATCGTCATCCGAACCTCCCACCCCGATTTCAAATTATTGTCGGATTGGAAATTCATGCGCAATTGGAGATTCCCACCAAGCTCTTTTCCCCCGCCCGTTCGACCGCAGCCGTCACAACCTCCAGCGGCTATTCCTCCAATTTGCATCGTCCCAATTCGGCCATTCCGAGACCACCACGAACAGGACCAGCTTTGTTACATCCATTAGATGTGGCCATTCCTGGATATTTGCCCGTTCTTTCCAAGCAGGCCGTTCAAAAGGCCGTCTTGGCGGCCGCCTTGTTTGACTGTGACATTCAGAATACGTCACGGTTTGAACGCAAACATTACACCTATGCTGACCTCCCGAGTCACTATCAAATTACGCAACAACGGTGGCCCTTGGCCGTCAATGGACAGATCCAGGCAACCATTGAGTTGCCCACCACCAAGAAAAAGGGCACGAAAAAGTCCTCGACTGCAAAACGACGCGAGGTGACGTGTCGGGTTCACCGGATTCAAATCGAACAAGATACTGGAAAAACCATGGTACAGAACCAAACACATGCGATACCACCCAACGGCATCGACAATGACGACACGAATGTAGTACCCGAGACCACGGTGACAACCACCTCCTGGTCGTGTGTCGACTTTAATCGAGCGGGTCAAGCCTTGATGGAACTTGTCTTGGCACCCGATTTGAGAACTCCCCTCGAGGCAGCCGGTGTCACCGAAACGGTGCGACAATTGTTGAAACATGTAGGTGTCTGCGATGGACGGATGGAAGAAAGTAGTTTTCGCTGTGATGTCAATATCAACCTGGAACAAGTGGATGTAGGAGTGGACCATGACGACACTGGGAGTAGCTCTTCTACAACTACACAACGACGACGAAGCCCTCGTGTTGAAGTCAAGAATCTCAGTTCGATTCGTCATGTGCGAGAGGCTGTCGAGTACGAAGCACTCCGACAGGCACAGGTGTGGGACGAAACCGAACCAGAGGATGGCAAGTCGACACACCACTGTGAAAATCAAGGAGTGTCCCGTGAACGAACTGCCGACAAACCTCCTCCTCCAGCTTCGGAAACTCGAATGTGGAATCCTAGTGTTCGAGCCACGGAATTGATTCGAATCAAGGATGGGGAAGAAGATTATCGCTTCTTACCTGAACCGGATTTGCCTCCCGTCATTTTGGAAACCTCTGCAACACCGAAACATAATGACAATGACGACAACGACACTCGACCCACCAATCCAATATTGGATGGAATGGATCTCACCACCTTTTTGCAAACGCACATGCCAGAGCTACCCTCGGAAGCAATCTCACGACTGCAGCAAACCTATGGCCTCACAGAGTATCAAGCCAGTGTTATTACGAGTGATCTTCCCGCCATTGCCTTTTTGGATCAGGCGATTGCCGTTGCGACACAAACCGAGACAAAAGAAGAGGATGTTGATCCTACCAAGAAACCAGCTGGAACCGTAGGCCGTGCGGCAACCTTGACGGCCAATCTCATGATCAATAACCTGTTTGCTTTGGTGAAAGAACACAGCACTCTGGGGAAAACGATATCCTCTTCCGAAGAAGAGACGATGGAAACGACCACATCAATTCAAGACTCGACCGTTTCGGCAGATCAATTGGGACAAACAGTTGCCTTGGTGTTGAATGGGACGCTGTCCAACTTTATGGCTCAAACCATGTTGCAACTCTTGTATAAGAGCGAACAAGGTCGAATCCCTGCCGAGGTAGCCCACGAACGGAATTGGAAGCTCATTTCCGATCCCGACACCTTGCGAGCCATGTGTCGACGCGTGGTCGAACACGAACCTCCTGATAAATTGCAGCAATATCATCGAGGAGGCAAACCGCAAGTGAAATTGCTGCGCTACTTTTCAGGAAAGGTCATGGCCGACTGTCAAGGCAATGCCGATCCGGAACTGATGCGACATGTGCTCCTGCAAGTTCTGGACGAGCTCCGTCCCAATCCGTAATAGTCTCCGCCAATTTTGACTAGTTTCAGTGACGGAGGGCCAAACTGTACAACAGACTTTCGAGAAGAAGAACTGGATGTAGAATTGTCGACCAACAAACCCAGGGCACAGCCTTGGACGTGTCACACAAGTCAACATGAGAATCTTGGTCTCGGCAAAAGAGTATTGAGCAGCAAGACAGGATGTAGGATTGAAGAAAAGGAACCCTGGACAAGAAATCGCGCAGAGCTCTAGGCGAGACAGCGGCACAATCTATTTCCATAATCTCGGCACAGAATGGGGTCGAGAAAGGGTTTGCGTAAAAGAATTCTTGATGCTCCAAAGGTAGGGTTGACAGAAGCACCCAAATGCTACCCATTTGTGGAGATTGTGAATGGTACGATCCTGTCACCAACTGAAAAATGTGCAATCGTCTTGGATTGTTTGATGAATTTAATGGTTTCCACGTCGAGACAAAGACTGTCGTGTTTGAGAGTCATGTGCCTCCATGCTCTCAGTCAAGACGGACGCATGACTCCTCACAGCAGAAATTACACCTCTTGTGAGCCTACCAGAAGGGAGGCGTTTAAGACAAAGATCGTTACTAAGACCCTTATAAAGCGTCTATGTTATCATTTCTTCTCAATATCCTGGACCGGTGTGAATGTCACGAGGCAAGGGACGGAAATACATGTAATTGACATCTTGTCGATAGTTGTACTGGTCGGGTTCCATAACTGTATCTTTCAACAATCCGCCGTCAGTCCACTTGGTTTGAAGATTGGACAATTTAGTCTGTATGGATTCCCACGCCTCTTTCATGGTATTGACCAATTTCGGTTGGGACAGGGCCTTGTCACCACCAGCAGAGACGAGTGGCACAGGAGTCGCATCATCGAAGACATTGAGGAGAGGGGGCTGGGCGTTGGGATTTGCGTTGGGGTAATCCGTCGGTTCATACAACAAATGAACAAAATTGGCATAGGCTGTGGCCAAAGCCACATAGGCCAAAGAACGCCATTCGTCCACGGCGGGAGGACCACCATCCTTACAAGTCTGTGTACTTCCCAACCTGGGATCCATGGCAGAGGCAATAGCCGTGGTCCCGTAAAACTGATGACGAATCACCAAATGATTGATGGAGTCGGCAGCAAACGTAACGAGGCCCTTGAGGGTTTGGAACTTTTCGTAACGAGCTGGCAACTCGTGGAAAATACCCTCCAACGCTTGATAGTATTTCTGCAGTGCCTCGTCGTTCTTCACATTCTCATCACTGCCCTGATAGACCGCAGTCAAGATTTCCTGAGAATAGGATTTGAAGATGTCATAATATTCCAATTCCCATTCCAATTGATTGTGTACTGGTGGTGCCGCTTTCTTCGAGGTATAGTCGGGATTTCCTTTGATCAATTCATTCACCTTTTTGCGTTCCTCAAAATCTTCATCAGACGCGTACGTGAAGCGGTTGTACACTCCTGTCAAGTAGTCAGTGAGGGCATCGTATTTCAGAGCAAACACTTGAGAAAATACCGCGTTTTCCTGAACCAAATGTTCTGTAGTGAGTTCTTCGGCCAAGCCATGAGCAAACAAGTGAATGTACAGCATGACACGAAGCGGGTGACCGTTGAAATCATTCAATCCACCCTTTGCATTGGTGCCCATGCCCAAATTTAGAGCATAATCAAACATGTTGATGTTGGCAACTTCCAACAAGTTGTAACTGGAAAAAGAATCAAAAGTGAGTTTCAGGATCCTTTGGGAAGTTTTGTCGAACACAAAAATGCAACTTACGTCATGTGGATTTCCGCCAAGTGCTTTCCAGCAACAACGGAAAAGTAAAGAGAAGACACGATCATGGCTTCCGCCCGGCGAAAGACGGCAGCCTTCTTTTGGACCGCAGTCTTGTATTCGGTACGAGGAGCCACAACCCATTTGAGTTCCAAGTTTTTGTTCTTGTTGACGACAAAGTAGGCAATTCCTCCATATGGTTCATAATACTCCTTTTCTTCATATTCTTCCAGGTGACGAAAGTCAATCACCAATCCAAGAGTATCATTCTCATGTCCGTGTTTGCCATGATGATTGCTGTCGGAGGTAACGAGCTCAAAGAAGGGATAAGTGGTCGTTTCCTTGGCACGTTTCAAAAAAGTATTACCAATACCATACTGGGCGAGATAGGCCAGGTATTGGCCGTCCTTGAAACTATCCACGGCTGGCTGGGGAGCATATTGCAATGTCTTGCCCATTGCCGGAAAGTCGAGGATGGGAAGGGAGAACAAGTTGGAGGGGTACCGTTCTTGACCATCTTCCGTGACGCCCATACGGACTTTGTAATCCAGGGGTGTGTCAACATTGGCTTGAGGAAAGAAACGGTCGAGCTTGGCAATCACACCAAACAGTTTTGTGACGAGTTGCACAAGACTTCCTCCATTAACTGTGTCTGTCTCTGGAAGACCGTCAGCAATGGCCGGAACAGCCATGTTGGCAGCCACTTGGTACGGATGGGATTCGGAATAGGGCTGCATGGTGACTTGCTTCGGTGCTCCATTGCTATAGACTTGACTCAATGGTTGAGGTGGTGCTGGTGGGGTCGGATTGCCAACCAAGACAAAGTACATTAGAGACCAGACAACATAACTGATTTCAGAGCGAAACAATTGGTGCAAGAGTGGGAAGGTCTTGAACACTGTAACTACCGCGACGGCGATGGTGGCCAAGACACAGGGCCATTGGCGTTGATAGGGTTCCTTGGAGAGAATGGCGTCTTGCACTGCCATTGCCACCGTGTCGTCACTGTTTCCAGCCAACATGAGGGCCAGGTATAGGCAAACGGCTCCTATGGTGCTCAACGTGTGAAAATAAAAGCTTTTGATGGGAGTGGCCGTTCCTTGCAAAAACGCCATGAACTGAAAGACAGGTGCCAATGCCAAGGTATACTTGACAGCATTTCCACCAGCCACAGGATCACGAGTCATCTGGGAAATAGAAAAGAACAGTCACAAAGGTGAGACGTTACTGACAGCAGCTTCCGGTCCGTGTTTCCACACACTATTGTCTACGTACCACAAAGACAAATTCGCCCACTTGAATGCCCAACAACACGAGAGGAAGCATATCCATACCACCCAAAACACGGAATCCACCCCAATATAGGCCAATTGACAGGGCCGTGACCATGAAAATGGCAGTGTACATCAAGAACTTGAGAAAGGGCACATCACTTGCAGGGATCATGAGTGCCGTGGCATAAAAGAAGAGCGACGCCACAACGGGGCCAATGTTGAGGACTCGCAAGCGACTGATGTAGGAAGTAAAGCGATTGAGCGACTGATCAAAGGCATGACCTGTCAACAACAAGCCAAGTTCAAAGACCCAACCCAACGTGGCCAAGTTCAAAGACCCAACCCAACGTGGCACCATAAATGGTAAAATAATAGGGAAGCAAGGTCCAGAGAGCTCCGCCAACTTGTTCATCTTCTGAAGACGGTGGATTCTCCAACACATGCTTGTTACAGTCATCAAAGAATCGGGCCGTGGTATTTTCCGTGTACAAGACATTGGGAAAGAAACACACGGTATTTTCGACATAGCAGACGAGGGAGGCAAAGACAGGATCATGAGCATGACAAGTGGACATGTCATGGTTCTTGGTCAAGTGAAAGGCAACGGAGGGTTGGTTCAACTGCTGGGCCATGTAGATGCCAGGGGCACTCATAAGTGGACATGTCATGGTTCTTGGTCAAGTGAAAGGCAACGGAGGGTTGGTTCAACTGCTGGGCCATGTAGATGCCAGTGGCACTCATGACCATCAAACTGGCAATGGACAAGAGAGAGCCAACAATGCTTGCCGAGGTTTGTGTCGTATAGTCGTAGGGGGGAAACGTTGTTCCGTAAAACCCTTGAGATAATCATAGAGGTAGACGTTCACCATGGTTTTTTGTTTGTTTTAGAAAAAGATTGGTTTTGTTTTGTGAGATTGCTTGTTCGAAGTATCTTGGTTTTTTGTTATTGCCGACGGGTGCCCTCAGAACTCAGAACACGAAGCAGCAAAAGACCATGGGAACAACGTACACGAACAAGCGCAGTTGTCCGGACTGACGTTTTGTACGAACCATAGCGCCACGCAAGGAGAAGAAGAAGGAGGAGAACCAAACTGGCAGACAGCTCCATGGCCTCCCATGCCATTCGAGTTGGACGAAGGACATGCATCGGTCGTACTCCATCACCCCGACAAGAATCAAGGACTGATCTTGGTCGTATTGGGCGGCTATTCTTATCCGAATCCTTCTGCCCACATGATGTGTCCGTGGGAGGATGAATTTCTTTCCTCCAATGCGGTTTTTTTGGTTGAATGTCGACCAGGATACAATGGCCTGGCGAAAAGCTTTACCCATGAACGAAGACCGACGGTTCTTTGCAGCCGTGGTATGTCATGGCGCTCTGTACGCCATTGGTGGACAATATTCTGAATATATTGGTGCTGGTTATGATACGATTGAAAGGATTGACATTGACGATTTATTTTGTCCATCCTGCATGGACAATGAAACGAAACAATGGATGACTTTAGAGTGTCGTTTGTCCAGCGGAAGAGGTGGGTGTGCCGCAGTCGCGGTACAAGACCGATTCATTGTTGTGGCGGGTGGAAATCCTGGCACGTCTCTGGCATCTGTGGTGGGTGGAAATCCTGGCATGACGTCTCTGGCACCGGTCGATATTCTAGACACACAGTCCTCCGAAAGTCAATGCGTCATTATATCCAGACCATCCTTAAATGCCGCTCGACGAAACTTTGGAATGGGTGTGGTTGGTCAACGTGTCTTTGTGGTAGGCGGAATGGGTGGCGAAGAGCTCGAGTACATGAACTCTGTGGAGTACCTGGAATTTGATGACTGGAGCAAAAACGAAGGAACCCAAAATGCAACCGCAACATCTCCGTTCACCAACAAATCCTGGAAGTTTCACAAGGATCTTGTTCTTGGCACCAGTCGACATAGCCATGGTGTGGTCCGAGTGGGATCTTGTCTCATTGTGGTTGGAGGAGAAGGTGCTGAAGACATGCGTTCTGTGGAGGTTTTGGACACACAACGGAACCTGGTATGGCAGCTCCCAGAGCAGGGAATTGGACCGCGACACCATAGCGCGGTTGCCATTTCGAAGGGCATTGCAACAATTTCATGCTGGAGATCAGGAGATGCGATTGAAACCCTTCCTCTTGTGGACAAGAACAGTGCATGTTTTGCTCGTATGATTGCTCTCGAGAAGGCCCCACTACGAATAGAACACTGCTCATGGCATAAGATAAAGTCATCTATCTCGTTTTTTTCCTCCTTATTCTACCGTAGGTATTTTTGGTTTGGGAGCCGGCCGACCAAACGATGTGTCTCTCATTCTCTACGATTGTCTACACTATACGAAAGGAAGAGATAGAGGCCTTGGAGGAAGAGTAATCTCGGTGACAAAGTTTCCGGTCAAGGGGAATGATCCCCTCTGAGGCGACTACTAACATTATCCGTGTATACTGTGCAAAGGGCGATATCCACGCTTGTCTAGAGGGTATACTGCTTCAGTTAGGATTTCTTCCTCTCCAACAGATCCCAAGGTGTCCAACAGATCCCGAAATGTGTGAGGCCATTTCATTTTAAGTCCCTATGGACAACTCAATTTACTCGTTGGGGGAAACGTTAAACGTATCACAGACATGCAAAAGAGCATGTTGGTCGTGTGAATTGCTCAATTTGCTACTGTGTTCGAAGCAGCAAACATGCTTCATGATTGAATGGGGTTTAGAACTGGGAGAGGAGACAAAGCAACCTTGTAGCCTGTGGCGGCGTACGTTTGATTTTTGGTCCACTGTACTCAGAGGAGACTACTAGAGTTCCATCATTTCCAAACACGAGGCAATACACAGAATCAAGGCCGGATCCACTCCCGGAGCGACATCGACTTGAACGCGCCTCGCTTCTTTTTCTTTGTGAATAAGTTGTGTGAGTCGACGATGTGGATTGTAACTGGATTTGACAATACCCAAATGATCCTTGGACTTGTAATAATCACAAATGGTCACAATCCGTTCCTGACTGTCACGGGTTTCCGTCACTTTGTAAATCGGTTCAAAGTCGACACGGGCCGTCGTGGTCGTGGCGTTGGGAGTCACTTTGGTGGTAGGACTGTCATGCTCCTCGTTGGGTGTCGCTGTCATTGTTTCCGCAGACGACGACTCATCTCGTTCGGTCCCCTCCACATCAAACGTAAGAACTTCGACAAAGTACAACCGTCCGGCCGACGTGTGGACCAACTTGATGCGGAACCAGGGATAAAAGGCCACGATATTGGACTCTCCCACATCTTCTAATTTGGGTTCCGAATAGTGATGAGGACCGGGAATCAAGGGCCGTGTCCCACAAATACTCCAAAATCCATGCTTCTTGTGTCGATAGGCCAAGGCCAGAGGTTCCTTACGATCGTTCCACAAAATCATGCGTCGAGATCCACAGGCACGTCGCGAAAAGGTAATACTGGCACCCTTGGCGTAAGGTTGATCTTTACTGTCCACCAGTCGCAACGAATACTGGTCTCGCCAGAAATTCAACATTTTGTTCCAACCACCACCACCACCACTGCTATTGCGAACACCACTGTCATTGTCATTTGGATGTTGTTTGTTATCGTAGACCAAAAAGATGCGCAAGAGTTCATACTTTTCTTCGACGGGCAACATGTTACCACCGACCCCCAACAATTGTCCATGAACCATGGACGGCAATTCGTAAATGCGACACCCAAATTGTCGTTCGGTCCGGTCTCGGGTGAGGGGCGTTTCTTGGGTGGCAGATTTTTGTCCCGACACTTTATCGTAGGCCGTCCGTGTGACTTCGGTCTTGTAAATGCGAGCCTTGCGAAAGTAGGCCAGACCCTTGATGACAAATTGCTTGTCTTGCGTCGAAAAGCGCAAATAATAATCCATACTGCCGGCCGCCACTTGTTTGTATCGAAACAATTTGAAGTGCAAAGTCGGATAGCCACCCAATTGCAACAATTCGGCCTTGAAATCACACAAATTGGCGTCCGTATCACCTTCACTATGACGGACAAAGTCAGGATCAAACAGGTCTTCAATGCGTGCCAAGGCTTCGGCTTCATTCAAGGTACCATCCGACTCGTTGCGAGGTATATCCAAAATGGCCTAGTACTTTTGCACCACTTGTTGAAATTCCGATCGAGAAGCGACAAAGAGTTCGGATGACGAAGAGGCAGTCAAATCCAATTGCGAGTCCATGGCGGACGACAATAAAAGTGTGTCGTCCTCTCCAACTTGTTTCGGAGTCACACCCAAAGTCTTCATTCTGTGATAAGGTTTCGTTCAATGAGAATCAATGGAGAGAGGAGAAAGTTCACAGGTCTGGGGGAGAGTTGGTGTGTCAATCGCTGAGGTAGAGTCCGAGGTCTCTATACTTGGTTTTGTAAATAGATGTGACTATCGTGATGGCAAGCAGTGATTTAACGTTCGGGTGTGTTTGGCTTTTCTTCACTCTCAAACGTAGCAAACGCAAACGGGATGTGCGTGCTTGATTCGTCAAAACAGAAACTCCAATTTCTCAGTCAGTGCTGTTACAGAAAAGCACTTTGGCTGCGACGGCTGTTGAATCAACAACCCGTTTCGTATCTAATCGAAGGATGGATGGGACGATTGTTGGTTGTCCCAAGAGTCAAGCATGATACTTCAAGTCCATTGTATGATAGACGTCGCCTTTTTTTTGTTAGACAAAAATGTGGGAGTCTGTCTCGGGGAGAGACGAAGAGAGAGAGAGGGGGTCCTTTTTTTCTGTATGCTGGATTCGAGTAGTCACGATTTTGCATTCTAAGATCTTCTCGCGCGCATATCTTGGAGCGACTTCAAATGGACAGTACGGCGACTGCAATAAGCCAATCCAATCTTCACACGTCAGTAATGGGTCGATTACTGTGACAAACTTTCATGTCGCATGGAGAGTGCCGTGACCTCTGCAGTGTTCGGGTCTCACTCGCGACCGACCAAAACGAAACAAGACCACGACCCATGACGAAGCGCGACTATCCAATCGCGCCCGGCGGCATGCCAAAAAGTTGTCTTTCCACATTTTCTGTATCCTCCGACAACGCCCGGTGTTGTCGAAAGGGATATCCATGTGCAGATAAAACTTGTCTCCCCGCAATGGTGAATCGATGACTTTCAATCCGACTGAAGGAAGTGCTCTCTATCAGCTTCCGGGGATCTTGCATTGGCATCGTTGCTTTGATGATATGGTTCAGACTTGTGTGATTGGTTTTCGTTTCGGGCTAGGTAGTACTTTTGTCGTCCGTATTTGCCCTAGCCATAATGACAGCCACAATGTCTCTTGGAGCCATTTGTACCTGTTTATCCCACAGGACACTGTCCCTGCGCATGTCTCTGGTAGATTGATTGGAAACTGCAGACAAACGTGGTTCCGGTTCGTGTTTGGGGAAATGGTTTCCCGGACCTGCCTCCGACTTGCGCTGTCACCATGGGATGCTCGCGTTGCTCGGCTGCTGGATTGTACTTATTATATCCGGTGCATGTGCGACATGCTGTTTCTCGTTCTCTATTTGTTGTCGCCGACGGAAAAAAAGTGCTCTCCATCATCATTTGGATCTTGCAGTTGCCTCGTCGCCTGGATAATATAGTTCAGGCTTGTGTGATTGGTTTTCGTTATGAGCTATGACTTGTGTCGTCCGTAGTAGCAAGCCATAATGAAAACCCCATTGTCTTTATGCTATTTGTATGTCCATTGATTGCAAACTGCAGACCAGAAACGTGGGTCCAGAAGTACGTTTGGTGAAATGGCTTCTGTTTTCTCGGACCTGCCTCCGACATTGCGCGTGCGCAGTAACCATGGGATCCTCGCGTTGCATGGCTGCTGAATTGTCGTATCCAGTGCATGTCTCTCGTTGCTTGGTTCTATTTTTCGTCGTCCTCGACCATGACGAGTCCCAGTTCCTGCAGTTTGGACAAGGCCAATTGAATGGCCCATCCGGCCAAACTGGTAAAGTGTCCTTGGACCAACCCCCGCTTCAATTGGGACACGGTGACATTGGGCACCACGTGCAACATGCCTCCCTCTTCGGTCGCATCGCGTGGTTTGGCCTCGTCTAGATTGGCCACGGGTTCCGGATTCAACACAAGGTAGGCTGTAACACGTGTGGTCATGTACTTGTCCACCACAGTCGGTGCACACAAACCAATCCACGTGACACCCACCAAACGAGCTTCTTCTTCCAATTCGTCTCGGGCAGCCACGGCGGCGGCGGCTTCCGGGTCGTTGGTACTAGGAGCTACACCATGCTTTTGTTCCACCATGCCGGCCACCAAACCCAATTGAAAGGCATGGACCGAAGGCATGTATTCTCGAATCAAGACGGCCGTTTGAGTGGATTGATTCCAAACAAAGACCAGGACGGCTTGATCGCAGATAGTCCCCCCGTGATCTCCTTGCGAGACGAGTTCAAAATTAACAATCTGCTGTTGCGTGGTGGTTGGAAGTTGCACGCGACGATTGATCAATTTTCTCCAATGATTGTGGAGAATTTCTTCTCCAAGAATACGAGGGAGCACTTGTGGTGGTTGGTCGTCGTGACCTTCTAGTACTGCTGGAGTTTGTGGTGGTGATGGACCAGTAGTGGACAACGTAGTGTTGCTTTCTTGTTGTGAATTGTGCCGAACTAAATGGAAATTTTCACTGATCGTTCGACAAACAGAAAACTTCTTGCGATGCCACGACGGAACAAGACATCATGGAACCAATGAAGACTTGAAAAGTTGTCCGCATACTTTCGTGCTATTCCTTTTTTAAGGAGATCTTCCTGCTAGGAGAGAGCGGGAAACGAACCAAGTTTAAGGCCAATTTCCTACTACTGACTCACAACTGAGTAGACATGAAGGCCAATTTCCTAAAACATGTTATATTTACTGCTCTCTCACTTTTTCAACCTGACACACAACTTTCTTTTTTTGATTTTCAATGATCAATCAATCGATCATTCAATGGCAACTCTCAACATGCAACATTTACTTGAATACTTTCAATATCTCCTTGGAATTCGCATTCCTAACGATGCTTCCTGTGATCCTTTGTCTTCAGTGTCCAAAGAACAATGATATACCAGGCAAATGCGGTCAAGGCACATAAGGCAGCATTTCTCGGGTAGCTTGAATCTAGGTCAAAACCCTTGCCAACTCCGGCTGAAGAAATTAACAGCAAATAGTGTCGTTAGAATCCACATATGCATAGAAGAATCCCTTACGAGTTCTCGAATTGATTTTCAAACGTACAACCAACTGTCTGTATACCGATACCTAATTCATTGTTGTACCTATCAGGTGTCTCGTCATTCAAACGAGTCACGTTGAAGGCATAGGTGTACTGATCGTATTCTTTCGAAGCCAGACCTTGAGTGCTCCAGAAAACAAACCAAAAATTCGTAAAGGTTTGACGGCCTGAGTCTGCGTCTCCGTACGCAGAGACAGTACATGAGAATTGGAGCACAACAACAACACCAAAGACGAGAGCAAGCAAAGCAGCACTGGAGGGTCCAACCAAGAGACTTGCAAGCATACCAAAACCGTAGAATCCCACAATATCGAGAAAGAGGAAAACCCAGTAGCTCCGCAAAGGTTGAATCAACCATGCCTCTCCATGATATCCCAAAAGTACAAACGCGCAGGTATAAATAGGTAGCCAAATCAAGGTATCAGTGGTTTTCGCAACCCAGTACGAAAACACGCTCTGACCCACAGCCGTATCTCGGAAGAATACCGTACGTTCCGGGCCGTAGACATTCACGGAAAGACATGAAATCATCAGCAGAAAGAAATAAACGGTGAGCATGGTAACAGGAACAATATCAACTGGCTGAACATTCTGCTGCAAGTAAGCTTCTTGGCCGGTGTTGCCCTCCTGAACGTTCTTAGGAATACCAGCGTAGAAATTGATGTCCTCACCAGCCGAAAGTGTAACAACCGAACCGGCTATCAACATGAGAAAAATGTTCAAAATCGTGGCGAATGGAGAACGAAGACGTTGTCTACTCGCACGGATGAACAAAAGATAGGTTTGTGATAAAGCTCCAGGAGTCTTGCGACCAGTTTTGTCAGGACGGACGTTGCTCCAAATGTGCTTAAAAACCATACTGAACTCATTGCACAAGAATGCACAAAATCGTCCAATGAAAAAGCGGCCTTCTTGACGGTCAGTTTCCTCGTTCTTTAGGTTTATTTCCGCGTCTTCGTTACGAATCTCGTCAATAGTCGACTTCGCCTCTTCACGAGACACCTTGTTTGGGTTTTCGTCGGCGCACATCCACTCTTCAAAAAGGTCTTCTTTGTGCCAGTCCGCATTGTCAGGATGCGGGATAATGCCGGAGAGGACATCCATGTAGAAATCAGCAGGATTCGAAAATGATGGACAAAGGAAACCACGCTTCGCAAAGTAATCCTCCATGCCAGAAGTTGGCCCATAGTAGACGGTCATACCACCCTGCCCCAAAAGCAGAACATTGTCGAACAGTTGAAACACCTGAATGCATTGTGAATGGTAAGAGCATAATGGTCTGTTGCAAAATGTTGTCCCAGTGGCAACATACCTCATACTTGGGCTGATGGAGAACTGTGATAACATTGGCACCAGATCTTGCCATATCTTTCAAAGAGTTCACTACCGTGAAGGATGTTGTGGAGTCAAGACCACTCGTCGGTCTGCAAGAATGAGGAGGTAAGGTTGATCTTACAAAAATAGCCAGAAAAGTTGAATCAGGCCTGATATGTACTTACTCGTCCAAACAAAGCAAACTGGGCTGCACCACCATTCTGTTATCACCAACAACAGGGAGCAATAAGGAAAAGGTGTATACGGCTGACCTACCAACAAAACTCTCACAAACTTACTCCATGCCAATATTTACACGCTTTCGTTGTCCTCCACTGATTCCTCGTTTCTTTTCATCACCCACTACAGTATCTCGCACATGGTCGATTTCCAGGGATTCAAGAATTTCTTCGACACGCTCCTTCTTCTTCTCATGGCTCCATTCAACAGGAAGACGCATCATGGCACTGTGGTAAATGTTCTCTTCAACAGTAAGTTCACGAAGCATCTATTGAGAAGCGTAAACAACACTTTTGTCAGAGGAACGATGAAAAGAAGCCACTCTATCGAAAAAAGAGACTTACAATGTCTTCTTGAGGAACGAAGCCAATCAGTCGCCTAAAACCACTGAGGTCGTCTTCCTCTCCGTTAATACGAAGTTTTCCTCCCGTGCGATCTACTTTTCCCGACATGAGAGACAGGAACGTTGTTTTACCTTGACGCAAGAACGATAAAGTTAGGGCTTCAACAAAACAATTTGCATGATGAAATATGCAAAGCGGACTCACCAGCACCAGAGGGTCCCATAATAGCAGTCAACTTCCCGTGTTCCAATTTCCCTGAGACTCCACGCATGATGGTACCCACTTTGGGGATGGTCAAACGGAGACGTTCACACTCGATGTCAATCGTCATATCGGGAGACGATAACGTGGAGCGGCGCCTCTCCTTTTTCGGAGCAGGGCTTTCGATCTCTTCGCCCTCTTCAACTTCTTTGGCCTGTTCTTCGCCCTCTTGGACATCGTCATCATCATCATCACCACCAACCTGCTTTCCGCTTTCAGTCATTTGGCGCTTAATCATCATGGCTTCCTTACGACGGCGCGCATTGCGTACGACCAGAAATCGCCCGAGAAAGAGATAGGCAACTGACACGATGAGAATGAAAATCATAACAGACACGGCAGGACCAACTTCAAAGCGGCGAAGTCCAGTGGAACCACATGTTTCCATATTGATGCATTTCTTTCCTTCAAAACTTCCAATCGGGCAGTAATAGTCTTCCCTGCAATCCAAGGCCTGGCCGGGATCCGGGCAGTAAAACTTGGGGGGACAAAGATCCACACAGGTATCAATCTTGCTTTTTCCTGGGCAGTAGTACGACAAGGGACATTCACCTTCTCCCTCGTTAAACTGACCATACAAAACGATCTCGTTTCCTCCACTGTCCGTTGTCGTGAAGTGTCCTCCCCACTTGGTGAAGCTTCGGTCGTTGGAGGGCACACACTCTGAAGCGATAGTGCTGGAGCATCCACACCACCATCCGGGGTCACAATTCGCTGGATCATAAAGATACTGAGCAAGAGAATTGCATACAGGACCACTCCGGTTGTAAGCACTTCGGGGCAATGGATAATCGCATTTGTAGTCCAAGCCCCAATCTTTTTCACAGTAGCTCTCCTCACTCATGGTCGAGCTTGAACTGTCAAGTCAGACCTCTTACCCTCCTTCCAAAAGCTCACCGTCTCAGATTTATAAAACGACAGAAATGGGGCGCCCTCCTCCTCCTCGAAATTTTGAGAGCAAACGAAACAAAATACGAAACGCTGTATGCTGGATTCGAGTAGTCACGATTTTGCATTCTAAGATCTTCTCGCGCGCATATCTTGGAGCGACTTCAAATGGACAGTACGGCGACTGCAATAAGCCAATCCAATCTTCACACGTCAGTAATGGGTCGATTACTGTGACAAACTTTCATGTCGCATGGAGAGTGCCGTGACCTCTGCAGTGTTCGGGTCTCACTCGCGACCGACCAAAACGAAACAAGACCACGACCCATGACGAAGCGCGACTATCCAATCGCGCCCGGCGGCATGCCAAAAAGTTGTCTTTCCACATTTTCTGTATCCTCCGACAACGCCCGGTGTTGTCGAAAGGGATATCCATGTGCAGATAAAACTTGTCTCCCCGCAATGGTGAATCGATGACTTTCAATCCGACTGAAGGAAGTGCTCTCTATCAGCTTCCGGGGATCTTGCATTGGCATCGTTGCTTTGATGATATGGTTCAGACTTGTGTGATTGGTTTTCGTTTCGGGCTAGGTAGTACTTTTGTCGTCCGTATTTGCCCTAGCCATAATGACAGCCACAATGTCTCTTGGAGCCATTTGTACCTGTTTATCCCACAGGACACTGTCCCTGCGCATGTCTCTGGTAGATTGATTGGAAACTGCAGACAAACGTGGTTCCGGTTCGTGTTTGGGGAAATGGTTTCCCGGACCTGCCTCCGACTTGCGCTGTCACCATGGGATGCTCGCGTTGCTCGGCTGCTGGATTGTACTTATTATATCCGGTGCATGTGCGACATGCTGTTTCTCGTTCTCTATTTGTTGTCGCCGACGGAAAAAAAGTGCTCCCCATCATCATTTGGATCTTGCAGTTGCCTCGTCGCCTGGATAATATAGTTCAGGCTTGTGTGATTGGTTTTCGTTATGAGCTATGACTTGTGTCGTCCGTAGTAGCAAGCCATAATGAAAACCCCATTGTCTTTATGCTATTTGTATGTCCATTGATTGCAAACTGCAGACCAGAAACGTGGGTCCAGAAGTACGTTTGGTGAAATGGCTTCTGTTTTCTCGGACCTGCCTCCGACATTGCGCGTGCGCAGTAACCATGGGATCCTCGCGTTGCATGGCTGCTGAATTGTCGTATCCAGTGCATGTCTCTCGTTGCTTGGTTCTATTTTTCGTCGTCCTCGACCATGACGAGTCCCAGTTCCTGCAGTTTGGACAAGGCCAATTGAATGGCCCATCCGGCCAAACTGGTAAAGTGTCCTTGGACCAACCCCCGCTTCAATTGGGACACGGTGACATTGGGCACCACGTGCAACATGCCTCCCTCTTCGGTCGCATCGCGTGGTTTGGCCTCGTCTAGATTGGCCACGGGTTCCGGATTCAACACAAGGTAGGCTGTAACACGTGTGGTCATGTACTTGTCCACCACAGTCGGTGCACACAAACCAATCCACGTGCCACCCACCAAACGAGCTTCTTCTTCCAATTCGTCTCGGGCAGCCACGGCGGCGGCGGCTTCCGGGTCGTTGGTACTAGGAGCTACACCATGCTTTTGTTCCACCATGCCGGCCACCAAACCCAATTGAAAGGCATGGACCGAAGGCATGTATTCTCGAATCAAGACGGCCGTTTGAGTGGATTGATTCCAAACAAAGACCAGGACGGCTTGATCGCAGACAGTCCCCCCGTGATCTCCTTGCGAGACGAGTTCAAAATTAACAATCTGCTGTTGCGTGGTGGTTGGAAGTTGCACGCGACGATTGATCAATTTTCTCCAATGATTGTGGAGAATTTCTTCTCCAAGAATACGAGGGAGCACTTGTGGTGGTTGGTCGTCGTGACCTTCTAGTACTGCTGGAGTTTGTGGTGGTGATGGACCAGTAGTGGACAACGTAGTGTTGCTTTCTTGTTGTGAATTGTGCCGAACTAAATGGAAATTTTCACTGATCGTTCGACAAACAGAAAACTTCTTGCGATGCCACGACGGAACAAGACATCATGGAACCAATGAAGACTTGAAAAGTTGTCCGCATACTTTCGTGCTATTCCTTTTTTAAGGAGATCTTCCTGCTAGGAGAGAGCGGGAAACGAACCAAGTTTAAGGCCAATTTCCTACTACTGACTCACAACTGAGTAGACATGAAGGCCAATTTCCTAAAACATGTTATATTTACTGCTCTCTCACTTTTTCAACCTGACACACAACTTTCTTTTTTTGATTTTCAATGATCAATCAATCGATCATTCAATGGCAACTCTCAACATGCAACATTTACTTGAATACTTTCAATATCTCCTTGGAATTCGCATTCCTAACGATGCTTCCTGTGATCCTTTGTCTTCAGTGTCCAAAGAACAATGATATACCAGGCAAATGCGGTCAAGGCACATAAGGCAGCATTTCTCGGGTAGCTTGAATCTAGGTCAAAACCCTTGCCAACTCCGGCTGAAGAAATTAACAGCAAATAGTGTCGTTAGAATCCACATATGCATAGAAGAATCCCTTACGAGTTCTCGAATTGATTTTCAAACGTACCACCAACTGTCTGTATACCGATACCTAATTCATTGTTGTACCTATCAGGTGTCTCGTCATTCAAACGAGTCACGTTGAAGGCATAGGTGTACTGATCGTATTCTTTCGAAGCCAGACCTTGAGTGCTCCAGAAAACAAACCAAAAATTCGTAAAGGTTTGACGGCCTGAGTCTGCGTCTCCGTACGCAGAGACAGTACATGAGAATTGGAGCACAACAACAACACCAAAGACGAGAGCAAGCAAAGCAGCACTGGAGGGTCCAACCAAGAGACTTGCAAGCATACCAAAACCGTAGAATCCCACAATATCGAGAAAGAGGAAAACCCAGTAGCTCCGCAAAGGTTGAATCAACCATGCCTCTCCATGATATCCCAAAAGTACAAACGCGCAGGTATAAATAGGTAGCCAAATCAAGGTATCAGTGGTTTTCGCAACCCAGTACGAAAACACGCTCTGACCCACAGCCGTATCTCGGAAGAATACCGTACGTTCCGGGCCGTAGACATTCACGGAAAGACATGAAATCATCAGCAGAAAGAAATAAACGGTGAGCATGGTAACAGGAACAATATCAACTGGCTGAACATTCTGCTGCAAGTAAGCTTCTTGGCCGGTGTTGCCCTCCTGAACGTTCTTAGGAATACCAGCGTAGAAATTGATGTCCTCACCAGCCGAAAGTGTAACAACCGAACCGGCTATCAACATGAGAAAAATGTTCAAAATCGTGGCGAATGGAGAACGAAGACGTTGTCTACTCGCACGGATGAACAAAAGATAGGTTTGTGATAAAGCTCCAGGAGTCTTGCGACCAGTTTTGTCAGGACGGACGTTGCTCCAAATGTGCTTAAAAACCATACTGAACTCATTGCACAAGAATGCACAAAATCGTCCAATGAAAAAGCGGCCTTCTTGACGGTCAGTTTCCTCGTTCTTTAGGTTTATTTCCGCGTCTTCGTTACGAATCTCGTCAATAGTCGACTTCGCCTCTTCACGAGACACCTTGTTTGGGTTTTCGTCGGCGCACATCCACTCTTCAAAAAGGTCTTCTTTGTGCCAGTCCGCATTGTCAGGATGCGGGATAATGCCGGAGAGGACATCCATGTAGAAATCAGCAGGATTCGAAAATGATGGACAAAGGAAACCACGCTTCGCAAAGTAATCCTCCATGCCAGAAGTTGGCCCATAGTAGACGGTCATACCACCCTGCCCCAAAAGCAGAACATTGTCGAACAGTTGAAACACCTGAATGCATTGTGAATGGTAAGAGCATAATGGTCTGTTGCAAAATGTTGTCCCAGTGGCAACATACCTCATACTTGGGCTGATGGAGAACTGTGATAACATTGGCACCAGATCTTGCCATATCTTTCAAAGAGTTCACTACCGTGAAGGATGTTGTGGAGTCAAGACCACTCGTCGGTCTGCAAGAATGAGGAGGTAAGGTTGATCTTACAAAAATAGCCAGAAAAGTTGAATCAGGCCTGATATGTACTTACTCGTCCAAACAAAGCAAACTGGGCTGCACCACCATTCTGTTATCACCAACAACAGGGAGCAATAAGGAAAAGGTGTATACGGCTGACCTACCAACAAAACTCTCACAAACTTACTCCATGCCAATATTTACACGCTTTCGTTGTCCTCCACTGATTCCTCGTTTCTTTTCATCACCCACTACAGTATCTCGCACATGGTCGATTTCCAGGGATTCAAGAATTTCTTCGACACGCTCCTTCTTCTTCTCATGGCTCCATTCAACAGGAAGACGCATCATGGCACTGTGGTAAATGTTCTCTTCAACAGTAAGTTCACGAAGCATCTATTGAGAAGCGTAAACAACACTTTTGTCAGAGGAACGATGAAAAGAAGCCACTCTATCGAAAAAAGAGACTTACAATGTCTTCTTGAGGAACGAAGCCAATCAGTCGCCTAAAACCACTGAGGTCGTCTTCCTCTCCGTTAATACGAAGTTTTCCTCCCGTGCGATCTACTTTTCCCGACATGAGAGACAGGAACGTTGTTTTACCTTGACGCAAGAACGATAAAGTTAGGGCTTCAACAAAACAATTTGCATGATGAAATATGCAAAGCGGACTCACCAGCACCAGAGGGTCCCATAATAGCAGTCAACTTCCCGTGTTCCAATTTCCCTGAGACTCCACGCATGATGGTACCCACTTTGGGGATGGTCAAACGGAGACGTTCACACTCGATGTCAATCGTCATATCGGGAGACGATAACGTGGAGCGGCGCCTCTCCTTTTTCGGAGCAGGGCTTTCGATCTCTTCGCCCTCTTCAACTTCTTTGGCCTGTTCTTCGCCCTCTTGGACATCGTCATCATCATCATCACCACCAACCTGCTTTCCGCTTACAGTCATTTGGCGCTTAATCATCATGGCTTCCTTACGACGGCGCGCATTGCGTACGACCAGAAATCGCCCGAGAAAGAGATAGGCAACTGACACGATGAGAATGAAAATCATAACAGACACGGCAGGACCAACTTCAAAGCGGCGAAGTCCAGTGGAACCACATGTTTCCATATTGATGCATTTCTTTCCTTCAAAACTTCCAATCGGGCAGTAATAGTCTTCCCTGCAATCCAAGGCCTGGCCGGGATCCGGGCAGTAAAACTTGGGGGGACAAAGATCCACACAGGTATCAATCTTGCTTTTTCCTGGGCAGTAGTACGACAAGGGACATTCACCTTCTCCCTCGTTAAACTGACCATACAAAACGATCTCGTTTCCTCCACTGTCCGTTGTCGTGAAGTGTCCTCCCCACTTGGTGAAGCTTCGGTCGTTGGAGGGCACACACTCTGAAGCGATAGTGCTGGAGCATCCACACCACCATCCGGGGTCACAATTCGCTGGATCATAAAGATACTGAGCAAGAGAATTGCATACAGGACCACTCCGGTTGTAAGCACTTCGGGGCAATGGATAATCGCATTTGTAGTCCAAGCCCCAATCTTTTTCACAGTAGCTCTCCTCACTCATGGTCGAGCTTGAACTGTCAAGTCAGACCTCTTACCCTCCTTCCAAAAGCTCACCGTCTCAGATTTATAAAACGACAGAAATGGGGCGCCCTCCTCCTCCTCGAAATTTTGAGAGCAAACGAAACAAAATACGAAACGCTGTATGCTGGATTCGAGTAGTCACGATTTTGCATTCTAAGATCTTCTCGCGCGCATATCTTGGAGCGACTTCAAATGGACAGTACGGCGACTGCAATAAGCCAATCCAATCTTCACACGTCAGTAATGGGTCGATTACTGTGACAAACTTTCATGTCGCATGGAGAGTGCCGTGACCTCTGCAGTGTTCGGGTCTCACTCGCGACCGACCAAAACGAAACAAGACCACGACCCATGACGAAGCGCGACTATCCAATCGCGCCCGGCGGCATGCCAAAAAGTTGTCTTTCCACATTTTCTGTATCCTCCGACAACGCCCGGTGTTGTCGAAAGGGATATCCATGTGCAGATAAAACTTGTCTCCCCGCAATGGTGAATCGATGACTTTCAATCCGACTGAAGGAAGTGCTCTCTATCAGCTTCCGGGGATCTTGCATTGGCATCGTTGCTTTGATGATATGGTTCAGACTTGTGTGATTGGTTTTCGTTTCGGGCTAGGTAGTACTTTTGTCGTCCGTATTTGCCCTAGCCATAATGACAGCCACAATGTCTCTTGGAGCCATTTGTACCTGTTTATCCCACAGGACACTGTCCCTGCGCATGTCTCTGGTAGATTGATTGGAAACTGCAGACAAACGTGGTTCCGGTTCGTGTTTGGGGAAATGGTTTCCCGGACCTGCCTCCGACTTGCGCTGTCACCATGGGATGCTCGCGTTGCTCGGCTGCTGGATTGTACTTATTATATCCGGTGCATGTGCGACATGCTGTTTCTCGTTCTCTATTTGTTGTCGCCGACGGAAAAAAAGTGCTCTCCATCATCATTTGGATCTTGCAGTTGCCTCGTCGCCTGGATAATATAGTTCAGGCTTGTGTGATTGGTTTTCGTTATGAGCTATGACTTGTGTCGTCCGTAGTAGCAAGCCATAATGAAAACCCCATTGTCTTTATGCTATTTGTATGTCCATTGATTGCAAACTGCAGACCAGAAACGTGGGTCCAGAAGTACGTTTGGTGAAATGGCTTCTGTTTTCTCGGACCTGCCTCCGACATTGCGCGTGCGCAGTAACCATGGGATCCTCGCGTTGCATGGCTGCTGAATTGTCGTATCCAGTGCATGTCTCTCGTTGCTTGGTTCTATTTTTCGTCGTCCTCGACCATGACGATGTTAGAATTCTCACCGTCTATGGTGGTTAGATTCTACATCTCATCGATTCCCCATGTCACATAGCCTCGTGCTATCGCATCATGCCCTCTAGCTTCGAGCTATGTTTCCTAGCTTCGCGCTATATCGACCTATATTTCTTCGCAAATCATGAAAAGTGAGAATAGATTGACGAACTCACTCTCAAGACTAAATTGGGTCGTGCGGTATTACAACGGACGTAAATTTGGCCGTTGCTCGGACACTGTACTAACGCCCTAAGCGTACGCGCCCGAAATCATCGAGCGCGCCCAAGCGACATCCGAGCGCTATCGGCATCTATCCGATCCAACGGTCTAAGTATCCCAAGCACGACACACGATCACGCGAGACCATATTTCCATTCCCACAATCTCCAAATTGTCAACAAGCTGCGCGCCATGAAAACAACTATGCCAACCCAAAGCAAGAGCTGTTGACCCTGTATATGTTATCCGCCCACATATACATGTCATATACATCACATGAATCAACTCCAACTATTCCAAACCTGTTGCCGCCAAGAACCTATGATACATGACCCTTGGCAGGACCGAACATTTCACGTAGACCTATCGTAGTAATCAACACACAATCTAACAATATCACCATTTATCACATCCTCTTTTGTGTCCCGACTATCCTTCTGATAGACTTCGACTTGCTTGCTTCTCTGACCCTGAGAAGCTTGTATCGGTTGGTGACCTACCTGATTGTCTGCTCTACCGAGCATCAATGTCCCTACGATTCAGAAAGAATTGTAACAGATTAACAGTCTCAAAGCTTATTTCCTTGTGGTTTCATGGATACTAACGAGATTATCACTCCTGTACGACAGATCTATCGAGCCAACCTGCATCCCGGGCAGCCCGATACCCTGGTGCAGCAGGAACTGGTGCCGACGCCGAAGGCAGCCAACACATCGGTCAACATCTCCGTCGACAGTTCCAACAGCAACCCATTCGAGACTCCAACCCAGCCTCACGCTCCGATCCCTGCGCCGTTGCTTCGGCCCCCGAGTCCGCCTCGTCGGCTCGTCCCTTCTCGATCCCGTCGTACCACCCGGTTGATTGCTGATCATATCAAGTACTTCCGCCAACCAACTTGTTCGACCTTCGATCCCGAGATCATCCGTGGGGAGACCCAGATCGAACGCCAGTTCCAATCGGTGACCCACATCGTCGACCAAGAAGACATTGACCGTCTGAACGACCAACTTCACCGCTCTCCGAGGCGTCGCCTCATCTTTGCCGCCCTCTCGGGCAACCCCATCCGTACTGTCCACCTCCGCTTCCTAACCTTCGAGCGCCCAACTGGATACTACAATACCATCTACGTCGTGAACGCGACGACTTGCCCTCTGCCTCCTAACGTTGTACGCCTAGATAACTACGTTGCCTACATCCACGAGGTCCATACCATCGAGGACCATCGTGCAACTATCTACCCTTTGCGTACCGAGGTCGAGAACCACCTGGCTGAAGGTGATACCCCTTCTTCTGTTGCTTGTGCTGCCCCATCTGAGCCTGGAAGCGACTCTGATCATTCGGAAGAGGGTGAGGATTCAGAGACCGAAGCTTAATTACTCATAGTTAACTCCCGTCCTCTCAAAACCTTTCCAAGACTTAAACTCAACGCACATCCGGGTACCCTTGGTCGCACAACACGCCACACATTCCCGTCAAATCGCGAAAATTCGGCGAAAATTTGTTGAAACTCGGCGAAAATTTGTCGAAATCAACGGAAATTTCCAGGAGTCGCACATCACAACACACATCCGGGTATTACATACGTGGTACATACGTGGCACACGTGGTACATCCGGGTTCACATCACATCACACATTAAATAAACCACATCACACCGCACATTAAATAAACATCGAACCAACCAAATAACACCATGGATCCTCAATCACCCAAGACACCTACGACTCCTAAGGGAGAAGATAACCAAGACAATGTCTCGGACACAGACCTATTCGACCACATCATATTTACTGTCTGCCAATTTTTTACCAAAGAAAGGGCTGACTACTTAATGAAGTGGATGAAATACCATGGTTTTGAGAACATTACCCATGTTATCTCGTATATGCAAACTAATACCGAGGAATCCATGAAGGAACTGACACAATACAAGGTCAACAAACAGACACATGATCTACAAGGCCCCACAAGACAGCAGATCAAGCTCTTGGCTTATTGGGCCACATACAAGACCAATGAAATTCAAGACGAGCTATCCAATAGCGACTGGATGAACCTAACGAGGAAAGAGTTCAACACTTGGAGGATCAACACAGATTTCTCTAAGGGACCACCTAGCCAAGTCCCAGTCTCGCCAATGAAGTCACCGTCATCTGTGAAATCTGTCAGCACAGTTACTGCCGCATCCCAATCTCAACAAGACCTTACAGCATTCAGAAAGGGAACTAAGCGCGACGCAACTGCATATGAGGTATTCAAGGATGAACGATACTACGATTCATTCTGGCGTGTATTCAAGACTACAGCTAAGGCTCAAGGCCTATCCAACGTTCTGAATTTCAAATACACACCACCCCATGATGATGAGTATGCCGAAGAACTTTTTCAAGAGCAACAAGTATTTCTTTACTCCGTTCTTGTCCGTATCATTCAGACTGACCAAGGTCGAGCCTATGTACGTGAACATGAACATGATGAAGATGCGCGTGCCGTATTGCAGAAGTTACACTCTTTGCATACCGAATCCGACCTAGCAAAGCGAGAAGTCCTCCGCTTAACCAACTACATTTCCAATCTACGTCTTGACGACACATGGCGCGGAACAACACGTCAATTTCTTCTACACTTTCAAGAGCAGCTACGTTTGCTAGACAATTTAGTGACATTGTCTGATCGCATCCCTGATCATACCAGGATGACCTTCCTCATGCAAGCTGTAGAAAAGGTACCTGATCTCCGCCGAGTCAAGATCTTGGATAATGTGGTGAACACCAAATCCGGTGCAAAATCCCTTTGCTATCAATCATACTTCCGTCTCCTTCTAGACGCAGCTTATGACCATGATCAAGCAACCCAGTCATCTGTTCATAGTCGCCGTCGACATGTCAAACAACATGAATCACTATATGGCCAAGATACAGATGCTGACATAACTTCACAAGATGATATGGAGTATCATGTCCACAACACCAAAGCGACATCTGAATCTCCATCCTCTTCGTCCAAGGTTAGTCTACCGCGTGACCTATGGTTCAAACTTTCTGAAGAAGATCGCAAGTTGATCATTGAATATAACAAGATGATTCAAGCACCTTCATCAACAACACCGAGGACAGTGCAAACACATGCCCTCGACATTGATCCGGAACCTGATCCTGATCCCAACCAAGTTGTATCTGATGACGACTCACCTGGCGTAGTCACTGAGCATTCAGATGATTCAGATCCGGTTACACAATTTATCAACCAAGCCATGACGACTGATATCAATCACCCGGCAACTGACCTGACTAGTGTTCTTTCTAACGCCAAGTCCAAGACGAGCAAGAAGGTTACTTTCAAAGCCAACATGCATAAACAAGCAGGACATGTTCCACGCTATCTGTTTTCCAGGAAATCTACTTTACCAGGGAATCAATTGATTGACCGTGGTGCTAATGGAGGACTTGCTGGTTCTGACATGCGCATCCTTTCTAAGACTGGCCGCCATATCACTATTGTGGGTATTGATAACCATGAACTTACTGGACTTCCTGTCGTCACATGTGCCGCAAAGTTTGAGACCAATGATGGACCTATTGTCGGCATCTTCAATGAATATGCTTATTATGGAAAGGGCTTATCTATCCATGCTCCTGGTCAATTCGAGCATTTCGGACTTGCTGTTGATGAACGATCTGTTAAAGTTGATGGTAAACAACGCATCACTACACTTGATGGTCGTGCCATACCCCTTCACATCAAGGATGGGTTAGCCTACATCCACTCCTTGGGTATCCCCAGCGACGATGACATGGATACCTTACCTCAGATCATCTTCACGTCACCCGACACATGGGATCCTGGTGTTCTGGACCATTCGTATTCTCCCACACCCTCTGACAATGATCCTGATTGGAAACACGTCAAGACTGATGGTAGTATGTCGAACCATCCATATGACAACTATGGGGAGTACACTGATCGTGTTGTTTGTAACCTCAATCTCCTTTTGGATCTCCCATACGATCATGGACCTGACGACGCACCCTTCTTTTCTATCTATGCTGACGCAGAAGGTAATAATCCTACACTTCATGCCTCTGTCCACCGTCGTTACCAGGAAGCGTATGACTGGAAGAAGTTCCGTCCATTCTTTGGTTGGCAATCTGAAGATGTTATTGCCGATACGTTCAAGCACACTACACGTAATGGTAGCATTACTTTTGACCACGACACCCTCAAGAAACATTTCAAGGCTCGCAATCCGGTCCTTAATATACCTCGACGCCATGAACCCGTTGCTACTGACTCGGTTTTCTCCGACACCCCTGCTGTTGACCATGGCGGTAAAGTCGCACAAATCTTTGTTGGTCGAGATACTCTGGTTACTGATATCTATGGGATCAAGTCAACCAAACAGTTTGTCAATACTCTTCAGGACAACATCCGGTTTCGTGGTGCCATGGAGACTCTTATCAGTGATGGTGGTTCATCTCTCATCTCTCAAAAGGTTAAAGACATTCTTCGCACTTTGCTTATTGGGGAGTATCGATCCGAACCTTATCATCAACACCAGAATAAGGCTGAAAACCGTTACCAGACCGTTAAACGTATGACCAACGCTCTCATGAATGCCACTGGTTGCCCTGCCAACACCTGGCTTCTTTGCCTTGAGTATGTCTGTGACTTATTGAACCATACGTCATCACCCACCCACTCCGGTCGCACTCCTCTTGAGGCTCTCTCCGGACGCCCACCCGACATTACTCATCTCTTGTTCTTTCCTTTCTGGGATGAGGTTTACTATCGTGTCGACCCCGCTGAACCCAATTCCGGTTCATATCCATCTTCTTCTGATGAGAAACTTGGCCACTGGGTTGGTTTTGCTCACAACGTTGGTGATTCTTTTACTTGGAAGATTCTCACCCAGGATCACCAGATCATCTACCGTTCTGCCGTTCGCCGTGTTGAATCCACTACACCTAACCTACGTGTGGATCGACCTTCAGGGGAGGATTCGTCTGACAAGGATGACAATGATAAGCAAGCTGACACTGTCTTCATTCGCAGCGATAGTGAAGATCCATCCAAACCAATGCCCACGATCGATTTTGACGACATGATAGGACGCACATTCCTATGCGACACAGAAGAAAATGGGGAGCGACACCGTGCACGTGTCATCAAACGAGTCATTGATCTTAATGAAGAAGCAACGAAACAGGAAGAACGTGTCAAGTATATCTACCGAAAGACAAATTCTGATGTTGATGAGATGATATCCTATAATCAACTCATGGAGTATATCGAACGAGATAACCAAGCTCAAACCTCTGGAGATAATCTTTTCAGGTTCAGGGACGTCATTGCCCATCAAGGCCCACTGAACACAACTGATCCAGATTACAAGGGGAGCAAATATAATTTGCTTGTTGATTGGGAAACTGGGGAGACTACCTATGAACCTTTATCACTCATCGCCAATGATGATCCGATCACTGTAGCAATTTATGGAAAGAAACATGATTTACTCAACGAACCTGGATGGAAGCATTTGAAACGTTATGTCAAAACAAGCAAACGTCTCATTCGAGCAGCCAAACAGTCAAGGATTAAACAAGTTCACCATTCCGTCAAGTATAAGTTTGGATTCCAAGTACCACGTAATTATGAGGAAGCTGTCACTCTTGATAAACAACATGGCAACACAAAGTGGCAAGATGCAACAGAATTAGAATTGTCACAGATCCAGTCCTACAAGACATTCAAGGATTTTGGGAAAGCCATCTTCATTAAAGGGAAAGTATCCAATGCACCTGAAGGATATCATAAGATACGTGTACATCTTGTCTTTGACGTAAAACATGATGGACGACATAAAGCAAGACTTGTCGCAGATGGACATCTAACAAAAGAACCTGTTGAGACAATCTATTCAGGTGTTGTTTCCATTCGCAACCTCCGCATTGCCTTATTCCTGGGTACTTTGAATGACTTGGAAATATGGGGAGCAGATATTGGAAACGCATATCTGGAAGCCTTGACAGGGGAGAAACTTTTCATTGTCGCAGGACCTGAATTCAAGGAATTAGAAGGTCATATCCTGATTATATACAAGGCACTTTATGGATTGAAGTCATCAGGCGCACGCTGGCATGATGTCTTATTCGATGTTTTGACAGACATGGGATTTTCACCAAGCAAAGCAGATCCGGATATCTGGATGAGGAAGGCACCTGGAGAAGACTGTTACGAATACATTGCCGTATACGTTGATGACTTAGCCATTATTTCTACTGATCCTGGGAATATCTGCAAGATCCTGAAGGAGAAATACAACTTCAAACTCAAAGGAGATGGACCTATTGATTTCCACTTGGGATGTTGTTACACCAAGGATTCTGATGGAACATTAGTAGCAGATCCAAGACGCTACATTGGTAAGATGATGGACACTTTCGAACGAATCTTCAAGGAGAAACCCAAGAAAGCCAAAACACCTCTTATTGGTGGAGACCATCCTGAATTGGACGATTCTGAGCTCCTTGATGAAGAAGGTACTAACCATTTCCAAACTCTGATTGGACAACTTCAATGGGTGATCACTATTGGTCGTTTCGACGTCTTCACCGCTACAATGACGCTATCACGCTTTCGTGCTGCTCCGAGGAAAGGACATCTTGATAGAGCCAAGCGTATCTATGGATACCTTGCACATCTCCCAGAAGGCGCAATCAGATTTAGGATTGGAGAGCCTGATTATTCAAGTCTTCCTACCCAAGAATTTGATTGGACTCGCACTGTCTATTCGAATGCAAGTGAACGTATTCCTGAAGACTGCCCAACACCTCTTGGCCGCTATGTTACTACAACTCATTATGTTGATGCCAATCTCATGCATGACATAGTCACTGGTAAATCCGTCACTGCTGTTCTACATTTGTTGAACGGAACACCTATTGACTGGTACAGCAAGAGACAGAGCACAGTGGAAACTGCTACCTATGGATCCGAGTTCGTGGCTGCAAGGACAGCAATAGATCAGATTACAGAATTACGACATTCTCTCCGCTACCTTGGAGTACCTATCCGAGAGCGAAGTTACATGTACGGAGATAACAGATCTGTTGTGCTCAATGCAACCGTTCCTCATTCCATACTATCCAAGAGACACCATCTTCTGTCATACCACCGAGTTCGTGAAGCCATCGCAGCAAAGTATGTTGCATTCTACTGGAAAGATGGAAAGACCAACCCCGCCGATATCCTTAGCAAACATTGGGATTTCGTATCTATCTGGCCCATGCTCAAGCCATTGTTGTTTTGGAAAGGAGAAGTTCAAGACCTCAACAAATCCAATGATGACAAGGCTGAAACGACGAGTTGTGGGGAGTGTTAGAATTCTCACCGTCTATGGTGGTTAGATTCTACATCTCATCGATTCCCCATGTCACATAGCCTCGTGCTATCGCATCATGCCCTCTAGCTTCGAGCTATGTTTCCTAGCTTCGCGCTATATCGACCTATATTTCTTCGCAAATCATGAAAAGTGAGAATAGATTGACGAACTCACTCTCAAGACTAAATTGGGTCGTGCGGTATTACAACGGACGTAAATTTGGCCGTTGCTCGGACACTGTACTAACGCCCTAAGCGTACGCGCCCGAAATCATCGAGCGCGCCCAAGCGACATCCGAGCGCTATCGGCATCTATCCGATCCAACGGTCTAAGTATCCCAAGCACGACACACGATCACGCGAGACCATATTTCCATTCCCACAATCTCCAAATTGTCAACAAGCTGCGCGCCATGAAAACAACTATGCCAACCCAAAGCAAGAGCTGTTGACCCTGTATATGTTATCCGCCCACATATACATGTCATATACATCACATGAATCAACTCCAACTATTCCAAACCTGTTGCCGCCAAGAACCTATGATACATGACCCTTGGCAGGACCGAACATTTCACGTAGACCTATCGTAGTAATCAACACACAATCTAACAATATCACCATTTATCACATCCTCTTTTGTGTCCCGACTATCCTTCTGATAGACTTCGACTTGCTTGCTTCTCTGACCCTGAGAAGCTTGTATCGGTTGGTGACCTACCTGATTGTCTGCTCTACCGAGCATCAATGTCCCTACGATTCAGAAAGAATTGTAACAGACGAGTCCCAGTTCCTGCAGTTTGGACAAGGCCAATTGAATGGCCCATCCGGCCAAACTGGTAAAGTGTCCTTGGACCAACCCCCGCTTCAATTGGGACACGGTGACATTGGGCACCACGTGCAACATGCCTCCCTCTTCGGTCGCATCGCGTGGTTTGGCCTCGTCTAGATTGGCCACGGGTTCCGGATTCAACACAAGGTAGGCTGTAACACGTGTGGTCATGTACTTGTCCACCACAGTCGGTGCACACAAACCAATCCACGTGACACCCACCAAACGAGCTTCTTCTTCCAATTCGTCTCGGGCAGCCACGGCGGCGGCGGCTTCCGGGTCGTTGGTACTAGGAGCTACACCATGCTTTTGTTCCACCATGCCGGCCACCAAACCCAATTGAAAGGCATGGACCGAAGGCATGTATTCTCGAATCAAGACGGCCGTTTGAGTGGATTGATTCCAAACAAAGACCAGGACGGCTTGATCGCAGACAGTCCCCCCGTGATCTCCTTGCGAGACGAGTTCAAAATTAACAATCTGCTGTTGCGTGGTGGTTGGAAGTTGCACGCGACGATTGATCAATGAAATTGCCTTAAAAGCTTGTTCCGTCTCGGATTGCACTACTAATCGATTATCTACGTAAGCTAGCCTTTCTCGTCCTAGGTCTCGTCAATGTCCCAAAAGGCTAGGTCGTTAGTCCAAACATCATTCCACCAAGATTTAGGGGAGGCGACATTCTCGTAGGTCAAAATTCAGTTCTGGTAGTCACCATCATGACTCATCTCATCCTCATCCACATCTTGGACATTGGAGTCATCAGAATCATTGTAAGGGGCGATGGTCCGTGCAGTGCCTTGGTTTGCACGCTTTCGTTCCGGTTGCTTGGCGGCCTTGAGGAGTATCGAGAAAACAAACATCTTGGCAGCACCCCTGTGCTCCTTGGTGAAGTCTTTGTCCTTCGAAGTGAAGGCTTGTAGTTCGTATTGCATATCTTCCTTCACACACTTGAAAGGTAACTTGATTTTCTGCTTCGCTACAAACTTTGGTTTGCCACCCTCATACGTTGCATGTTCCTGTTTGGCCCGGTCACAGAGTTGCTTGAACTCTGTGACCCTATGGTCCTCTTGCCCAAGATCAGGATGCGCCGCCAACAGTCGACCTTTCTGGAAGAAATAGCTTGGCACAACAGAATCGACCTGGACTGCCATGCCATCATCCACCAGCCCCGGAGTGTAGGTCTTCGTGGACCCTCCTGGGACACACATGTCCACAGAACAGAACAGAGTATTAGAACTCTCAAACTTAGATGCACAGTAGGGATATGAAGCCGCTACTACCAGTTCCTTGAAAGCAGCACCACCACCACCCTTCTTAGGTGTCTTGGCCGGGGTGAGGCCCATCTTTTTGAACGCTTGAACCGCCTCCTCCATGCTGAAGCTGTTGATTTCGCTGTTGTTGTCTTCTACCTCTTCTTCTGCTGCACCAGATTCAACTGACGCCTCTTCAAGATCAATGGAGATGTCCTCCTCCTCCTCAGCCCCACTGTAGTCTCCGTCTTCAACTTCCTCGGCTTCGTCCTCGACAAGGTTGTTAACCTCTAGGCGATTTTGCTCTTCAGCAGCAACAGCTGATTCTATAACAAAAGAAAGAAAGTAGTTAGAATCATGAAGCAACTTTCAACAATGGACACTTGCACTTACGTCGTTTACCAGCTCGGGCTTTCCGTGCCCCTGTCAAAGTCTGGTTAATATTCCAGGCTCTGGCTTTTTCGCGAAAGAGAGGGCCAAAATTCTTGTATGCCTTGTGGACGTCGGGCTTGCAGCGCTCGGGAAAGTGAGTGAGAAGGACTTTCTTCGCAGTGTTAACGGACGTGTCGTTGCTTGAAATTCCACCGTGGCTTGGACCCTTGCGAAAGAGTTCAGCGAGCTTGGCGTCGTCTTTCTTACTCCAAGCAGGTACTCTGTCGGTCGGTAGCACCACTTTCATTTCATTGAGACAAAATTTATGATGGCAAGAGATTGCGAGACTTCGACGTGAAGTTCTTCTTCTGAGCACTCCGTTGTGTTTGTGTGACTGGCATGCTTGCAATCAGAAACGAGTTGACTTTCCCTCTCGCAGTCACACGGCATTGCAAGCAGGCGCGGTAACTGAAAAAACATAATTGGTCCGTTCAACGGAAAGCCCAAATTCCGAGATCTGGCCCGAATTCCGAGATCGACCCGAATTCCGAGATCTGGCCCGAATTCCGAGATCGACCCGATTTCCGACCAAAGTATACTTTATTTCAGAGTAAAAACCCGAATTCCGAGATCTGGCCCGAATTCCGAGATCGACCCGAATTCCGAGATCTGGCCCGAATTCCGAGATCGACCCGAATTCCGAGATCGGGACCAGATTTCTGACATCAGGACCAAAATTAATTATGGACACGTGCCATCCAACTGACCGGCCCGCTTTCTTACGCTTAATCGGTTGTTTGTCTAATCTGTAATGGACATGTACGTGCTAAGTCAATATGACAGGTCTAGAGAGTGGTCTTATATTGGTCACGAATGAATAGTCATCTGCCTATGTAACACTATCAACGAAATCAACATGGATCCGTTCAAATTTTTCGGTGGGGAACGGTCCCTAATCCACAGTTGTAGTCCCTAGTAGAAGTAGAAAGGAGAAATCGATGCTCGCGTGAATCGTACGATTTCTACCTAAAAGTCGTGTCTCGTCCTCAAGATTTCTCACAAAAACTGTCCATCATGGCTCCTTCGAATGCCGAGGGGAACAAGCGGCAACGCTGGTCTGCCCCAAACCCTGAAGACTTTTTGTACCATGCCCGGTTGATCTGGAGCAACGATTCCCTTTTGTTCCACCGTAAAAAGGGGACCGTCCAAAGTGAGGAGCGGATGTTTCGGCAGTATTTTGGGTGTGGCATTCTTGTTTGCTTGAATTTGTGGTGCGCTCTTGTGGAGTCCGACTTGGTGCCTGTGTCAGGAACAATGTCCCATCTTCTTTGGACACTCATGTTCCTTCGGGTGTATGCAAAGGAACGAGTATTGTGCACTCTGGCTGGTGGTGTCAACAGGAACACGTTCTCGAAATGGACATGGCTCTTCATTGATGCCATTGTCCGCCTTGAAAGTCAAGTGGTAAGTCTCCCTACAGTCGTTTTTGTTTGTTTTTGTTTCATTGTCTAACATTCCAAGAATGCTTTACAGATAGTGTGGGAAAACCGCTATAAGCTAGACAAAGGGAATGACTGCCTCATTAGTGTTGATGGGACAGACTTTCGGGTGGCTGAGAACGGACGCAAGTTCTACAGCCACAAATTCAAGAAAAGTGCCCTCAGATATGAAATTGGGCTGTGTATTTTGACAGGGGATGTCGTGTGGTTGAATGGGCCCTACGTTGCTGGCAGCCACAACGACATCACAATTTTCCGTGACTGTCTTCTGTCACACCTCGACCCCAATGAGAGGGTCGAGGCTGATGATGGCTACCGTGGCGAACATCCTGAGTTTGTCAAGTGCCCAGCTGGATTCAGCAATCCAGCAGACAATCTAAAAATGCAACAACGAGTCCGAAGCCGCCAAGAAACCATCAACAAGCGCTTCAAGGACTGGGGTTGTCTGCGTCAAACATGGCGGCATGACATTGCGTCCCATGGCCGTGCTTTCCGTGTCATCCTCATCGTCTCACAACTTGCAATCAACAATGGAGAGAAACTCTTCTCCGTTGACTACACAGATCCATCCTAGTCGTCCACAGATCCATAGTCCATAGTCGTAACAGATACTAGTGAAATTAGCCATTGTCGAAATTCGGGTTTTAGCTATGGACTGTCAACACTATCTGCTTCAAGGCAATGATTAACTAGGATAGGTTGTGTTATGACTACTAGCCAGACTTCTCGTTCGGACTCGACAGGTTATTGGCCGATCTCTTGGCAGCCTCTCGTCCGAGACGGAACCAGCTTTTAAGGCAATTTCAATTTTCTCCAATGATTGTGGAGAATTTCTTCTCCAAGAATACGAGGGAGCACTTGTGGTGGTTGGTCGTCGTGACCTTCTAGTACTGCTGGAGTTTGTGGTGGTGATGGACCAGTAGTGGACAACGTAGTGTTGCTTTCTTGTTGTGAATTGTGCCGAACTAAATGGAAATTTTCACTGATCGTTCGACAAACAGAAAACTTCTTGCGATGCCACGACGGAACAAGACATCATGGAACCAATGAAGACTTGAAAAGTTGTCCGCATACTTTCGTGCTATTCCTTTTTTAAGGAGATCTTCCTGCTAGGAGAGAGCGGGAAACGAACCAAGTTTAAGGCCAATTTCCTACTACTGACTCACAACTGAGTAGACATGAAGGCCAATTTCCTAAAACATGTTATATTTACTGCTCTCTCACTTTTTCAACCTGACACACAACTTTCTTTTTTTGATTTTCAATGATCAATCAATCGATCATTCAATGGCAACTCTCAACATGCAACATTTACTTGAATACTTTCAATATCTCCTTGGAATTCGCATTCCTAACGATGCTTCCTGTGATCCTTTGTCTTCAGTGTCCAAAGAACAATGATATACCAGGCAAATGCGGTCAAGGCACATAAGGCAGCATTTCTCGGGTAGCTTGAATCTAGGTCAAAACCCTTGCCAACTCCGGCTGAAAAAATTAACAGCAAATAGTGTCGTTAGAATCCACATATGCATAGAAGAATCCCTTACGAGTTCTCGAATTGATTTTCAAACGTACCACCAACTGTCTGTATACCGATACCTAATTCATTGTTGTACCTATCAGGTGTCTCGTCATTCAAACGAGTCACGTTGAAGGCATAGGTGTACTGATCGTATTCTTTCGAAGCCAGACCTTGAGTGCTCCAGAAAACAAACCAAAAATTCGTAAAGGTTTGACGGCCTGAGTCTGCGTCTCCGTACGCAGAGACAGTACATGAGAATTGGAGCACAACAACAACACCAAAGACGAGAGCAAGCAAAGCAGCACTGGAGGGTCCAACCAAGAGACTTGCAAGCATACCAAAACCGTAGAATCCCACAATATCGAGAAAGAGGAAAACCCAGTAGCTCCGCAAAGGTTGAATCAACCATGCCTCTCCATGATATCCCAAAAGTACAAACGCGCAGGTATAAATAGGTAGCCAAATCAAGGTATCAGTGGTTTTCGCAACCCAGTACGAAAACACGCTCTGACCCACAGCCGTATCTCGGAAGAATACCGTACGTTCCGGGCCGTAGACATTCACGGAAAGACATGAAATCATCAGCAGAAAGAAATAAACGGTGAGCATGGTAACAGGAACAATATCAACTGGCTGAACATTCTGCTGCAAGTAAGCTTCTTGGCCGGTGTTGCCCTCCTGAACGTTCTTAGGAATACCAGCGTAGAAATTGATGTCCTCACCAGCCGAAAGTGTAACAACCGAACCGGCTATCAACATGAGAAAAATGTTCAAAATCGTGGCGAATGGAGAACGAAGACGTTGTCTACTCGCACGGATGAACAAAAGATAGGTTTGTGATAAAGCTCCAGGAGTCTTGCGACCAGTTTTGTCAGGACGGACGTTGCTCCAAATGTGCTTAAAAACCATACTGAACTCATTGCACAAGAATGCACAAAATCGTCCAATGAAAAAGCGGCCTTCTTGACGGTCAGTTTCCTCGTTCTTTAGGTTTATTTCCGCGTCTTCGTTACGAATCTCGTCAATAGTCGACTTCGCCTCTTCACGAGACACCTTGTTTGGGTTTTCGTCGGCGCACATCCACTCTTCAAAAAGGTCTTCTTTGTGCCAGTCCGCATTGTCAGGATGCGGGATAATGCCGGAGAGGACATCCATGTAGAAATCAGCAGGATTCGAAAATGATGGACAAAGGAAACCACGCTTCGCAAAGTAATCCTCCATGCCAGAAGTTGGCCCATAGTAGACGGTCATACCACCCTGCCCCAAAAGCAGAACATTGTCGAACAGTTGAAACACCTGAATGCATTGTGAATGGTAAGAGCATAATGGTCTGTTGCAAAATGTTGTCCCAGTGGCAACATACCTCATACTTGGGCTGATGGAGAACTGTGATAACATTGGCACCAGATCTTGCCATATCTTTCAAAGAGTTCACTACCGTGAAGGATGTTGTGGAGTCAAGACCACTCGTCGGTCTGCAAGAATGAGGAGGTAAGGTTGATCTTACAAAAAGAGCCAGAAAAGTTGAATCAGGCCTGATATGTACTTACTCGTCCAAACAAAGCAAACTGGGCTGCACCACCATTCTTTTATCACCAACAACAGGGAGCAATAAGGAAAAGGTGTATACGGCTGACCTACCAACAAAACTCTCACAAACTTACTCCATGCCAATATTTACACGCTTTCGCTGTCCTCCACTGATTCCTCGTTTCTTTTCATCACCCACTACAGTATCTCGCACATGGTCGATTTCCAGGGATTCAAGAATTTCTTCGACACGCTCCTTCTTCTTCTCATGGCTCCATTCAACAGGAAGACGCATCATGGCACTGTGGTAAATGTTCTCTTCAACAGTAAGTTCACGAAGCATCTATTGAGAAGCGTAAACAACACTTTTGTCAGAGGAACGATGAAAAGAAGCCACTCTATCGAAAAAAGAGACTTACAATATCTTCTTGAGGAACGAAGCCAATCAGTCGCCTAAAACCACTGAGGTCGTCTTCCTCTCCGTTAATACGAAGTTTTCCTCCCGTGCGATCTACTTTTCCCGACATGAGAGACAGGAACGTTGTTTTACCTTGACGCAAGAACGATAAAGTTAGGGCTTCAACAAAACAATTTGCATGATGAAATATGCAAAGCGGACTCACCAGCACCAGAGGGTCCCATAATAGCAGTCAACTTCCCGTGTTCCAATTTCCCTGAGACTCCACGCATGATGGTACCCACTTTGGGGATGGTCAAACGGAGACGTTCACACTCGATGTCAATCGTCATATCGGGAGACGATAACGTGGAGCGGCGCCTCTCCTTTTTCGGAGCAGGGCTTTCGATCTCTTCGCCCTCTTCAACTTCTTTGGCCTGTTCTTCGCCCTCTTGGACATCGTCATCATCATCATCACCACCAACCTGCTTTCCGCTTTCAGTCATTTGGCGCTTAATCATCATGGCTTCCTTACGACGGCGCGCATTGCGTACGACCAGAAATCGCCCGAGAAAGAGATAGGCAACTGACACGATGAGAATGAAAATCATAACAGACACGGCAGGACCAACTTCAAAGCGGCGAAGTCCAGTGGAACCACATGTTTCCATATTGATGCATTTCTTTCCTTCAAAACTTCCAATCGGGCAGTAATAGTCTTCCCTGCAATCCAAGGCCTGGCCGGGATCCGGGCAGTAAAACTTGGGGGGACAAAGATCCACACAGGTATCAATCTTGCTTTTTCCTGGGCAGTAGTACGACAAGGGACATTCACCTTCTCCCTCGTTAAACTGACCATACAAAACGATCTCGTTTCCTCCACTGTCCGTTGTCGTGAAGTGTCCTCCCCACTTGGTGAAGCTTCGGTCGTTGGAGGGCACACACTCTGAAGCGATAGTGCTGGAGCATCCACACCACCATCCGGGGTCACAATTCGCTGGATCATAAAGATACTGAGCAAGAGAATTGCATACAGGACCACTCCGGTTGTAAGCACTTCGGGGCAATGGATAATCGCATTTGTAGTCCAAGCCCCAATCTTTTTCACAGTAGCTCTCCTCACTCATGGTCGAGCTTGAACTGTCAAGTCAGACCTCTTACCCTCCTTCCAAAAGCTCACCGTCTCAGATTTATAAAACGACAGAAATGGGGCGCCCTCCTCCTCCTCGAAATTTTGAGAGCAAACGAAACAAAATACGAAACGCTGTATGCTGGATTCGAGTAGTCACGATTTTGCATTCTAAGATCTTCTCGCGCGCATATCTTGGAGCGACTTCAAATGGACAGTACGGCGACTGCAATAAGCCAATCCAATCTTCACACGTCAGTAATGGGTCGATTACTGTGACAAACTTTCATGTCGCATGGAGAGTGCCGTGACCTCTGCAGTGTTCGGGTCTCACTCGCGACCGACCAAAACGAAACAAGACCACGACCCATGACGAAGCGCGACTATCCAATCGCGCCCGGCGGCATGCCAAAAAGTTGTCTTTCCACATTTTCTGTATCCTCCGACAACGCCCGGTGTTGTCGAAAGGGATATCCATGTGCAGATAAAACTTGTCTCCCCGCAATGGTGAATCGATGACTTTCAATCCGACTGAAGGAAGTGCTCTCTATCAGCTTCCGGGGATCTTGCATTGGCATCGTTGCTTTGATGATATGGTTCAGACTTGTGTGATTGGTTTTCGTTTCGGGCTAGGTAGTACTTTTGTCGTCCGTATTTGCCCTAGCCATAATGACAGCCACAATGTCTCTTGGAGCCATTTGTACCTGTTTATCCCACAGGACACTGTCCCTGCGCATGTCTCTGGTAGATTGATTGGAAACTGCAGACAAACGTGGTTCCGGTTCGTGTTTGGGGAAATGGTTTCCCGGACCTGCCTCCGACTTGCGCTGTCACCATGGGATGCTCGCGTTGCTCGGCTGCTGGATTGTACTTATTATATCCGGTGCATGTGCGACATGCTGTTTCTCGTTCTCTATTTGTTGTCGCCGACGGAAAAAAAGTGCTCTCCATCATCATTTGGATCTTGCAGTTGCCTCGTCGCCTGGATAATATAGTTCAGGCTTGTGTGATTGGTTTTCGTTATGAGCTATGACTTGTGTCGTCCGTAGTAGCAAGCCATAATGAAAACCCCATTGTCTTTATGCTATTTGTATGTCCATTGATTGCAAACTGCAGACCAGAAACGTGGGTCCAGAAGTACGTTTGGTGAAATGGCTTCTGTTTTCTCGGACCTGCCTCCGACATTGCGCGTGCGCAGTAACCATGGGATCCTCGCGTTGCATGGCTGCTGAATTGTCGTATCCAGTGCATGTCTCTCGTTGCTTGGTTCTATTTTTCGTCGTCCTCGACCATGACGAGTCCCAGTTCCTGCAGTTTGGACAAGGCCAATTGAATGGCCCATCCGGCCAAACTGGTAAAGTGTCCTTGGACCAACCCCCGCTTCAATTGGGACACGGTGACATTGGGCACCACGTGCAACATGCCTCCCTCTTCGGTCGCATCGCGTGGTTTGGCCTCGTCTAGATTGGCCACGGGTTCCGGATTCAACACAAGGTAGGCTGTAACACGTGTGGTCATGTACTTGTCCACCACAGTCGGTGCACACAAACCAATCCACGTGCCACCCACCAAACGAGCTTCTTCTTCCAATTCGTCTCGGGCAGCCACGGCGGCGGCGGCTTCCGGGTCGTTGGTACTAGGAGCTACACCATGCTTTTGTTCCACCATGCCGGCCACCAAACCCAATTGAAAGGCATGGACCGAAGGCATGTATTCTCGAATCAAGACGGCCGTTTGAGTGGATTGATTCCAAACAAAGACCAGGACGGCTTGATCGCAGATAGTCCCCCCGTGATCTCCTTGCGAGACGAGTTCAAAATTAACAATCTGCTGTTGCGTGGTGGTTGGAAGTTGCACGCGACGATTGATCAATTTTCTCCAATGATTGTGGAGAATTTCTTCTCCAAGAATACGAGGGAGCACTTGTGGTGGTTGGTCGTCGTGACCTTCTAGTACTGCTGGAGTTTGTGGTGGTGATGGACCAGTAGTGGACAACGTAGTGTTGCTTTCTTGTTGTGAATTGTGCCGAACTAAATGGAAATTCTCACCGATCGTTCGACAAACAGAAAACTTCTTGCGATGCCACGACGGAACAAGACATCATGGAACCAATGAAGACTTGAAAAGTTGTCCGCATACTTTCGTGCTATTCCTTTTTTAAGGAGATCTTCCTGCTAGGAGAGAGCGGGAAACGAACCAAGTTTAAGGCCAATTTCCTACTACTGACTCACAACTGAGTAGACATGAAGGCCAATTTCCTAAAACATGTTATATTTACTGCTCTCTCACTTTTTCAACCTGACACACAACTTTCTTTTTTTGATTTTCAATGATCAATCAATCGATCATTCAATGGCAACTCTCAACATGCAACATTTACTTGAATACTTTCAATATCTCCTTGGAATTCGCATTCCTAACGATGCTTCCTGTGATCCTTTGTCTTCAGTGTCCAAAGAACAATGATATACCAGGCAAATGCGGTCAAGGCACATAAGGCAGCATTTCTCGGGTAGCTTGAATCTAGGTCAAAACCCTTGCCAACTCCGGCTGAAGAAATTAACAGCAAATAGTGTCGTTAGAATCCACATATGCATAGAAGAATCCCTTACGAGTTCTCGAATTGATTTTCAAACGTACCACCAACTGTCTGTATACCGATACCTAATTCATTGTTGTACCTATCAGGTGTCTCGTCATTCAAACGAGTCACGTTGAAGGCATAGGTGTACTGATCGTATTCTTTCGAAGCCAGACCTTGAGTGCTCCAGAAAACAAACCAAAAATTCGTAAAGGTTTGACGGCCTGAGTCTGCGTCTCCGTACGCAGAGACAGTACATGAGAATTGGAGCACAACAACAACACCAAAGACGAGAGCAAGCAAAGCAGCACTGGAGGGTCCAACCAAGAGACTTGCAAGCATACCAAAACTGTAGAATCCCACAATATCGAGAAAGAGGAAAACCCAGTAGCTCCGCAAAGGTTGAATCAACCATGCCTCTCCATGATATCCCAAAAGTACAAACGCGCAGGTATAAATAGGTAGCCAAATCAAGGTATCAGTGGTTTTCGCAACCCAGTACGAAAACACGCTCTGACCCACAGCCGTATCTCGGAAGAATACCGTACGTTCCGGGCCGTAGACATTCACGGAAAGACATGAAATCATCAGCAGAAAGAAATAAACGGTGAGCATGGTAACAGGAACAATATCAACTGGCTGAACATTCTGCTGCAAGTAAGCTTCTTGGCCGGTGTTGCCCTCCTGAACGTTCTTAGGAATACCAGCGTAGAAATTGATGTCCTCACCAGCCGAAAGTGTAACAACCGAACCGGCTATCAACATGAGAAAAATGTTCAAAATCGTGGCGAATGGAGAACGAAGACGTTGTCTACTCGCACGGATGAACAAAAGATAGGTTTGTGATAAAGCTCCAGGAGTCTTGCGACCAGTTTTGTCAGGACGGACGTTGCTCCAAATGTGCTTAAAAACCATACTGAACTCATTGCACAAGAATGCACAAAATCGTCCAATGAAAAAGCGGCCTTCTTGACGGTCAGTTTCCTCGTTCTTTAGGTTTATTTCCGCGTCTTCGTTACGAATCTCGTCAATAGTCGACTTCGCCTCTTCACGAGACACCTTGTTTGGGTTTTCGTCGGCGCACATCCACTCTTCAAAAAGGTCTTCTTTGTGCCAGTCCGCATTGTCAGGATGCGGGATAATGCCGGAGAGGACATCCATGTAGAAATCAGCAGGATTCGAAAATGATGGACAAAGGAAACCACGCTTCGCAAAGTAATCCTCCATGCCAGAAGTTGGCCCATAGTAGACGGTCATACCACCCTGCCCCAAAAGCAGAACATTGTCGAACAGTTGAAACACCTGAATGCATTGTGAATGGTAAGAGCATAATGGTCTGTTGCAAAATGTTGTCCCAGTGGCAACATACCTCATACTTGGGCTGATGGAGAACTGTGATAACATTGGCACCAGATCTTGCCATATCTTTCAAAGAGTTCACTACCGTGAAGGATGTTGTGGAGTCAAGACCACTCGTCGGTCTGCAAGAATGAGGAGGTAAGGTTGATCTTACAAAAATAGCCAGAAAAGTTGAATCAGGCCTGATATGTACTTACTCGTCCAAACAAAGCAAACTGGGCTGCACCACCATTCTGTTATCACCAACAACAGGGAGCAATAAGGAAAAGGTGTATACGGCTGACCTACCAACAAAACTCTCACAAACTTACTCCATGCCAATATTTACACGCTTTCGCTGTCCTCCACTGATTCCTCGTTTCTTTTCATCACCCACTACAGTATCTCGCACATGGTCGATTTCCAGGGATTCAAGAATTTCTTCGACACGCTCCTTCTTCTTCTCATGGCTCCATTCAACAGGAAGACGCATCATGGCACTGTGGTAAATGTTCTCTTCAACAGTAAGTTCACGAAGCATCTATTGAGAAGCGTAAACAACACTTTTGTCAGAGGAACGATGAAAAGAAGCCACTCTATCGAAAAAAGAGACTTACAATGTCTTCTTGAGGAACGAAGCCAATCAGTCGCCTAAAACCACTGAGGTCGTCTTCCTCTCCGTTAATACGAAGTTTTCCTCCCGTGCGATCTACTTTTCCCGACATGAGAGACAGGAACGTTGTTTTACCTTGACGCAAGAACGATAAAGTTAGGGCTTCAACAAAACAATTTGCATGATGAAATATGCAAAGCGGACTCACCAGCACCAGAGGGTCCCATAATAGCAGTCAACTTCCCGTGTTCCAATTTCCCTGAGACTCCACGCATGATGGTACCCACTTTGGGGATGGTCAAACGGAGACGTTCACACTCGATGTCAATCGTCATATCGGGAGACGATAACGTGGAGCGGCGCCTCTCCTTTTTCGGAGCAGGGCTTTCGATCTCTTCGCCCTCTTCAACTTCTTTGGCCTGTTCTTCGCCCTCTTGGTCATCGTCATCATCATCATCACCACCAACCTGCTTTCCGCTTTCAGTCATTTGGCGCTTAATCATCATGGCCTCCTTACGACGGCGCGCATTGCGTACGACCAGATATCGCCCGAGAAAGAGATAGGCAACTGACACGATGAGAATGAAAATCATAACAGACACGGCAGGACCAACTTCAAAGCGGCGAAGTCCAGTGGAACCACATGTTTCCATATTGATGCATTTCTTTCCTTCAAAACTTCCAATCGGGCAGTAATAGTCTTCCCTGCAATCCAAGGCCTGGCCGGGATCCGGGCAGTAAAACTTGGGGGGACAAAGATCCACACAGGTATCAATCTTGCTTTTTCCTGGGCAGTAGTACGACAAGGGACATTCACCTTCTCCCTCGTTAAACTGACCATACAAAACGATCTCGTTTCCTCCACTGTCCGTTGTCGTGAAGTGTCCTCCCCACTTGGTGAAGCTTCGGTCGTTGGAGGGCACACACTCTGAAGCGATAGTGCTGGAGCATCCACACCACCATCCGGGGTCACAATTCGCTGGATCATAAAGATACTGAGCAAGAGAATTGCATACAGGACCACTCCGGTTGTAAGCACTTCGGGGCAATGGATAATCGCATTTGTAGTCCAAGCCCCAATCTTTTTCACAGTAGCTCTCCTCACTCATGGTCGAGCTTGAACTGTCAAGTCAGACCTCTTACCCTCCTTCCAAAAGCTCACCGTCTCAGATTTATAAAACGACAGAAATGGGGCGCCCTCCTCCTCCTCGAAATTTTGAGAGCAAACGAAACAAAATACGAAACGCTGTATGCTGGATTCGAGTAGTCACGATTTTGCATTCTAAGATCTTCTCGCGCGCATATCTTGGAGCGACTTCAAATGGACAGTACGGCGACTGCAATAAGCCAATCCAATCTTCACACGTCAGTAATGGGTCGATTACTGTGACAAACTTTCATGTCGCATGGAGAGTGCCGTGACCTCTGCAGTGTTCGGGTCTCACTCGCGACCGACCAAAACGAAACAAGACCACGACCCATGACGAAGCGCGACTATCCAATCGCGCCCGGCGGCATGCCAAAAAGTTGTCTTTCCACATTTTCTGTATCCTCCGACAACGCCCGGTGTTGTCGAAAGGGATATCCATGTGCAGATAAAACTTGTCTCCCCGCAATGGTGAATCGATGACTTTCAATCCGACTGAAGGAAGTGCTCTCTATCAGCTTCCGGGGATCTTGCATTGGCATCGTTGCTTTGATGATATGGTTCAGACTTGTGTGATTGGTTTTCGTTTCGGGCTAGGTAGTACTTTTGTCGTCCGTATTTGCCCTAGCCATAATGACAGCCACAATGTCTCTTGGAGCCATTTGTACCTGTTTATCCCACAGGACACTGTCCCTGCGCATGTCTCTGGTAGATTGATTGGAAACTGCAGACAAACGTGGTTCCGGTTCGTGTTTGGGGAAATGGTTTCCCGGACCTGCCTCCGACTTGCGCTGTCACCATGGGATGCTCGCGTTGCTCGGCTGCTGGATTGTACTTATTATATCCGGTGCATGTGCGACATGCTGTTTCTCGTTCTCTATTTGTTGTCGCCGACGGAAAAAAAGTGCTCTCCATCATCATTTGGATCTTGCAGTTGCCTCGTCGCCTGGATAATATAGTTCAGACTTGTGTGATTGGTTTTCGTTATGAGCTATGACTTGTGTCGTCCGTAGTAGCAAGCCATAATGAAAACCCCATTGTCTTTATGCTATTTGTATGTCCATTGATTGCAAACTGCAGACCAGAAACGTGGGTCCAGAAGTACGTTTGGTGAAATGGCTTCTGTTTTCTCGGACCTGCCTCCGACATTGCGCGTGCGCAGTAACCATGGGATCCTCGCGTTGCATGGCTGCTGAATTGTCGTATCCAGTGCATGTCTCTCGTTGCTTGGTTCTATTTTTCGTCGTCCTCGACCATGACGAGTCCCAGTTCCTGCAGTTTGGACAAGGCCAATTGAATGGCCCATCCGGCCAAACTGGTAAAGTGTCCTTGGACCAACCCCCGCTTCAATTGGGACACGGTGACATTGGGCACCACGTGCAACATGCCTCCCTCTTCGGTCGCATCGCGTGGTTTGGCCTCGTCTAGATTGGCCACGGGTTCCGGATTCAACACAAGGTAGGCTGTAACACGTGTGGTCATGTACTTGTCCACCACAGTCGGTGCACACAAACCAATCCACGTGCCACCCACCAAACGAGCTTCTTCTTCCAATTCGTCTCGGGCAGCCACGGCGGCGGCGGCTTACGGGTCGTTGGTACTAGGAGCTACACCATGCTTTTGTTCCACCATGCCGGCCACCAAACCCAATTGAAAGGCATGGACCGAAGGCATGTATTCTCGAATCAAGACGGCCGTTTGAGTGGATTGATTCCAAACAAAGACCAGGACGGCTTGATCGCAGACAGTCCCCCCGTGATCTCCTTGCGAGACGAGTTCAAAATTAACAATCTGCTGTTGCGTGGTGGTTGGAAGTTGCACGCGACGATTGATCAATTTTCTCCAATGATTGTGGAGAATTTCTTCTCCAAGAATACGAGGGAGCACTTGTGGTGGTTGGTCGTCGTGACCTTCTAGTACTGCTGGAGTTTGTGGTGGTGATGGACCAGTAGTGGACAACGTAGTGTTGCTTTCTTGTTGTGGTGGTGGTTGGTGGCCACCCCGCACGTGATCATACAGAATCATGCCAGGAGCAAGTCCCCAGGGGACCGATGGAGGAGTGGAAGAGGAAGGAGGGACGACGACGACTGTTTTGAGGGCTGTGTCACAACCACGAACCACGACCAACAACAGCAACAGGAAGAGACACCTCATGATGTGCCGTAGGCAACGACGACGACCACTACCGAGTTCTGAAATCATTCGATCCATGACAAAGAAGATTATATCCCAGAACCGTCAAATGTCAAGTCCAGAATGTACGGAGCAAGCAAAAGAGAGATGAAGATTCCCATTCCGGGTATTCCCCATGATGAGAAGAGAAAAAAGATCCAACCCAATCCAAAATTTGCGTCGTGATACCAAGATGCGCAAAGCAATCCGATGTGGCCAGTATAGTGCACGCGTCTAAAGAATGAAGCCTCTAAGATTAGCACGTGCATGGATTTCTTAAGCCCTTATACGCGCAGGCTGAATCTTGACGGTGTCTCAATCTCTCGTGACAGAACAAACCCTGGCTGCCAATGATGATGTGAGGGGAACACGACGCAACGATTCTTCCTGGAATGCGACGGCATCTTTTAGAGAATGTGCTGCCTCTTGCGTCTCTCACAAAACAGACAAGGGGCGAGAGACCCACACAGGGACCAACAACAAAGGTGTGCGGCTCTGGCATTCCTGCGGAAACACCTGCAGCAGCAGCAACAACATGAAGCATCTCTGGAGCATGCAAACCGCCGCCGTTTACTACTACTACTTGTGGTTCTACTGGAGTCTGCCATGGAACACAAGGGTGGTCGCCCATACCTCTGCCACCACCACCAACGTATTTCAGGATGACCCGAAGGAGTGGCATGTTCCCAGCAGCCATTCGACGGTTGTTGTCGGTGGTGATGATGAGGAGACTCAAGAAGGAGGAGCCACCCTGGCTGCAGCAGCGACAGGTTCGGGGCCAAACCACAACAGCCGAACCCAGGCACCCAATCCAGTACCAACCACAACCGCCACAAGCTCCAACAACCACAACAGCAACCACAACAACACTTTTACGAATGCCCATCTCTTGAGTGTAGGCCTCGTGACGGCGGTCATCCTCTTGTGCTTGTCCGTCGTCTTGTTGATTTGGACGTGGCAGTGGACCAACATTGTCTACGTGTCCTTCTCCAAAGAAGAAGGAGAAACCACAACCAAAACGGTCGAAACCAAACCGGAGGACGACGACGATACGGTCGCCACCCGGAGGACAACCCAGGACGACGATGCAGTCGGACGAGTGTGGGACGAGGAGGAACAAGAGACAACAACTACTACGAACAGTATGGACCAGGAACATCACGTGCGACGAATGCCACCACCACGGATTGCTGCTGCACTCCAAAGAACTCCTTCTTCTAGAAGTTGTACCGAACCACATGGTTTATGGAAGTCCTCCATTCTTTCCTCCATGGACAACGACGACAAGAAGACGAAGGAAAAAGTCATGCCGCCATGGTTCCACGAAGTCGCCCGAGACGGAGCGTACCAGAATGACAGGTTCGACAAACCGCCACAACACGATAACCCTACAACAACCGTACCACTCCAAATGACGACGACAACAAGCTTCTGGTCCTCTCCAACAACACATGCGGTGGTAGTGGGTGCACTGGACCGAGATGTCGAGAAAGTCCACAATGGGAGCTTGGATGACACCCATCACCACCACAATCATCCTGACACAAACTTTCGGTTGGAGTGGCAATCCTCGCCAAAAGAGGAAGACACCGACCAGCAGCAGCGCCAAGAATCATCGCAAACGCGTCGTCCTGTGCCAACCCTGTTGTGGCACTCTCGAGTCCTACCTATAGCTAGGTAGTTAGTAGGAGTGGAGGAGGAAGATGTGGTGGTGACGTTTGGAACTGGAAGAATGCCAGTATCCCAGCAATGACGATGCCCCTGTGACTCTTTTGCGTTCTTTCATTATCATCATTTGACAACGACACAAAGCAAGAGAAGGACCATCATCCTAAAGACCATAGGATGTGGCATATGCGTCGCATCCTCGAGAATGTTTTCAACACCGACCTCGATGATCCATGGTCCTTTCTGGTAAAGGAGTCTACAATTTCAACTGGCAGACAATGAACCCGAACCCAAAGCGCGCGCGTACAAGTGTGAAAAGGTGAAAAAGACCATACACAACACAGAGAGATTACAAGAATGAATCGTTCGGTCCAAGGGCTTGCCCTGTACGACAATTCAAGAGATTCGGTGTCGAATGTCAGGTTATGAGACTATTCCCATATGGAAGTTTAGGAGACTTTGTTCTGCCTTACTCTTCTGGTTGATCAGCCGCTTCATGCCTTCAAGTCTCCACCGTGCTTGTTGCGGCCTAGCTCCTCTTGTTGATCAGCAGGAAGACACTCCAGCACTCGAGCTCTGGCTGTTGCTATCAGTTGGGATCTCGCCATTGTCGCCGATCGAATTTCGACGAACATGATCAATAAGATCACGAAGATGTTCCTCCGTCAATCCCGTTTCATTAAAATTCCAACGGACAACAGGGTGCTCCACATGTTCATCATTGCTAAGCTGTATGTTTCGTTGGATACTAAAAATTGCGATTTCCAAAAACCGCTGCTGGGTATCGTCGAGCTCGACGTCCAAGTTACGGAGAAAGGTCTCCGCAATTTCTCGTTCAGATGTTTGAAAACGAGACATTGTGGCTCGTTTTGAAAGCTTCCAACACACACAGAAAGAAATACATGTCAGAATGCGCTGGGGATCCGTTGGTCCAGGGATATTCCGACTCCATTACCTACCGTGATGATCGAGAATGGCTTTGGGTTTTGGATGTTGGAGGTCCGAATTGTGGAAGCTGTGGAACACACCGTTTGGCTGCTGCTGCTGCTGTTGCTGCTGATGGTTGTCATGATGACAGCCTGTCCTCTCGCGATGATGTTCGAAATGGCAATGACCAATGTCCAATCCCGACGTTTGGACCACGACGCAGCTTACATTGTGTTTCGAAAGGGACACAATTAACAATTACCGTAAAACTTGAAATGACAGCACGCCTTAGCGGTGGGGACTTCGTGACCATGGGAATTTTGTCGATTGAATTTTGTCAAGTGAAGCAAAAAGAGGCATCGCGATAGGTAGTAGCTTTGCACAGTTGGTTCGTTGCCTGCATCGTAGTGTTGGTTGCATGTGTTCGTTGGCTTACCTAGTATGCTTACTTCCACCGATTTCTGCAGTAAACTGTTCCGAATCCGATCAAGTATGAGGAGGCAGGGAGGAGCACGAGTCTCGTTGTCGGTCGTCCCCGTCCGTCGAGAGGATAGGTTTGAGGTTTATCATCAGAGTGATGTCGGATAACTACATGTATTGTTGGATCGTCGCGTTTGGAAAAGATGGCTACAGTAAGGGAGTCTCCCGTACCAAATGATTGTTTTCGTCGGGCTGTCCGTCGCTTCGTTGCGTTCGTTGTATTGGTCGTCTCATCCAACGAGATGCGGGAGACTTGAGTGTTGAGGTCACTGGAGTTGCTTGCTGCTTTTGTTCTCCCGCATCTTGTTGGATGGAGTTTCTTGTAGGAGTTGGACAAGTTTCATGCGGCGTTTGGGTTTGACGAGTTGTTTGTGGCATTTCGACGACAAGTTCCATGTCACATTTTGGGGCGAGTTGTGGATGGCTCGTCCTTGTCCTCTTGTCGTCTCGTCTTCTTCTCGCTTGGTCGAGTGGATGAATTCTGGGCAGCATAGTGCTGCGTTGTCCTCATCCAGACACTGGCATTCACCACAATTCAGGACTCTATCCGATCTCGCCGTCTCCATGGTTCATGGTCCTCTTGTTGCTTCCATCCAAATTCCAAACTTTCTCGTCGTTGCACCAGCCATCAAGCGTGCACGAGCACCGAGTACACGAACCTTTTTTCGTTTGTGGGGTCGTTGCTTTCGTAGTAATTCGGGCGCAGATGATTTTAGTATTGCCTGTGTGACAATTACTATAAAAAGAAGAATGTCCAGCACATGAAAGGCTTAAATAATCAAAGCTTAGGAAATGCGTCGTTGATAAGATGCTTCGCGGACACAAAACCCGAACGCCGAACGGGGTAATGCAGCTCCACAAAACAAAATCGGAGTAAAGCGAATACAAAGGATACCATAGAGAATAGAGAGAGTGTCATTCGATAGAAAAAGTTGCCCATGGCACTCCATCACCTGGTTGACAATGATCGCACCGTTGTATTTTACATTCATCCAATTCTTCTTTGTTGGATCAGCTCTTCTGGTACAAAATCCATCTTTCACAACAAGTCGCGCGAAACAAAGCGACCATGCCAAAGAAAAAGACTCGGTGTTTGTTGGCCATTTTCGAAACACCGTCCCAGACACGCAGCACGGCGGTCCATGTGGAGGACGACCGTCTCCAGACAGATCGAGTTCAGCTTTATTCTGCATACCCACGCCTGATGTCGAACAGGAAGGATCTTCTGTTGAAGACGAAGTCGACTCTATTGATATGGACAAAAATAACAAATACATTCTTGGCTTGATTGATAATTTAACAAGCGCTCTCGACAAGTACAGTCTTACTGGGTCAAAGACTGCCGTGACACAGGCCCAAAACATTCTTGTGACAATTGAATCTCTTGCCGAGAATGAAAAACTTGTCCTCAGGGCACGCAGAATGTTCCAGCGAGCGGGGATTGTCTTGCCCTCCTCTTCGCCCTCAACCAGGGCAGGTCAAGTTGAGGGGTCCAAGGGCAGCACGGCGATGAATGGAGACGCTTCGGAACGAAAACTTCAAGCCGAAGAAAGGCTCAAGTGGGAGGAATCGAGAAAAGAAGTGGCCACACCTGTCACTCCTTCAAAAGACTCTAGTGTCACGCAGGAAGGAGGTCGATCTGCGCTGAGTCGGAGAGCCATGGCAAACGGAAAACCAGATTTTCTCATGGGTCAGGTTATGAATCAGTCGCTTGAGAAGATCACTTCATCAAGCAATGATAAAAAAGAGCTTGAGAAGGCTCTGTCCTCATCCATAGATGCCAGTGCAGTCCAGCAACCCGAGGACAATGCCACGAGTGAAGAAGCTGCTGATAAGGTTGCCGAGCTCGTTGCTCGAGCCGGAGCTGCTTCTTCGTTTAAAGGAGAATCCCTTGGTATTGGCGGGCTCGATGACGTCCTCGCCGAAGTGAAACGTCGCGTATGGACTCCACTAGCAGCTCCACCGCGATTGCTGGATGAACTTGGCATCTGCCCAGTCCGTGGCTTGCTGCTTTACGGAAAGCCTGGCAACGGAAAAACACTCTTGGCGCGCAAGTTGGGTCAGATATTGTCTCCGCTACGTCCCGTGACGGTGGTTTCTGGACCGGAAGTGATGGACAAGTTTGTGGGAAGCAGTGAAAAGAATTTGCGTGAAATTTTTGACAATCCACCCGATATATACGATGCTTTTCGAATCGGGGAACAAGATGGCGGTGCTTCCATTGCGAACGCGGCCTTGCATGTTGTCGTGATGGATGAGTTTGATGCCATTGCTCGTCGACGAGGGGGTCGTGGAGGCACGGGTGGAGACCAGAGCGACGCCGGCGTAGCAAGAGATAGCGTCGTCAATCAGCTTTTGGCCAAAATGGATGGCGTAGATCCCCTCTGTGTCCCGACCTTGGTGATTGGCCTCACCAATAAGCGCAGCTTGATCGATCCCGCTCTTCTTCGACCCGGACGATTTGAAGTTCAAGTCGAGGTACCTCCGCCGCGAACGACGGAACAACGAGTGAGTATTCTCAAGGTGCACACCCACAATATGCACCAAGCAAATCGCTTAAGTTTGTCAGCCGGGAAGATTAGTGAAAGTGATAAAGACTCTACAACGACGGACGTATCATATGATGAGATGTTACAGACCCTTGCGGAAAAGTGTGATGGCTTCTCGGGGGCTTCGTTAGCAGGTCTTTCCAGAGCGGCCGCGAGTCGAGCGCTGGAACGAGCTGTGGAAGATTCCATGACTATGGAGGCTGCCAATGGCGACACTTTGGGTAGCTCCTCACGGCTGCTACGCGAATGCATGGTGACCGTGGCGGATTTCGAGGCTGCCATTGAGGACATTCGTTCCGGCATGGGCGACAGTGATCACAGCATTGAAGACGAGGAAGAAACGGAAGAAAAAGAATCGGTCAAATCAGAAGACAGCGATGTAGGAACGGATTCTGAGGAGGAAGAGGGAGATTCAAGTGGTGGAGAGTGAGGCATGGTGCTTTGTATCGCAGTTGCTCTTTTTGGAAACATGGAACCCGAGCTCTTATTCGAGTCGTCTGGGAGCGGACACGGACACGAAATCTCTTTTCCACACATAGAGTGAAGAGGAAGGTGAATGATGAGCTCAGAACCCGAACGAGCCGGGTTGACGGTATCCTATTATCTTCACAAATCTCATCTTTTTAAAAGAAGGGTTATTCGCTAATAAGATCGCGTTACATATTGCTTCGACATTTCTAGGTAGGTAGTCTATAGATGAAGAAATTCACTGTATCTTCGTCAGTAAGTTCGATTGGCCATTCATAATGCTCATGATGCCATGATTCCCTGACCACCATTGAGCCTTATACTTCATTTTACATTTTTCAAAGAGAGACTTCTGAATTTGTTCGTCATCCGCCCCGTCATCGTCATCCGTCATCATCGTTGATTGATCGAAATCCCCCAAGACGCAAGCCTCCCTACCTCCATGTCATTCAAGATTTTTCATCAAGACGGTTGAGAGGCGGGGCAATATGAAGGCTATATTGGTTGATCGGATGTCCCGACGCCGGCTGGTCATCCCAATTTTTCGTTGTCCCGAACGAACACAACACACACTGTTTTCGTCGAACGAGAATTCTGAAATGCATGTGGGAACGGAGCACATGCCTACGAGCACGATATACCGTGCTAGAGTGAAAGAGTTTCTCACCAAAAATCTCGGATACTCTAGAGCACTGGAAGTGAACGCTGGCGCTCCCCTCCAAATCTTGTCCAGAGTGCCGAAGCAGTGCGGCCAAAAATACCCAAGACTTAGAGCGAAGCTGCAGGCCAGAAAAGAGAAGCGGGCATCACGTATTCACACCATGATCTCATCGATTCCCTCAAGAAGACATTGCCACAACAACACGTACTCCTAGTGCTTGACGGTGACTTCTTCGTCGTGGGTTCTCTGCTGCCGCTTTGGGCAACAACAAGAACAAAATGGGGGTCATCACCACCCAAAGGAGGGCTACAGGAGGTGGAAACCAAGGAATCTGGCTCGTTCTTGTCGTACTTGCCGTACTGGTGCATTTGGTGGAACCCATTCCTGCCGATGTCTTTGATCCACAACCCACCACAGTTCCTCTTGCCGCCACCAATCTCCAACAAGCCACAACGACGACACCTACGACAACTCTAACCTTTCCAGCCCTCACCGTTCAAGTCGTTCATAGGAATGATACGAATGGACCATCCACCGAACACGACGACGACGACGACGACGACGACGACGCACTGGATCGAATACGACACGTTTACGCACAAGTCGTGACGGAATTTTTTGTGCACGAAATTCTGGGGGTTGCGTACCCGAGTGATAATTTCTCCAATTTTACCGGTACGATGGAGTTGGAACTGATTTCTTCCTTGTCGGTGGGCGTTTCCCCCAACAGCCTCTCCCAACAGCAACCACAACCACAACGTGACTCCTCCTCCTCCACCTCGGTGACGACCACGTTGCACGCCACATGGACCGGTCCTTCCAACGACAACGAAAACAACGGAGTACCCCTCGAAAATACCACCCAGTTGGTGCACCAGGCACTCACGAGACACCCAGGCATGCTGCAAGGCTTGCTAAAGCAACTCCAGAAACCGGATGGATTTCCGGTAGATACCTTGACGGTGCAAGTGGATGGTATACCACTTGAAACCATTCACACAACCACCACAACAATAAACACGACAAAGGACCACCAAATTGCTCCGCCACTGGGCACCTTGATCATTCTGTGTGGCATGCTAGTCTTTTTGGTTCCCTGGATGATTATGCTCTGGCAGTCACTCTCGGTGCCCACCTCCACCCCGACATGTCCCAAAAACCAAGAACAAATCGACAGACTTGTCGTCGTCAAGCGTGGTTGGGGAACTCTCTGGTTCGGATGGATGCATTGGTCCAAGCGTTCACGACAACAAGACCAAGGAGAAGGTGTGGTGGTTTCGACTGTCCCCAGTCGTGCCAGTACTACGGGTACCACCACGACAACGACGACAAATAGCAGTACGGCCAGTAGTGCCACGAGCAATCTCAGTCATTGGAGTCATTCGACGACAGCAGTGTCCTTGATGAGGAGAACGAACCACTATGGGTTTCGTCACCACCACCACCCAGACGATGAAGAATTTGAAATTGTTTGGGAATCGGAGACGACTGGTTGTGAGTCGCACGAAACGGAACACGACGGTACTCATTCGACCGAGGATACTACGGAAAGCACCACCCGGCACTTGGAGGAAGAGGACCAGAACGAGAACAACAACTCGGCGTTGTTGTGGAACCCGGACGGTAGATTATGGCATTCCGCGCGAGCTCAAATTATTCCGACACCACTACAAACTTCCACGACCACCACCATTGGTGGTGGATTCTCCGATTCCTCTCTCGTCTTCTATTGGAACGATCCACCACATACACAAGAGGGAACTCCCATTCCGAACCGAACCACTAGTACGGAGAACTTGTGGCACTCGGTTCATTATTCCATGTACCAGTTCCACGAGGACACTACCACTGTGGCATCTTCGTCATCACCCCCAAGAATGTTGTTACAAGGTCCTGCTGCAGCAGCTGGTACGACAGCCACAAGTCGTTTGTGGCAGTCTTTGATTCACGTTCCATTCCTGAAAACGACGGCAAATGGACATGCTAATAGTAGGGTGACAAACAACCATCCTTCCAACAACAGCCGGGAACTGTCCGATTCGAGCCAGTTGTGGCAATCGGCCTATAACTTTTTTCCTGTACTGGGGAGACCAACCAAGCAAGTGGTGGAAAGGTATCATCACGAGAATGATGACAACACTACGAAACAGTGAGAAACGAGGTGGTTTGCTTCTTGGAGGAAACCTTATTCTAACGTTACAGGGGAGAACCTAGCGATAGCTTCATGGGGTGTGGCAAGCTATGCATGCTGGGAGGGGCAATGAATGTACAATAGTGTCCTGACAGGGATCATCTTCCAATACAAATGAATGACTGGGGTGGGAAAAGATGGATGGATGACTGTCATCTCGTGTCCAGTGAGTAGTCTTTGATTCGACTTGCTTGCTTGCTTGTCCTTGACTACCGCCTACTTGTTCAGTTCCAAACTGGGCCGGAATGCAATGTCCCCCGACACGAGGCACCGGGGCAACAACCACTCTTCCAAGCTGGCATCTTGGTCGGTAATGGTATTGAGATCGGGCAATGGTGGGGCAGTGTCTAGGTCACTGGCAATGGGACGAAAGACAAGGTCTGGATGCAGATCCAAAACCACCGGTCGTCCCGGATGCTCGTGCTCATGCATCTCTACTCTTCTTGTTTCCGTTGGACTGTTGTCTGCTCGTCTTCGAAATATACCAATCGGTCGGACGAGGGTAGCTTGTTCATTTGGTGTAGAATCATAATAATGTAACTTGTTGTTGTGGTTGTAGTAGTTCGGGGGAGACCATGTCGAGAGAGGTGGTGCGGTTGGTATCGGAGTTGTGTAGCCCGTTTCTTCACTGGACGCTTGTTGTTGTAGGACTGGAAAGACCTCATCCATGTCCGAGTGCGATGTAGCAGTTCGAACCAAGGGTGGTGGACTGGAACAGCCAGCTTCGGGAGGATGATGATGAGGCTGCCACATGACAAATGGCTGCTGCTGCTCCCCCAGGACGACTCTTTGGATGCAACAGGAAGGACTTTCGCCCACCGGATTGAGTTTGGTGCTGTTGTTCTTGGTGCTGTCGCAGCAAATTGGGTCAAAGGAGGAGGAAGTGGTTAGTTGGTTGTAAGAAGAAGAGGAACCAATCATTGTGCTGTTTGTTGTTTTCGTGGATGGGGGTCGTAATGGCGGATGGTTTGGTTTGGCCTGTCTTTGTTTGGGACAATGAAAGCAAGATGTGGGCTCGAAAAGAATAGATGAATTCGGAACCTCCGCCACAATCTTCCCCCATCCGGATTTGGTCGACGTCGACGCACCGATTCCCGTATGCAGTATGCAGCATCTAAAATTTGGGATGTGTCACGAATGAGTATAATCCAAATTGTAGGGTACAATCTAACTCGTGGAACTACTTACTGGTCAATAGTAACAATGATCAATAGATTGATGTGTACCATTATGAATCTGAATGTATTAGACCTGTACAATTAATATGACATTATGTAGTGTACTAATGGTCCGTTCTTTGGAACTACCGTAAATAGCGGAGCTTAAGAACCACCGCTTATAAGGCTATCTCCACCCGAGCGCCGTTATGCTGACGTATTGGGGCTTTCTGATTGGCCTCGCTATCCGGATAGCGGATTAGCGGAGCCAAAGGGAAATAAACTCCACGATCTCCGTTAAAAGAACGCCGCTATCTCGCGCTGCGCGTACGCATTGCGCATATGCCCTCTCTTGTTTCGGTTAAAAAGGGGTGCGGCTTGCGGAATTCAAACAAGACAATCAACGAGAGCACAACAAAGCATAAACCAAAGATGGAGGACTCGTTGTTTTCCCTCTTCATTGTTGACTGTCATGGTGAATCATGTTGTTGTTCATGGCCAATGTAGATGTAGGTTGTAGGTTGCAGTCCAATCGTCCTATTGTAGTCCCTGTCCGATTTCCGATTGCTTGTCTGATAATCGAACACATCAATAGTTTGAATGATGCATTTGTTTGATTGTTGCATTCCTTCCTATCCGTGATCCTCGAATCATCTTGCTGTGCATGGTTATTGTCCCATTGTAGGAAGTAGGGAACACAACAATGGAAAAAGAGATGGTAAGCGATCGTCACAAATCAATACGTGCCATTGCCATGTTTTCGACACGAGAGATTCAAAGTTTCACTGTTGGCAGCAGACGTTAATTTATTAATGCCGACGGTTATATTTTGCTCCGCTATCCGCTATTTTCCCCGCTATTCGGGGCCCCAAATAGCGGCAGAAATAGCGGATAGCGGAGCTGTTTAGCGGTTAGAGGAGATGGTGGAGTTCGATAGCGGTTTTTGGACCTTTAGCGGCCCCGGGTGGAGATAGCCTATAAGAACCACTTTGGTCACTTTGTCGGACATGTCCCTTCACCCCCACTTCCCACTACCTAGTGTTTTAAGTGCACATGCATCCCCTACCCCCTATTCCAAAGAGATGTGAACAGTCACCCCCCGAATTTTAAGAACAATAAAGGGGAGATATAAGAAAATTTTCAGGGGTCACCCTTTTGTTATTTTGCGGAAGATAAGAACCATTTTGCCCGAAAAGAGGACATTTGGTGGTTCTTAAGTTCCGCTATTTACGGTACTATAAATTTTTGTGTACAAGTTGCTGTCTCCGTTCTGTATGTTCTTTTTGTTCGGTTTTACGAAGAGCACGTAACTTAGAAGCGACTGGAAGGCGAATGAATGACATTATCTATGGGGGTAGGCACTCCTAGCTCCTCTAGGTTCGACACAATCAACATCACCATGATATATTTTCCACATTGTTGCATATTCTTTGCCCTTTTCAAGACGCGTATTGTTTGGTTGTCGCAAATTCAGAAGCTCATGTCGAGATTGGAGCCATTGGAAACTCGGCCAGACCCATCCCCTGCTCACAGAGTCGATGATTGTGTTTTCTCCTTGTCCAGAAATGGTATTGTCGCACATAAAGGATTGGTAGATCCGCCAATCACGGCAATTGGATGGCCCCCCTTGACCATGCTGCATCGTTCGAATGGGAGATTCCACACACGAGTGCGATTGGTATCCAAGCGTTCCACCGTTGGTTGGCCCGCTCCAACCACAACCAGACAAGATCCCACCGCTACCATTGCAACTTGATTTCGTACAGGAGGGGGCACCAAATGCGACTGCGTCTTCCAAGCGAATGAGGAGGAAAGGACTGGAGGAACCGTCTCCTCCTCCTCCTGGGTCTCGTCATTCTTGTCACAACAAGGCTTGACAAAGTCCCAATACTGAACCAAGCCGTTCGAGACGCCTCCCACGACAAAGATACGGTCATGGCCAACGACCGCACATGCCGCGTAAGATCTAGGAACGGGCATGGATGGTCCTGCCGTGTTAGTGTCGTTGTTGGTATCCAAAATCTCCAACGAAGACAATGCGTCACATTTGGATCGTCCACCAACTCCCACAATGTATCGATTGTGAACTGCCACTGCACAACATCCATGGCGTCCTGTTGACAATCGACACTTTCATGTCGTCCATTTCTGGTCAGAGCAGGTGCTTGGTGCTGATTGCATCAGAATATCATTTGCATCCATGGGTTCCATTCAATCCAAACTGGACAAACTTTCCTGGTGGTATCCTCCCACGACGTAATTGCCTCCGTTGCACACCGTGACAACTGACGACCCTTGTTCAAGCGTGGTCCTTCGCGCCACTTCTTGTCTGATGGTTCTGCCACATTCAATACCAGAACGGACTGGACCGTGTCTTGACGACATTCGGAACAAGTTTCATCGGGTTGATGTCCTCCCAACACAACGACCGTGTATGCCCTCATGTGGTGGTTGGTCGGATCGGGAGGAGGATGGAGAGTACTACGACCGAAGCATGACCGACACGCCATCCACCCTTGAGAGGAGGCCAGTCCGTTTCATCGAACAGTGGTCTTCGTCCGATACGAAGTCTCGACTGTCGTGCTTGTTGTTCTTGAGGTGTCATTGCCATGATGGTCAAATGTGGAGAATACAACATGTCGTGTCTGTTGTATGGGTGTCCCAAACGTGCAACCAGTTTCTTGAGTAGGGACGTTACTTATCGGTTAAGAGAAGGCGTACAGTTACCACAGCCGTTGAATGTGACGGCAAAAATTTGATTGGCGCGCAAAAACGACCGTGCGACCACTTTTTGCGGTGGTTTCGACTCCCCGCAACCATGTCAATGTGAGAAGGGCTTCTCTCTTTTCATCCATCTCCATGTGAATCAATCGTTTTTCAAAGAATCTTCTTCTTCTTCTTTTCGAGAAAAAGACTGCCACCTCTGGCCACACAAGATCAACGCCATAGAGTACGTCCCATCACAATCTGTCAAAAGACTCGATCCATTCACCATGTCGCCGCCGCCATCGCCCGTCATGGCTCCCATGAAACGATGCCGACGACACATGATGGTCGTCGCTCTGGTATCCTCCATGTCCCTACTGGCTACATCATCGAGCGCCGATCCGAATCCCACCACCATGCTACCTGCAAGGAACCGACGACGGAACACCCTTCGAGGCATTACCCATATCACCCCCATGATAATACGAAGGGAGAAGGAAAACGGCAAGGATATGGAACAACTAGACACACCATGGCCATCCACATCCACACTACCATCTTACTCCCCCTCTGTCTCTCCGACGGTAACACCGACCGAGAGAACTGCACCAACCTCGGAGCCGACCGTCACTCCCACTGCCGTTCCATCTAGCGCGCCTTGGATGGATCGGATCGTAAGCCCGGAACCAACAAACGAAACGGATGAATCGTTCGCTCCCAATCCAGTGGTCATGGTCAATATTCCCAAAGTGTCGATCCTCTTCACGATCCAAGAAATGGCTCGGGGCACACCCTTGGCCAAGAAACCCTTTGAAAACATGATTTTCAATTTTCTCGATTACATGTTGGCCGATGTCCATGTGGCAGTGAATTTGGATTTGGAATCCACAATTTACTACGATCCACCGTCCGGTAAAGGGACGATCATTGTCACGGGAATTTGGATGGGACATGGGTCCAATGTACCCTCCGAATCCACGTTTCTAGGGGCCTTTCGCGGATGGGGGACCGACGCCTTGCTCCAGGAGCTGGCGGCGGCCGGCTTTGCCATGGATCAATTCGAAGTGCAAATCAACAACATTCCCGTCCAGTCAGACATGGAGCCAAACACAAACTCAGCCAACAATCCAAACACACTACAAGAGGGACAAGACGATGACGATGACGATCCCTCCTTGGTCTTTGTCATTCTCATGCCCATGATCGCCCTCATTTGCTGTCTACCATGGTGCATCCTCTGTGGAAACGTGATTCGAAGTCACTTGGTCGTACTGTCGACACACGAGACATTCGCCGATGCGGACGTTTCCAAAATTCGTCGTCGACCTACCAAAAGTGAGTGTCGTGTCATTCGACGGCGACCGAGTTTGGGAGACCCCACCACCACAACGACATCATCGCCCCGAGGAGGGCGTAAACGAGCCATTCCTCTCGCGGCTTCCTTTACCGACGATGACTCGGGGTCGTCCCAGGCCTCCTCCTCGTCCGGTTATAGCGGTCTCTTTGTCGGACCCAAGAACGAAACGGACCTGAGTGCCATGTATTTTTTGTAATTCTATTTTTAGAACATTGTAGTAGTACGGGGATTCCAAAAGGACTCTACTAGAGGCGGTGCTATTGTCTCTTCTTACTACTACAAAGCTACATCGTATGGTTGATTGCCTACCTAGGTAGTCGCCATCGTGAAGAAGGTTCCCGCCACTGAAACGCCTGCCGATGAACCCCTAACGAAGAGGGGCGATCACTTTTTGGATTTTGGATTGTGTGATAGAGACCGAACTCATGGAATGAAAAAAGAGATGGAAAAGGGTGTGTTTGTCGTTTCATTCAAACGACTTCCTAACTATTTTTTGAATTTTTCGTTCCGCGCATGGCAGGATGCAGTGGCATACCTTTTTCCGCAAGAAGAGTTTCTGCACTCTCGAGCATGTCCGTCCTCGAACGCCGACCGTCCCGAACTCAACATTGGGTTCTCACAAAAATTCGGTGACGAACGCCATCACATCTTTTGCGTATCTCTGCCGAGAGACCCTCAACGCATCTTTGAGAATGGTCGGTCGGTTCATTCTTTCTTTCTGGCAAAAGAGAGCGTAGTGGTATTTGGAATTTCTTTGATTGCCATTGGAACGCATCGATTTATATCCAAGGGATCGTTTTGGAGATTGAGAACCACGTGCACCGGCGGACGCAACAGTTGATTGATTGACCATGACGTCATATCCGAGAAGAAGATGGTGGCATCCAGCTAGTACATCGCATGTTGCCTTGGTTCCTGTGGCCTTGATGTTGCTGCTCCTCCCGGCAGTGTCGGCCAAAAAAGAAAAGGAAACCGAAGTACCCACAGTCTCTCCCACGTTGGCACCAACGTTCCGTCCCACACTGGCCCCTTCCATGTCACCCTCCTCTCAGCCCTCGGTGTTACCATCCGTTGAGCCATCGTCACAACCATCCTCCACTTCCAGTGTCCTGCCATCTCAATTTCCCACAACAACACCCTCACCGACGACTCCATCTCCTTCGCAAGTTCCCTCCCCAACTCCGTCCAACACTCCCACAGAAACTCCTTCTGTGGAAAAAGCACTACCAATGATGCAGTTTCTTTTCGAGTTGCAACCTGGATTCGAACTGAATGAGCTGGAATTTCACGATTTGATGGACGGCTTTATGGAAAATTTCTTTGCCGATTCCAAGGGACAAGTTTCGGTGGATACGGATCTAACGTACGAGTCTTTGACCGGACAAGGCGAAGCAGATGTGGCCGTCAATTGGAGGGGCCAGCAGGAAGATATACCCTCGGAAACGTCGATTCAGCAAAAGCTTGGATTCTGGGGCATTACGGATTTTGCCCAAGAATTGGACGATTCTGGTATCCAAGTGGACTCGTTGGCTGTCCAGGTGAATGGCAACACGGTGCAGCCTTCCAAGAACACGGTCCAATCCTCCTCGAGAGGCAGCACGCAAGGCAGTACGAATGACAGTGGTGGTGTTAATGCGGCTTTGGTGGGATCTCTCATGCTTGTGGCAGTGACCCTTTTGGTCTTTTTCACAATCTTTTACCTGTACGCCTTTCACCGCAAGGTTGCCAGTCGTCAAAAGTCGACCTTGGATGATGAAGAAAGTGGCACCAGCAATCCCAGCATTCTTCCGGATCATGAGACACCCGACGCCATTATGAAGGGGGAAACCCTTCCTTCGCCGCTGTCTCCCGATATTGTTTCCTCGTTGGGAGATCCATCCGAATCGGCAGCCTTTGCGACGGGCGACGGGGAACAATCCGTGATTAGTTACATCTTGACCGAAGGGGATAGCGAATCGTTGAAGGATGCCGATCAATCCATTCTGGGTCCCATGGTAACGGGAGCAGAGAACGAAACGGCTTCCCGAAGGCTATCGGGTTCGTCCAATGATGAAAATCGACTGGATCCAATCATTTGCAGTACGCGTGACCGGATACTTTCGATGGACGAACTGTATCAGCTGGACTTGACGTAACGACAGAACGAATCACATGCACTCTTGTAACAGTAGAGAAAGTAATGAACATTCGTAGGATCCGTTCTTTACAATAGCGTCTACAACTCTAATGTTCAATCTAGGTATGTTCAGAAGACCCGCGAGACTTCGCGGGGGCGATTATGGGTCGCGCAGAGTTCTCTGTGCGACTGAACATACTGGCTATCTCTCTCGCTCCCGTTGAGGCTCCTCGGAGCAAACGATTTTTGGCCATTTTCAAGACTGAACCGTCATGAACGGACAAGTCAAACCGAAAGAGAAAGACGACTCCATGTCAAGACAACTTGGTTGTGTTGGATCAGAGAGAGAGAGAGAAAGCGAGAGAGAGATTATTGGTTCATTTGACTTGACCTGCAAAAGACCAACCATCCCAATGGTGCCCAAAAACCTTGTCGGCATCGTAGCCGTCTTTCTCACCTACAGTGTGATTGGCACCACTCCAGTGGTGGCCAGTGAGGGCCAGGCTGCCAGGTTTCCGAACAACGATCGATTGGATGAAAGCGTAGCACTTACTGCTGTCGACCATGTTGTTGCCTCCTCCACGATTCCTCAAGACCCTGCAGCTAGTCAAGTACGCCGCACCAGCAGCAGCACCTCTCATTCCTATCCTACCACGACGGAACTCATGCGGGAACATGCCTTTGACCAGTCGTTGCAGTCCAACCAACCACAAGATTCTACCGACAAGGCTAAGGATGATTCCACCATGGTTGCCTTTCTTCTTTTTGGCATTGTCTATGCCATGCTTGTGACAGCGATTGTGATTATTGTGAGAGCCGTCCTCCGTCGAACGGCGTATAGTCGTCCCAAGAAACCGAGCCGCGGTGCGGAGAAACATGAAAAGGCCCTCTCGACAACGTCATCGGAGGAAGGAACCCAATTCCGTTCCTCGACGCAAGAATCCGAACAAGATGCACTGTTCTTGGAAGAAATCATGAGTGGCCCCCCTCCCGATGATACCCAAGATGACTCGTTGGCATCCTATGTGCTTCCCAAGTTGGACCTCCTCGGCAGGCCAGACTCGTGTTCCCCTACCAACCGAAGCATTCATGTCTTTTTGGATGATAACAGCAGTGGTGCCAGTGGAACGGACCGTTCCTGGCGCAATAAGAACCGCAAAGTTGGATCGTGGTTCCAGGGTATGAGTGACAAAAAGAACAAGACGACGACACGAAACAAGGATCGACATCCGCCTCTGGAAACAATCGAATCGGTGGTCCCCCATCACAGCAAGAATTTGGAACCAGATGGTCTGAGCTTCGGCTTGGATGGAAAACTAGAAGATGGTTGCTACGACCCCGCCTCGGCCGCAGTCAGTCGTCGGATTGCCGCACTCCCTCGTGGACAGCAAAACCAGGATAGTATCTCGTATCTCGACGAGTCCACGTCGGCCGCCATTGTCCGTGGCATGGCAGCACTCCCTCGGACGCATCATGTGAGAAGTAGCAGCATTCACAGCACCAGTACCATGAGCAGTTCCGTCGCCAGCGAAGGGCTGATGGAACCCAAACAGACAACAGCAACGCCGCCGCCGACAACGATGACAACAACAACAACGACCGTGCTACCCTACGACCCAACGTCCTCGTCGGCGGCCATGACACACCGTATCATGACCTCACTGGCTCAAAGTGCTCATCGGAGAAGCGACAGTATCCAGAGCAACCGAACGGATTGCAGCGAAACGACACAGAGCGAAGGACCTATCGAAAGTTTGACGAGTCCAGTGGATCCAAAGGAGCTACTGGCCTACCAGAGTAGTACAGGTGACGCAACCCTCAACAGTGATGACAGGGCCGTGACAACCACTACTAGTACGGATGGAGCTAGCGAAAACGCTGCCAACACGGAGAGTTCCACGCCACAGGCCCTTGAATGGAGCCAAACCCATGAGGAGAAGGTTGGGATTGATGAGGGCTCGTCTACGTCCAACAGCACCGCGATTACTGGTCCCGGCCTTCCAGAGGCTGAGCCAGAGACGAGCACTGCGGCCACGGAAAACAGCAATAACAACGACGACCATCGCAAGTTTCTAACCAAGATGATGGACTTGCATGAACGATGGAGCGTGCTGCCGGACGAAGAACATGGGTACAAGGAGGACAGCATGGATGAGGAGGAGGAGGACATGCGGGGAGGCTATTTGCCAATGAAACCTCCGACACAAGCCAAGCAAGCACCGACGCGACGTTCCTTCCAGAGGCACAAGCATCATCGTCATAATCATTCTGAGGACTCGCATCAACGACATGATGATCAACACGCAGACATTGTACCAGTTCCTTCCATTTCGGCAAAGTCTTTTGAAGACGACATGGTGAGTTCTATTGCGGAATCCATTGTCTCCATGGAGAGTTGGCGCTTTGAGACTACGTCGACTACGGCCCAGAGTCACTCGCCGCATACAGATGAGGTGGTCATGGATGACAACAACGCCATGTCCTCTAGCCAAACAGTGTAATGTTCGTTCCAGTCAACCACAGAGATCTATAAATGTTTACATGGAGGGAGTAAAGAAGCACCAAGCCCTGGGAGTGGTATTGGTGCCTGACATCATTCCAATCAGTTTGTTATTGTCATGTCACCGTGACAGTTGTCTTTCATAACTAATAGTTCATATTTTAGCTTGGAGGTTTCATTCTTCTTGTCCAAGGCTGGACGGGAACACTTCTCATCTCACTAAGGAATAGGCAGCGGCCAAAAAACGACAAATTTCATGCCGACAAGCCAGGCTCGCGTTTGCGGTGGCATTTCGAACCAACCAAACTCTGGAAAAATTCAGTGATTTCCTTTCAAACCTATCATTTTATGTATGGAATTTGGAATGGGCCATGGACCACTTGAAAATATATGCGAAGAATGCGAAGAACGTGAGAAATATGGAAGGTTACACTACGTTGCACTAACGAATAGGATTAAGGTATGTAGTAGGACTTAGACTTGGTTACTTTATCTATCCTGGTCAGCGGATGGGCCCTCTTCTATCTGGCGGATGAGCAATGCCTGCTGCAATGCTGAGACGGGATATCCCAGAGGTGAATAGCGTTTGTGGCTCTTTTTGAATCCTTTAAAAATGACACCGGGACCCCTCTCGTAGATCTGTTTCTGCAAAGATCTACCAAGTAACATCCATTATTTCAATTGGAAGACTCGCTCATCCTCTTTGCGCAGAAACAAGGCATGATAGTATTTGGGAAAACCACCCAGGGCACAACGTGTCTTATCCAGTGGTGGCGGTACCTGTTTATCCCCTCCGCATTCAGTTTCCATGTCGTGCTGAAACGTTACAAGTTCAAAGCCTGCCAGTACCATGCCCAGGACCACATAATGATGAGGAAGAACATTTTCGTAGTACTGCCCACTGTCCTTCAATTGCGCCTCTGGTGTTGGTGTGTGCATGTAAACCAGGCTCCCGGGATGGGTCACTTCTTTGAGCTTGTCAAAGAAGCACCCATAGCGTTTCTTCTGGATGTGTTCGAGGACGTCGTTTAGCATGACAAAATCAAACGTCTTTCCTGTATAGGGCACGGGCAAGGTAAAGGCAGTTATGTCGCCTTCATAAATGTGGAGTTTTTGGTGCTGATATGGAGCATATTCTTGGGCAAACTGGACCCATCCACGGACAAGTTCCACCCCCACAAACTGCATGCTGTCCATTGACTGTTGCTTTTGTTGTTCTTGATAAACTTGTTGAACAGCACGTAGCATTGCCCATTTCGCAGATTCGAGGATTTGCGAAGGTTTTTGCGAAGGTCGTAGGGTAGCAGCATTTTTGTCGGGTAGTACACGCAATTTCTCCTCTAGTTTTCCCTAACTCTCCTAAAGGGACATCACACCCATGGCTACATCCATGGGCCAAATGAAATGACTCATCCCCTGCGAACAACATTCAAGCAGTGCAATGCAATGCATCTGCCGTCGTGGACGAAGGCCCGGGTCTTCCATTTGTTTCGAAAGAAGTGTCAGTTTACGACGAGAACCCCCTACTCCTACATGTTGTTTCAAGCAGATAGTGGAGGTTTTGCTCTTGGTTATGCCTTTTTATATCACTGCGAAATCATGATGACAACGACACTTCATTCGCTGTTTTATGTGGCAGTGTGTCAAGTACAAACAAAGGAGGACGAGGATCTAGCGGGAACCACTAATACGGTGGGAATTGCAGAGCCAAAACAACCGTGCAGCAATAATCTTTTCCTGTGCCTTGACCGTCTTGACCGAAGTCCCAAAAATACGGTTTATACCTAGGAGTATGTGCCAAATCCAAATGACCCATCCCCCTCTATCGAACAACAATCAAGCAGTGCAGTGGAAGACAAGAGAAATCCAAATGACTCATCCCCTTCTATCGATTCTATCGAACAACAATCAAACAGCGTGGTGGAAGACAAGAGAAATCCAAATGACCCATCCCCTTCTATCGAACAACAATCAAACAGTACAGTGGAAGACAAGAGAACAATGTGCACGAGCAACGACAATCCGGATTCAGTGACAACTGTTCTTTCGACCTTCGGCAATTGTTTCGACTTTCGACTGTGAGAACGAGTTGATGACTGGCTCTACGAGCGACTGCGTTGGATGCCTGGCAACAACAATTGAAGATCCCCTTTGTTGGGCACGTCATGCGGGGTAGCAATGGACGACTAACAGTTCTCCATTGTTTTGCAAGTACTCTCCCCTGTGTTCCTACTTATTGCTTGGAGTAGGATTACTCCTAGTATAGAATATCCAATTCTCAATAGCGCCATAGCAATCATAGTGTCATTGCGAAGGTGTGCGAAGCTTCGCACTCTCGTTAAGACTGAACGAAGTTTCGCAACTTTTGGGTGTCCCCGGATGTGTGCGAAGATTTGCGAAGAATGCGAAGAAATCGTGTCGATAAGACCGACCCTCATATGTGGTGTTTGTCTTCCCGCTGGGGAATAATTCAATTCTCATAATATTTTAACCGGTGGAGGTGGAGACATCATTGTCATCATCATTCTGAGGACTCTCATCTCTCATCATCCACATGATGATCAACGCGCAGACATTATACCAGTTCCTGCCATTTCGGCAAAGTCTTATGAAGATGACATATCTTACCTTGGAGGTGTCATTCTTCTCTTACAAGGCAGGTTATCACTTATCATGTCGTTCGTCTCCGCTTTCCGTACTACCGTAGCAAAGAAGCGGCCAAAAATCGAGAAATTTCATGCCGACAAGCCAGGCTCGCGTTTGGAAATTTCTGTTCCAGAACTGCATTTGGAACCGAATTCTTGAAAAATTCAGGGCGTTCCATTCAAAACTACCAATTTTTGCATGATTTGAGTCATGTGTGACGTTCAACGACTGGATCGGTCGAAAGCTCGCCGAACCAACCAATTGGAAAAAATTTGGTTGGGTCACATGATCGAGAGATATGATACCCTGATCCAATTCCACGGGAGAGAGAATTGTAGGAGTCGAGTATGCATCCGTTGTGTCATTCATAAGACAACAGAACTCCAACTAAGGCTTACATTCGTCACAAAACGGGTATTGACGAGAGCATCCCCTTTCCAAGACACAAAAACGCACAAACACAGCCACATCGAAACACAAGGCAACGCAACGAGAATGATAACCACAAGTGTGTGTTCGACAAGGATGAGGAGAAGAAGGACAACCATTCCTTGTTTGTGGCCTCATGTTGTCCTCGTGATCCTGATGATGACAGTGTGTACCATTCCAGTCACTTCCATCGTTCCTTCGAATGCGCTGCATGACCACAAAGTCAAGTTACCCAAAAACATTCCACTGGAAAACTCCTTGATCCCTGTGGAGGCAAGAATACGACCTTTGGATTCAAAACTTGGGAAACATTCTCCATCATTTTCCCAAAGACGCCCTATTTCATTACAACAAGCTTCTTTGGAATCTCCACGGCAGAAGACTTTTCCAAGAAACGTGATACAACAACAACAAGAGCAGCAACGACGAGCAGTGGAAGACGATGGTTCCTTGTTTGAACTGACCATTATTGTCGTACCGGATCGCCGTCCCGAAGAAATTAGTTGGACCGTGGCCAATGCCGAAACGGATCGACCGTTGGCATCGGGTGGGGCCACAGCACGAGACACGCGCAATCCAACGGGACTCTCCATGCTCATTCCGGCTGGAGAGTATTGGTTTGAATTGACGGATGAGGGCGAGAATGGCATTTGTTGCCGTCACGGTGACGGATATTACCGACTCATGGTCGATGATAGGGTGGTGGGAGAAGGATATGAATACGAATCGACATCGGGTCGAATCTATTTCGATATTCAAGCTCCTTCGAGGCCTCCGACAGACATTCCCACCCAGGTCCCCACTGACTCTCCCTCAACGGCTGTGAGAACGACACAATCTCCAACAGTTCAGCCTGTAAGGAACAGTCCGACAGTGGTTGTGACCATTCCAGTACTGACGGTTGGCTTTCTTCTGTCACCGACCAGTATTGTCTTGGAAGAGGATGAAAGCAATTTGCTTCGCCAACTGCTCACAAACTATGTTCAAGATATGTTGACAAGTGGAGACGCCTCCATCATTGTAGATCTCAGCTCCGTTGTGTCCTTTTCTTTGCAGGGGCGAAATGGCATTGTGGGCATCACCGGTACCTGGGTCGGTCCGGAGAGTTTTGCACCCTCGGTCGAATCGTTGATACAATCGTTCTCCTTTTGGGGAGTCAACGACTTTTATCAGATATTCGAGGAAGAAATGGGATTGGAGCTAGAGACTCTGTCTGTTCAAGTAAATCGGACCACTGTTCAGCCTGCACAAGATACTGGACCAAGAGCGGACTCCTCCGAACAACAGCAGCAAGACGGAGATGACGGCAACAAGAAATCAACTGCAGTGGCATTGATTCTTGGTCTGGTCTCGCTTACTTTAGCTCTTGGAATTTTCATCATCGTGTTTCAACGCTTCGTTCGAAAAGAAAACAATAAGAAGCAACAACAACATAGACGACAGGCAACGGTGTCCGATAGTACGAGAATTGATACGGAGGAAAGTCCAACACTGCCTCGGGACGAAACTGAACGAGCCATTGTCTTGTACGAAGGCAGCAACCCTACCCACCGGTATGAATTTCTCAACTATACAGAGGAGCGAATGCCGCCATTTGCCAGCAACAAGAGCATCGCCGGGATGCACCGAATCACGAACGACCCTCCGGCTATGGAAGTCTCCACACCACTTGCACAAGCATCCTTTTCGTCCATGAACGATGGTTCTTCTGCATTTGATGTCAATTCACATGTTTCCCAGCCCTCTTCTGTGGAAGTGTCGGTCGATACCGGAATGTACATGGATGAGCGCACGGACGATGAGGCTCACGAATCAGATTGCGAGCCAAGAAAACGGGTTCGGACGCAGTTCACTCCAATCCAAAGTCCGGCATTGGAGTTGGAGACGGAACAAGCACCGACAAAACAAGCAAAGGTAGAACTTTATGAGCCAGGAAAGCTCAAATGGAACGAAGATGTGACCTGAAAAGGATAACAGTCTTTTGATGGGTGCGTTCATCAATCGCAACTTGACCGCCGGTGATCTGTCTATTGCGTATGCCTGAAAGTCATGGAGCATACGCAACTTTCCCCGAACACTTAGACGCATTTCTTTATCTGCTCCTACCAATTCGAGTCCAGCTCTTGGAAAATTGGCCAAAACGATAAAGTGATATTATTTTAACCATTTCTTTTTTCTCAAGCAGATATTTTGACGTTTGCAAGCTCTTATCGACATACAGTGACTTTGATCGGACACCAAAAGCAGGATACAGTCTAACTTCGTAGCTCCATATGTTGGACTGAACCTGTAACATCAAAATTGATGCTTCTGTCCTGTGGAAAGGAAGTGCGTATATTTTTACACAATTGAATCACTTCCTGGAGAATCTTCCGTCGACACCTGCTGGTACGTGTTTTGGCTTTTCCCATCGTCTGAAGTCGTCCACGTTTGTCCAATGGTCATGAGAGAGTTCTCCCGCGTATCTACATCACCCACAATCTCATTACTATATGGACTTCCACTTCTCGTACCCAGAAGTGTCATTGCATTGAGTGTAACGAGTACCATCGTCCCAACATCAGTCGCAATGGCTGACCACAAGTGTGTCTTTCCAGCAATTGCAAACCCGATAACAATGAACTTAGCCACGACGCAAAAAACCAGGTTTTCCCGGATGATGCGGATCACCAACCTGCCTACTTGGATACTCGTCTCCAGTTTTTCCAAGTTGGAATCCAGAAGCGTCACGTCGGCAGTTTCCATTGCTAAGGCCGCACCAGCTCCCATGGCAACGCCCACATCGGCAGCCGCCAACGCCGGGGCATCGTTAACACCATCTCCACAGAACAAAACAACATTGCGCTTCCTTCTGAGTCCCAACCAGGTTGAGTCCTGTTCTTCCGTCTCCATGACAGCGTTCAAAAAATCAAGCTTTTCTTTTGGCAAAAGCCTGGCTTGAACCTCTACTGGATGCAGGCCAACTTGACATCCAACAGAAAGAGCCGCTTCTTCATTGTCACCTGTCAACATGGTAACACCAACACCTCGACTTTTGAGATTGTTCACGACACGATGTGACTCTCCCCGTACTGCATCGGTCGCACAATATGCGCAGACAATTCCTGAACCTTCAATACTCATAAAACCAATGGTTCCACCAAGCTGCTTCCAGCTATCAGCTGTATTCCTGGTCTCACGGGGAAGATTATCCAACAGTCCGAGGCGTTCAAACAGTCTCTCATTTCCTACATAAACCTCTTTGCCATCAATAATACCCCTGACTCCTTCACCTGCTAGTAGAGCGTGCTTCTTTAAGACCATAGAAGGTGGAACAACAACATTCTCGTTCCGTGCTCTTTCCATGATGGCATTAGCAACAGGGTGTGAGGCTCTTTCCTCCATTAAGGTGAGGTGTTGTATGACTTCGTCACGAGTATAGTTGTGCGTCAGCACCTGAAGGTGCAACAATGAGAATTCTCCATTAGTCAGGGTCCCCGTTTTGTCAAAGCAAATATTCTTGACTCGCCCCAGCGACTCCAAAAATGCTCCACCTTTAACCAGAACACCTTTTTGGGCAGTCGCAGCGAGTCCCGCAACGTATGCGATAGGAGTGGAAATGATGAGGGCACATGGACAGCCAACCACGATGAACACTAGACCAATGTTGGTCCATTCACGTCCTTTTTCGCTCCCAAACGCCCAGGGAATTGTGCACATCAGAGTCGCGGCGAAGACCACAAGAGGCGTGTAAATTTTGGCAAATTCCTCCACCATTTTCTCCGTTTCGGAGCGATTCGCCTGTGCCTCTTCCACCAATCGAACGAGTCGAGCAACGGCAGAGTTTTCTGCCAATGCGGTGGTTCGTATCAACAGTTGAGAAATGCCCGAGTTCACGGTCCCTCCCGAAACCGGAGCATTGGGACACTTCCGAATGGGTCTCGATTCCCCCGTCAAGGAAGATTCATCGACTGTCGACTGACCTTCCTCTACAACACCGTCGCAGGGGATTTTCTCCCCAGTTTTGACGGCAACAAGTGCACCGGTCGGAACGGCGGAAGCCGCCACTTCAATAAGTTCCCCCGTTTCATGGTGGACCAGGTTGGCCTTGTCAGGTTTCAAATCTACAATGGCCGACAGGGCTTGCAAAACACGTGAAGTGGCTCGCCGTTCCAACCATTCCGAAAGAGCAAAGAGAAACATTACAGCGGCCGCTTCGGTAAATTCTCCCAATGCCAATGCCCCCAATGATGCCGAGAGCATCAGTGTATTGGTATCAAATCGCAACCGCTTCAACTGGTTGTAAGCCTTGTGGGCGATTGGTGGTAAGCCAAAGGCCACAGAACCCAGACCAATATATTTCAAGTGTTCCCATCCTCCTCCAATCAAGGATAACATGGATATGCACCAGAGAATTCCTGACATAATAATGGTCGGTCTGGGATATTTGTTGTGATGTTCGTTCGACCGAACGGCATCTTCTTGTTCAAAGGGAATCCGAGCCATTGCCTCATAGTCAATCTTGATGGACTTTTTCCCATCCACAAGGAGACGTAGTTTCGTGCGAGGCCATTTGCAAAGAGTTTCTTCAATCGTTTGAGCCGACAAGGTAAAGGGGTTGTGGTCGACGTAGAGGGTTCGTGTCCGAGCTTCCACCGAGAAGGATTCCACCTGAGTCTTGTCGAAATGCGTACTCAGTGCCGTTTCCAATTCTTCGTGGAGGAGGACTCGCGCTTCGAGGGCAAAGCTCGACGTACAAAACAGCGATGTTGTTTGGTGGGACGTTGCAACACCCATCATGGCAGCCTTTTGCTGTTGACCTCCATCTTGTTGGATAACAGCACCAAAACGCTCCTTATTGAGCGCCTCGCAAATGTCTTGCGCAGTTATCGTACCGTGATCGTGTTCCACGTAGACCAATTTGGTGGTCACAACCACAAAATGATTGGAGATACCTGGAAGCTTGTGGAGAATGGATCGAATAGCTGGGATTTCGGCCGCACAACAAATATGATTCACCCGCAACACGGATCGACATTTCGGCAACACTGTTATGGTTGATATGGTATCCTTCTTGTCCTTGGTGTGACTGGAGGAGGAGAACGACGACGAGGACGGGGCAGCTCCACCATCCACATCAATCGAGGCCCCCAACGGAAAGCCACTTTGTTCATTTAAAATCTGAACAATTTTGCCTGCCGAAACAATGGACGGTACATGTTCCACAACCACCTTTTTCAGTGGAAGCAGGTAGGATACTTTTTGAATTCCCATTTCGGTACTAAACAACGAGGACGGATCAATGGTGCGTCTCAAAAGAAGCAATTCATCAATCAAGGCGCATTCCGCTTCGCAATACAGATTTTGGCAAATCAACGTGCTTTGCACCGCAGTGTCTCGAGAAGAGGTGGAATGGAGACTCGTGAGTTGTTGTAGTTGTTGTTGTGGCGAGGAGGAGGACAAGGAGGACGGTGGCGCAGCCGAGGATTCCATCCCATCTTCGTCCGCAACTGCTCTCGTCGTGGGTGTCATGGTGACAATCGAAGATGGTGCATTCATTCCGGTCATGTTGTTGTTGTTGTTGTCGTTGCCTTTTTCGTCCACCAATGCTGTAGATGAATGAACCACTGCAAGTGTTGTGGCATCCAATTCAAAGTCATTCAACAGTTGCTCAATTTCGAATGCGGAGATTTTTTGCGATAAATGATGTACCGTGACACGTTGCGTCAAGGGGTCACACCGAACAGTATCGATACCCTGGAGAGGATCCAAAATGGTACTCACCAACAAACACTTGGCATCTGTTTGCAATTGGTTACAAACAAAGGTACTTGTTGTCTTTGTTGCGGCCGAAGGGTCAAGACTCGACATAGTAGTAGCTACAGTGTTTTGGTGGACGTCATTTGGCGACGACCGGGCGGTCCCAATATTACTTTGCTGCGATTCCACAACAATATCGTGTGCCGAAATCAGCGAAGTGACATGATCGACAACCAGTTGATGACGCGTGGCATTGTAAAACGCTTGTGACACTCCCTGTAAGGAACGCAAACGGTCACACACTTGTTCCAGTGCTGGTGAAACAAGGGGGGCCCTGTTGTTGTTGTTTGGCTGCTGGTGGACAGGCTGGATAGAATTCTTGCGAGTCGCACGACGACGACCATTGGAGAACCGAAGCGGAGGTGGAGGAGGACCACCCGAGTCACACGGATAACAAAAAAAGACACTTGGTGGTGAAGCAGTATGGTTCGGAGGAGCAGCATTATTGATGTTGTTTGGATTCGGACACCAACTACTATCCCCACCTGTTAGTAGAGAAAGGGAAGGAGGATCATCGCCAGAGTTTGGCTGCTGGTGGACAGGCTGGATAGAATTCTTGCGAGTCGCACGACGACGACCATTGAAGAACCGAAGCGGAGGTGGAGGAGGACCACCCGAGTCACACGGATAACAAAAAAAGACACTTGGTGGTGAAGCAGTATGGTTCGGAGGAGCAGCATTATTGATGTTGTTTGGATTCGGACGCCAACTACTATCCCCACCTGTTAGTAGAGAAAGGGAAGGAGGATCATCGCCAGAGTCACGCGAAACACACAAGACAGGAAGGCCAGCAAAAGTTGTGGTGGTTGGTGGTTCCACCTCCTCCTTCATTATTTCTTGTCTTGTTTGCTGGTAATGATTCCCATTCGTTGCAGTAGCAACAGGTTGGTCGGTGCGGGTGGTCGTCCACATGGAGCAGGGTACCACAGTTCGAGTCTCACCGGACGACGGTCCTTCCAACGAACCGGTGGCTCCTCCATCTCGTTCCACATGGACCACCGTCCTCCTACCAGTCACACGGTCCAGCAGATTGTTCTCCTGGTCGTTGCTGTTGTTGCTGCTGTGGTTGGCGACTACCAAAAGGGTCGTTAGGTGCTCCACCAGTACAGTCGCCGAACAGAGTGTGGGGACATGATCGACCACGAGTTGCGTCGAATTGGAGGAAGACGAAGAGGCACGAAGTTGTACCCGCTCGACACCCTCCACCAAGCCTTGCAAGGCACGGCAAAGAAGGGTGGACCTGCTTTCTTCTGGCTTGTCGTGATTGTGGTTGTTGTTGCTGGGAACGAAATGGGGACCGTGAAAGATACTTTGCACCACTACTACGTCTTTGCTTCCCTCTCCCTGCACCTCTACGGAGCGTTGGCTAGACCCTGCGGTCCTTGACGCAGTCTTGGAAGAAGTCGTCGTCAAAGACGATGACGAAAAAGAAGAAGAAGAAAACGAGGATTCCTCCAGGGTGGTGGTGGTGGTGGTAGTTCCAAACGAAAAGGAAGAGGAAGGGTAGGTTCGTTTGCCTCGGCACTTTCTGGTACCAAAAACCAGGCCATCATGCCTCGTCAAATCTGGATCCGTGGATGTTGCTGCTGCACTGGAAGCACTCATGATGCGATCTTGAGAAATGTCGTTTTGGTATATCTATTGATAGATCGATGGAAGGTGATGACAACGAATACAGAGAATATAGATTCTTTCGCTCGCAAGAAGACTGTTTTCTTGTTTCGACACTGGAAGAAGGCAGGTAGTTGGTCTCAAGTAGAAGGATCCAAAGCCATCGTCTAGAATAGAGCTAAACGTGACACACAATCCCAAAAGAGTTTTTTTTCGAGAGTGTGATTGGGGCCAAAACTTCCTCTTCTCGAAGAAAAGCAAGAAGAGAGAAGAATGGTGGTCGGTGGTCGTCTCTCGTTGGTCTCTGGGCTTGGCACGTTGTTTTGGTTTGTCGCGAATGCTTTTTTCTTTTTTCCGCGTTGATTTTGGTGTCGAGACTCGAGACATGCGATAACAATGTGGTGTGTTAAATCCACCACCCACCAACGTTGCAGTTCCAGCATTCCGAAGGGTTCTTGTTCTGCGTTCGCTTTTGGCAGAAAATGCTCCAACTGCCATCTTCAGCTTGCTGCGACATGAAAGATCCTATTGCCCATTATTCTTTTGTGTCTTTCTTATGTCGTAACTATGTCCACCCTTCTGTCACGTCCCAACTTCCATCGTTCTTCCGTACTTGCTCCATGAAGTTGGGAGTCCACGTGCCGCAGATGGTTCGGAATTTCGGCCTATAAGTCGTGACGTGGATCTGTCAAGCAGCTTCGCAAAAATCTGTGTCGTTCGATGAAGCACGGTTGAACGTTCATGACGTCGGCATCTCCTGATCCGATGACGCGGAATCTGGAGTGTGTCTTTCTCCCGTACACTAAACGCTGTAGACCATAAATATCAGCGTTCGGTAATGGAAAAGGTATTTCATGTCTCATTATAGTGGATTCGTACACCGAGGAGGATTGTTTTGAGGAAAGATTCTCTGCACTTCGGCATTCAGGAATGTGAACACCTGCTGGGTTGGAAGCGGTGCCATCTGGCTGTCGAAAAGACTTGACGTCATTGAGGATGTCACCGGCGACGATGGAAGTGCGTGTGAGACAAAAAAAGCGGAACCCATTTTGGACGCGAAGCACCCCGATTGGTTGGTGGCAAAAAAGGAAAGCATGTGCGGTGCGGGACTAAATACTCATGACTAATGACTAATCACCACAATCATCGCTGACCGTCTGTCTGTGCACTCGCCTTGATTTCCCGAAGCTGCTTCATTTTTCTGTTCTATCCTACCCCCAAGCAGGGGTGAGTAGGTAGTCGCACTTGTGTCGTGTATTCTGGCGAATACGAATTGTGCAAAATACACGATTCATGAGCGACCAGACATCTCCCCCCCGCTAGGGGGATGTTCTATCCAAAGTCCGAAGCTTCGACTCGAACCGAAGCGAATTGCTCGATCTTCTGTATGTCTCATAGAGTCTTCTGTATCGAAAGTCCGAAGCTTCTTGACTCGAAATGTTCGCTTTTCTCATTTGTCTCGGCGAAGATCATCGTTAGGCCTATTGCATGATGATGATAAGCCTCTTTCATGAGAATCTTTTCTCATTATTTGCAAGAAGAACTTTCCAATCTGAGCCCTGCCGCCCTCGGTATCGACATTCGACATGCGCAGATGCTTTCCGCCGAAGGAGACTCTTCTGTTGGCTCTCTGTCTACGAATTACACCGCACAGAGTGATTCTGCCATCCCAGACGCACACGTGTCGTTCGACGAGTGTCCTCTTCTCTCCGGATTCCGCAGAATAATATGGCAGAAGAAATGCTTGCTACTCACAGGAATGGAATGGCTGATTCCGCTGCGTTTCTCGTGCATGTATGGACTGGAAGGAGGATGCTCGAATTCCAACGAATGATACTCCAACAGAACAATCCGAATGGATTTCTGATCGAAACAGAAGAATCATTATCCTTGGTCGTTCGTAATTCTCCAGTCAATTCCATGCGGTTGATTCAAGACTGTATGTTAGAGTCACAAAGAGATGACGCATCTCATTCGCCGGAAATTACTCGGAACATGGTCTTGCCATTGTGAGGCTGGAGGTTTGAGTGTGATGGAAATTCCAGGAAATGGCGAGACGTGTTCGACACAGGAAACCAAGTGTGTGTTGGACTGGGTTGGGTTCCAACAACAACACTCTTGCTGCTCGAGTCCGAAATGCCATAAAGGCGAAAAAGGTTGATTGCTGCTGACTGCCTTTTGAAGATTGGGTGACCATATATGATTTGGTACATCGTGCTGGTGTTGCTGGATGATTATCCTGGCTCTGCGATCGTCCCTCCAATACCAATCCTACAATCGAGACGGACGAGAGAAAATGGTCAGCGTTCCTAGGGGCGGTCGACGTTTTCTAGGAAGCGGTTGTATATCTCTTGGGTATGAGAAACGGAGTTTTCCGGGTTGTGGAGGTCTCTACCTAGAAGCGTTCGATGTACCAGGGTTAGGCTTATGGAGTTACTAAGTCATATGCATGTACCACACATCCTCCATGTGGTTTTAGAACTCTTCCGCCCAGGAATCGGGATGGGACGCCAAGTACGCATTTGACGCCGCGACCAACTTGGGGCCGACCGCAGCCGTGATCTGGGCGGCCGTACGAAGGATATTTTTAAAGGTAAACTCAAGGTTGCTGCTGCTGCCTTCAAGATTTTTGAGATCGGCAATCGAGCCAGTGGCGTTGTCGTACACCTGCTTCAGAGTCCAATTGTACTGATGCGTCCAATTCGACTTGATGAGCGCTTTGTCCACCGGCGTGTATGTCATATCCAACATGATATCAACCGTCTGGTTGGCCGCCCCCAAGAGAAACTCTCCTGCAATTCGCATGTGGTTTTCGGCCTTGGTAACCCTTTCTTTGAAAATGGCGGAATCCGCTTGCCCAGATTCTTTGAAGAATTCATAGAGGTACTCCAGAACATCGTAGGCTAGAGCTTGAAGCGCCGTGACAGTCTCAAGCGTCAATTTGCAAACCCTGACATGAGCCACGGAAGGAGTGGAAAGGTACGATTCGGAGGCTTCCAACGATGGAGCAACCCTCACCATTTCTTCCTCTTTTACGTACTCACAGCAACGATGCTTGCGGGCCGCCTTGCATTGATGCCGATTATTGGCCTCGTCGTTGCAGGAGTAAGGAAGACTGTGATTCTTGTGGCAACCAGGTCCGCTGACTGGGTTGCTCGTCCTCTCGCAGCAACCGGGATGAAGAAGGTTATTTTCACACTTGTCTTTATCGAAATCGCTGGAGCAAGTTACCCACTGGCAGTATCCAGGGAGACAGTCCACAGGTTGTTGAAACCCAAGTAGAAGAGGATCGCCTTGAGGTTGCAGACTCTCATGCTTGATTCGGATCAGGTTTCTTTCACTTTCAGCTTTAGACCACGCTGAAATTATGACAACACACCAGCAGAGAAGCCGTCCGAGAGGGTGACCTTCAGCAAAGGGATCTTTGAAGCATCTGGTAATCACGACTTTTCCAGGACCGTAACAGCAGAGCACGATGGGACGCGATACTCTATGGATCTCCGAGGCCGTTGCTAATCACGACTTTTACGACCTTCGCCATGCATCTCCAATCTCCAGCAAAGGGATCCTCTGGTAATCACGACTTTACCATGGTGCTCACAGCAGAGCATGATGTATGGAGATCTGGAAATCACGACTTTCATTGGGTTCGCACCGTTGAGATTCACTGTATACAGGGATTGGACCTTCCGGATGCATTCTTGAGCTCTCCCCAGCGTGGTCGTCACTCGTCACGTCTATATAGGGAATAGAGTCCCACACCTTATTTTCTGGGTTTATGTCTTCTACTTCTCAGCGCGATCATATCTGACTGAACGCGCTGGAGCGTATTGCTCATGATCCGGAAGAGCCTGTTTTCGGGCGATGGTGAGGATCTACCCCCAGCGGGGCTGAGTCATGAGGATTAGTGATTGAGTGCATTCATTCCTATAGACAACAAAAGCATAAAAAGACATGCGACCCGACAACTCACCCCCGCTGGGGGTGGGTGAGGCTCTATTATTACCAGAAAAAGCCTGTTGCAAAAGCCGATGACGATGACAAAGACCCTCTTGACTTTTCATTGTCGCTAACGCTGTCATGTTCACTTGTAGGGCAGCGCACATGCTCATTCTAATGTGTCTTAATAGGACCGACATGCATAGTTGTATGGGAGGAGTTGCACGGAACCAAGTTGTTGTGCTGGTTTCTCTCCTCTAGCTACCCCAAGCACTGTCACACACGAAACGTGCATGCTACGGTCAACTACATCATCAATCCTTGGCGCTCGTTCGCACGATGCGATTCGACTGGACAAAGGTAAAAGGTTCAAGTCTCCTTGAGACCACCAGTTGAGAAACTCTTGGGCGCAACGGCGATTATGCAGCTTCAGGTGACCCAACGCCGGCTTGGTGCCAAAGTCATAGTTTCGCTCAATGACTACGAGTAGTGGTTTATAGTGTCTTCAAGTTGTTGGAAAGAAGAGATGCAAAGAACCACGAAGCACGAATAAAAAAGCCACAAGCTTATGGATACCATGACTCCATGTCTCAAAATTAAATCGTGAGGTCCTTTTTGGAATCCAACGTGATACCACTGGTCGGTTTCTTGTCACAACCAGCATACACTAGCATCATTCCGCTCCTATCATCATCTTCCACTTTTTCGATGGTGGTTGGAACTGGATGCGGAAGTGGTATGGAGGTTTTCTGCTCTTGTCTTCCAAGCAACATCATGGCATTCAGAGTCACAAGAATCATCGCCCCGACATCGGTTGCAATAGCGGCCCACAAATGTGTTTTACCGGCAACGGCAAAGCCCAACACAATGCCCTTGGTCACCACACTAAACACAATATTTTCATGAATCTTTCGAATCACGCGTCGCCCCATTTGCACACTGTATTCCAGCTTTTCCAGGTTAGAATCCAACAAGGTGACATCTGCCGTTTCCATGGCCAAGGCGGCTCCTTCACCCATGGCAACCCCGACATCCGCCGCCGCCAGGGCCGGAGCGTCATTCACACCATCACCACAAAACAAGACTGTGCCACGATTCCTGATCACTTGTGTTATGAGTCTGGTATTACTACTTTTCCGTTCCGACATGATGGACTGTAAATACTCCAACTTTTCTTCGGGTAAGAGTTTGGATTTGATCTCGGAAGGGGCTAGACCCACCATGCGTCCAACAGTAACGGCGGCCGATGCGTTGTCACCAGTCAGCATCGTCACTGCTATTCCACGCTGCTTGAAGTTGTGAATCACCTTAGGAGATTCGTCTCGGACCCCATCGCTTGCACAAAATGCACAGACAATACCATAACCTTCAATGCTCATGAACCCAATGGTCCCACCGAGCTGTTTCCAAGATTCCACAGTATTCCTCATCTCTACGGAAAGATCTTTCAACAAGTCAATACGGTCAAAAAGACGTTCGTTTCCAACATAGACCTCCTTCCCACTGATCACACCCATCACTCCCTCACCGGCAAGCAGGACATGGCTCTCTAAAACCATAGAGGGGGGAATGAAAGCATTCTCATTGCGCGCCCGAACCATGATCGCATTCGCCACTGGATGGGACGATCTCTCCTCCATCAAGGCGAGATACTGTAAGATTTCTTCGCGGGAACACTCAAGAGATGCAACTTCCAGATGCAACAAGGCAAACTCCCCATTGGTGATCGTGCCCGTTTTGTCCAAGCATACCTTTTTCACTCTCCCGAGTCCCTCCAAGAATGCACCTCCTTTGATCAGAACGCCCTTTTGCGCAGTGGCAGCCAAACCCGCAACATATGCCACGGGTGTGGATATGATGAGAGCACACGGACAGGCGACAACGATCAATACCAGTCCATTTTCGGTCCAATGACGACCCGTATCGCTCCCGAATGCCCAAGGAATGGAACACATGATAACTGCAGAAATAAAAACCAGTGGAGTATAAATGCTGGCAAATTCATCCACAATCTTCTCAGTCTGTGAACGATTCGCTTGAGCTTCTTCGACCAGACGAATAAGTCTTGCGACCGCTGAGTTCTCGGCCAAGGTTGTAGTTCGCACCATCAGTTGGGCAACACCTGAATTCACTGTTCCTCCCGATACCGGTTCTCCCACGCCTTTGCTGATGGGTCGTGATTCTCCCGTCAAGGAGGATTCATCCAACGTAGAATGGCCTTCCACCACAACTCCGTCACAAGGAATCTTATCACCTGTTTTCACCACAACTAATGCGCCCAACGGAACAGCAGATGCGGGAACTTGAAGGACTTCCTTGGTTTTGTGATGAACCAAGTTGGCCTCTTCCGGCTTTAGGTCGACAATTGCCGATAGAGCTTGCCGAGCACGGGTTGTTGCACGGACCTCCAACCATTCCGACAACGCAAAGAGTGACACAACAGCTGCAGCTTCCGTGAACTCTCCTAGAGCCAAAGCTCCGAGGGAAGCAAGAAACATCAAAGAGTTTGCGTCAAACCTCAGTCGTCGAAGCTGGTGGTATGCTTTGATGGCAATTGGAGGAATGCCAAAAGCGACAGACCCAAGGCCAACATACTTCAGAAACTCCCAATCTTCTCCAATCAACGACAACATGGACACAATCCACAACAAAACTGCCAAAATGACCGTTGGTCTTGGGAATCTATGGTCGTCTTGTTCTGACTTAGTCTCGTCCTCTTTCAACGCAGCAAGAGCCTCGTAGTCAATGTGCAAGGAATTTTCTCCGTCGACAATGAGTTCTGCGCTCGTTCTGGGATTCTGGCATAACGTTTGCTTGATTAGGTGGGCGGAAGTCGTGCATGGATTATGAACAACGGCGAGCGTTCCCGTAATACGGTCCACTGCGATTGATTGAACTTGCGTTTCATCAAAGTCACTGTTGATTGCGCCCTCGAATTCGTAGTCAGAGACTTCCCAAGATTTGATCACAAAGCGCGATGTACAGAACATGGTTTTGTTGGAAGCTGCCGTCGCTGCTACTTTTGCCCCATCCACTTTGATTTTGGCACCAAAACTCTGCCCATTCAGAGTATTGCGGATAGTCTCCGCCGATACCCTCGATGGTTCGTGTTGAACATAGACCAACTTTGATGTTACGATTACCCAGACCTTGGAAACCCCTTGCATTGGTTCAACAATGGATTTAATGGCAGGAATTTCCGCTGGACAGCATATTCGTGCCACATGCAAGATAGACCGAACTTCCGTTTCCGACTCGCTCAATTTCGATTCAATCAGCTTGATGTCATCCATGGTCAATAACCTTGATGATCTTGCTGATGAACGACGTTGGGAAATTCTTCTTGAAGATTCCTTTTGTGAACCCAAAGATGGTCGAGTTCTGAGCGTTGCTTGAAAACCATCCTCATTCAAAAGCCGGAGTATGGCTTGTTCTGAAATAATGGAAGGTACGTGTTCTACAACAACGTTTTTCGTTTCACCATTCAACGTGATATTTCGGACTCCATCCATTCGTCCTAGTAAGGCCTCAACTAAAACCTTCTCCGCTTCGCAACAAACTCCTTGGCACTTGAAGGTGCTCCGCCGAATCATCGTAGAATGCATCGGATCTTCCGACAAGTTTGTTGTTACGGGTGAGTCTGTGGAAGGATCCATGATGGTGGCATCAAACTTGTCCTCGTTCAGCAAAATCACAATATCCTTCGCTGAAACTCTCGAGGGAGAATGAAACAAAATGACTCGCTTCGCAGGCACATTAAAGTGTACACGTTTGACTCCCTCCACCGTTCCAATGCGTTGACGAATGGCCCAGCAGTCCGCTTCACAACAAATGCCGCCACAGATCAACACAGTTCGAATAATGGGGGAGGCTGTTATGTTCGTTTTGTCTCCGTCTTTTTCAATATGCGCTTCAAGGCCACCTTCCATCAACACTCTTAGAATACCGTTCGCCGACACAAGCGCGGGTACGTGGTCCACGGTAATCTGTTTGGTTGCGAGGTTGAAACCAACCCGCTTGACTCCCTTTATACTATTCCAAAGGAGCGTCTCAACAATGTCAAATTCGACTTGGCAACAAATATCGGGACAACGAAACTCACTTTCCACAAGAAGGATCGTTGCCAATGGATCGCATTGTTCCTCCCCTCCTGAGGAATGAGACGAGCCTCCATCGGTTTCAACGGAACAATCAAAACCATCGTGACTCAATAGAATCATAATTTCTTGAGCCGAAATGTGTAATGGCGAATGTTTCACAATCAGTTGCTTGGAGGGAAGCTGGAACTGGATGCGACTGATGGCTCGAATGGGTTCCAGGGAAGACCGAATCAAGGAACAACCGGATTCACTACAGATATCGTCCGACACAAAGATACTTTCGACAAATTCGTCGCCGACTATTGGCTTTCTTGTATACCCATCCGAGGAAGCAGGAACAAGTTGTTCCTCTTTTTGGTGAATAAATGTGTCCTCTGGAGAAAAGGCAACAGACTTTCGCGGAGCACCTTTCGTTGTCGGAACTGGAGCAGGCACTGAGCTTTGAATCCTGGCTCCAAAGGTATTTTGGTTCAACAATTGCAAAAGTTTTTGAGCCGTAACGAGACTTGCTTGATGAGTGACAGTGAGCAGCTTTTGCGGACTGTTGTATTGGACTCGTGCGACGCCCTGAACGGGTTCCAGTACACTGCTGGCCAATTCTTGCCAGTTTTTCTGGCCTTTGCAGGAAAAGGACGTTGCCGTGTAAATGATTGGTGGGGCGGACAGTGTCGCATTGGGTGTATCCGCACAAACGCCACAATACAAGGAGCCCCGACCAGCAATAGTCGAATCCGGTGTAGTAGCTGCAAAGACAGCCTGTTCATCTTGCGGTTTCTTGTCCTCAAAACGCGGAGGCTCTTCAGAGTCAACGCAGAACTGACAATAAACCTCCAAACGCGGAGGCTCTTCAGAGTCAACGCAGAACTGACAATAAATGGGTGTGGAGCTTGTATCTCTTGTCTTCGGTGGAGGTTTCGATTCCGAGCCTTCTTCCTGGATAGATCCAAGGTAGGTTCCCGTGATCATGATGCCAAAACTATCGAGCTGGCCGTTTCGCGAAGAGATTTGCTCCATGGGACAGTGCCGTTTCCGAAGCGGGATGGAATCCTTTCGACACCGTGGTTTAATACTGCTATTACTTGTTGGAATGGCTGAGACGGTGCTATTTGGCTCGAGTTTGTCGTCTGCCGTGGTAGGCGTCCCAGGCGATGAAGAGGAAGAATCATACTCACTGATGTTCATGGTGACGACCCCCGTTGCTTTCAAACTTTTCAAACATAAAAATTACACTCTCTCTCAATCTGGAACACTTGTTGGCTTATCAAAGGCTTTTGGATTCTAAGTAGGTAGGTGGCTTGCCCTTTTTTAGAAGAGTACACTCCAATCTCCACAATATCTTTTTATGCTTGAGCCTATTAGTATTAGGAGTAGATAGAAGATTGAATTTGTGGACGAGTGTTTGAGTTTGGGGTTTGCTGCCGATTCCATTCGGTGTGTCCACGCGACACGATGTGACGACACACGCGCATTGCGTCGACGAGAGTCTACCTCCCAAGCGGTCTCATATTAAAATTCTCTACAATTACGTTTAAAATGGTCAGGAGTCTCATTCCATAGAGGCAAATTAAACGCTGCGAAATATCGAAGACGGACAGCTGTTCGCTTGTATTTGCTGCATGCGCGTTACAATAGCTGCATGATGATGCGCGCTCAGCATTATTGTATGCTGGGTGGAGTTGTATTGTACTGTACTTTGTACACTTCTCGAAAGGATGAGTCAAGAGATCAGATTTTTATTTTTAAACGGTATAATTCTCGATTGTGGCAGGATCGTATGGTGTAGTGGTTATCACGTTTCGTTTACACCGAAAAGGTCGCGCGTTCAATCCGCGCTACGATTATTCATTTTGCCGACAATGACAAATATAGTTTTTGATCTCACCAGAACGGCTCTGTCAACTCTCGACACCAAATAGACTCACCAGATAAAGTAAAAGGAAGACAGTGTTTGATCTAGTAGAGGGGTCTTATCAGGAGTGACTCACTCGTCAAAGCCAAACACTGCCGGAGCTACTACGCTCTGCCGATTGATCATCCCTTCCTGGATTCTGCAGGTAGCCATTCTTGTTGCTTCCTCCATAGTATGATAGGCCTTCTTCGTCTTGTTCCGTTCCCAGTTGACGCATAATTGAATCTCTTCGTTGGAGTTCCCAGATGTCATCGGCCTCATCGTCGTCCATGTACTCATCGATTCCACCAATGCCCGAAGTGATGCCGCCCGTAAAGCCAATATACAGAACAAAAGCGAGCGAGAGAGCTACAACACCTGCTTGGATTGGCAACGTTCGTTCAAATGTACCGGCCAGATTGAATTTTCTTCCCTGTTCGCGGCTGAGACGTGAAGATGTTCTGGTTTCGGGTTCGCTAAAGAGGGAACGTTGTTGACCAGTAAACTTGATGGGACGCACATCCGATGCATCTTGGCGTTGACCTGGTCGTACGTTCGCATTGGTCGTTGTTGTTCCATCACTCGTAGTAGAGTCGCCCGTCGGTTGGCTCTTTATCGGCTCTTGTGTCGCTTCTTGTCCTTTTTGAAACTCGTAAAATTTTCTGGCCAAATCTTTTCCTTCCAAAGATGAGGGCTGGTCGTCGCTGTTCTCGTCATTTGTCTGGAGATTTAATACCACGGTACTTCGACCACCACAAGGCCATTGGTCGTAGGTGGTGGTAGAAACCGTTCTTCTTGGTAGATTGCAAGCTGAAAGCGCCACGAGTTCTTGTCGAGACGAGAAGACGACGCCCGGAAGATAACCATTGGCTCTATCGACTGGGAATGAGAGAACGAGTAGCAAGGTCACAACATGAAATCGTCGTAAAAAGCATGGTACGATTGACATCTTGTGGTGATCGGTTGGAATCATCTCGTCCTCATTCGTCACTGTCGATAAGGCAGAAGGAAGATATTTTGCGCACGTCACGCGCGACCGAATGCAATGTTCATCGGAACAGTCGTACCTTTAACGGCTCTCCCACACGTGTAACCTGCTTCCGAGCTGTGATAGACTGTAAGCCAAAAAGTACCGGTTGACTCTTGACATGAGACGGGAAGCCATAAAGTCCACAGATGAGACGGAGCGTCCCAAACCAGAAGCAGCAAAGTGATCGTGGAGTATGCCTCCGGTAGGACTGCTCCCCGCAGGACATTCATGTGTCTGACTGCAGTATGTGGGTCCTTTCATAAAAGAGATTTCAAAAGTGTGCGCCAAAAAAACCCTTAAGTGACACCCCACGGCGTGGAAAGGAACTCATTTGCACACAAACTTAGCTTTTCGTGGACTGCCCTCCTCTACCAACCGTTCTCGATGGGAAGCAAGGTTCGTTTCGTCACAAATCGAATCAACCCCCCAGTGTTGTTGTTCCTGCTGCTGCTGCTGCTGTCACCGTGGTCATGAACTTTGGGGACATTTGGGGTTACTCACGAAGTCACAGTGATATTGCTTCCAAGGTTTCGTCCGATGCATCTTCTTTTGTGGGACCGTATCTCGGCCAGCAAGAGGAGCTCACATGGACCGATGGTGACAGCGGCTACTTGGAAGTAGAAATGGTAACCTCCAATGAAGAGAAAACGATTGACGAAACTGTGGAGACACAGGAAGATTGGGAGAATGATGCAGACGACGAAGTAGGCATAAGCAGCGTTGAGAAAGATGAGTCTCTCATCACCTTTACCAACGTTTCCACGACCACCAATGGGACTTCCACCTTTCTTGGAGGAGTCAATGCCTCGGCACTCTGCAATTCCATGAAATCGGTTGCCAGAAAACTACCTCATCGAAATATCGTTGGGAAGCGGCGACAACGTGCAAAGGCCATTCACAACAGCGCAAAGCCTAAAGCGACATCACCTACTCTCTCTTCCTCTTGGCCCTATATGGACCGATTGCAGTTGGGCTGTATTGGTCTCAACTCGAGAGATGGCGATGGTGATGAAGAAACGGCCAGGGTGATTGTAGAAGTACGTGAGTTCTGTTCCTTTATTCGCACCATGCAACGGAGTCACTTTTCTTATTCGTTGTTCATTATCACGTTTCAACAGGCGTCAGCTATATGTGATATGGATTGGATGATTCATAGACAATCCTCGCCCCTGGATTGCGACTTGATGGGTGCCGCAGGGGCTGCCAGTGAAAACTATGTTCCAGGAAGCAACTTTGTTGGAGTCGTTCAGCAGACAACGCCACGTTCGAATGAATCGAATAGCGATCATCTCCTTGAGGAGGAACAAAAGTCATCAGATGTTGGAATTCTGGTAGCTGGAACGCGTGTGGCAGCCATTGTCCCTGGAGGAGGCGCCAATGCCAAGTATATTTCCGTTCCGACCCGTCGACTCTGTGTAGTGCCCAAAAAGTTGGATGCCGCGGAGATTTGTGCCATTTTGTCCACGTACCTTCCGGCCTTTTCTGCACTGCACCATGGTCGAAGTCGCCCCCATCGGTACAGTCGCACATGTTTACGGGGGCGTACCGTATTGATCACGGGCTGCACCAGCCTCGAGGCACAGGCCGCGGTTCGCATGGCAGAGATTGCGGGATGCTCTCATGTCTATGTGACGGCGCCGCGAGAGTATTTTTCCATTTTGCACAAACACCGACCCACAATACTGGGAGAGGAACCAGATGAATGGCTTCCCAATGTGGAAGGAAAAATGGATGTCGTTTTGGACTACCAGTTTCCCAAAGAATTCCCTGCCGTACGAGCGGCACTGGCTCGTAAGGGGAGACTTGTGTGTGTGCCCATTTCTGGGTCTAAAAATGCGGGTACAGAAAGGCAGGGAGAGGATGAGCATGTGAATGCGGCTTGTTGTCTACCCTATGAGTTTCTGCTCGAGTATTGCTATTTGGTGTCCATGAAACGTGCGACCCTCTTCAACTTTGCGGATGTGATTGGGGAGTCCATGGATGAGAATGTCCGACAAGATTTGGACTTTTTGTTGCATTTGTTGTCGACTCGACAACTCCGACCAGACATTGATCGTTACATTGGATTGAATGATGTAGCCAAAGCCCGATCGGACATTGTGAAACGACCCTTTTACGGATCCATTATATGTGAACCGTGGAAGGAGTAGTTGTTGGCACCGCGACCAGGCATTTGTCATGCCTGTAGCCTCTGCCGAAACCTATGGAAGTGGTGGTCAAGGCCAACCAAATCTATGGAAATCCTTCGCTATGAGAATGGTACGATTGTATAAGTTGTATTGCGCCTGGGGAGTATGTATAATCTCAAGAATAGAATATATCTGTTTCTTTATACCTTTTACCTTTCAAACAAACCATATGTAATAATCTTATCCTCTGTCTGGCTTACTCCTATGAGTACTCCCTCTGGACCCAAATTGCGTAGCGAATTGCAAAAAAATACTGTAACTTCATGGGCATATCTCCGTTTGTACTAAAAATTATATAGATCGGTCGGTCTTTCCAAGATCTACATTTTCATGTATAATTTATATGTTCCATCTCTCATTTTTGGGGCCATGAGAGGGAACTAAAGCGTTCATGCCCCCTGACCCCTCTCAAGACCCGGCCCATTTAGGGGAGGCCCAGAGGGGTCCATAGAGGAGGGATATGCATCCACAAGACCGTGGACGTGCCATAGTGCTTCTGCTGGCGCTGGCTAAAAATGGCAAACTTTCCCATGGTGCCATTGCACAAGTCGCCAAAAAATTTGGTGCTAGCAGAACCTCCATAAGTAATCTGTTGGCGCGTGCCATGCTCAGTCGTGCTTCAGTGCTTAATCAACTCACCAGATATTTGGCCTAAAGCATGCAGGCGCGGAAAAAAGCTTATCTATCAGTCCTTAGTCGTTATATTTGACGTTAAATAGTTTTTCTACTTATTTGAAGGCTCGTGTGTCGTGGAATGTTCATCACTAAAATTCGACTCCGAATGAGCCGGCCAAATCCCCGTAGGTTTGTACCAGGGTCTACGTGATGTATTAAGGCGACTAATTTTACTTGTTGGTCGCGCGCTACACAATTACGGTCCAGAGGGAGTAATTCGTAAGGTAGAGATAGCTACCCATGCTAAGCGCTGGAGTCCGAATCCATCGAAAATCGAAAGACTTGTCTCTCCCCGGAAAACCCGGAATTTGAGCACGTTTCACCTACATCCGAGAGGTGTCATGTCTCTCAGTGTTCGCGTGACTCATACTCACATCAGATTCTTCCGCTATCGAGGAGTCACAGTGCCCGCGATTCAGATTTTCTCGCTCATATCTTGTCAAAGTTGTCAAACCACCGCAACAATACACCACCATGGAGTCAACTCTAGTGGTATCGGCCGTCTTGGAAGACTTTTATAGGGCCAACAGTATTCCTTTTGAAACTTTGAATGCGGATGGATCACAGCGGTTTCAACAACCTCAGGACCAATCGCAAGGAACGAATTGGACCGGTCTCGTTGAGTCCTGCACGGTCCTTCGCAAGCTGATCCACAACGCAACTGTCCATTCCGAACTCAAGTATCGTCGGATCCGGTTACAGAATCCTCGAATTCAAGCATCGATTGTATCTGTTCCAGGTGCCTTGGATATTTTGGGATTGGCAGGGTTTGCGCGGAGTGATGAAGAAGAAACAGTTCTCGTGTTTACCGATTCACCCAAAAACCGAGAACTATGTTCCATCTTGATGCACAGTCTGGAAACCAAACTCACGCAGTTGGAGCAAATGGGTATTGGAGCAGCGACCGATCCTTGCAAAAAGGTCTCGGCGAGTGACAGGAAATCACCAAGTACTGCGGGAAGAAAGAGCGACGACGACACGGGTCCGTTCCTCAGTGAAGCCGAACGTCAGCGGAGACAAGCATCCGCAAGGGCAGCGCGAAAGGCGAAAGCGGCTGAACGAACACGTGCTTTGCGAGCTTGGAAAGAAGATGAAGAGGATCGAAAAATCAAGGCGTTACGTAGAGAATCCGCCTTGTCATTTGCGGCGACGACACCTTCCAAAGATACTCCCATGACTGGACCTCCTCGTTTCGCCGATTTGCGCATTCAAAAACTTGCTCCTTCCGGGGACGCGGCAACAAGTGCCCCAGAAAACTCTTCAGGTGTCATCTCTGAAAAAGGTTCCACGCAGGAACCCTTTCTACAGGAGAACACTGGACTCGATTCCGGTTCGTCGAGTGCTGTATCACTGAAGGCTGCACCAGCCTCAGCAGTGATTACGGCCACAGAGGATACGGAAGCGATGGATCTTTCACAGAGCGTTCAAGACGCAGCTAGTAGTAGCGTTGGTGCACAGAAGATGGAAGCCTCTGTTGTCGCTTCTTCACTGTTGCCTGCTAGTTCTCCTAAGGAAACCGACAAGGCCTTTGAGGAGGACTGGAAGGAGTATCTCAAGAGCACACCACTGTGTGCCCCTGCAGAAGGAATTCGTGAATCATCGGTGTTCAACAAGAAACATAACCTAGAAACTGCAGGGGGCAGCAGCCCAAAATGTCTTCGAAAGCTGTTCAAGGAACTGGAAACAATGAATGATTCCTTGCCCTCTGATCCACGATGCTCCGTTTTTGTCCGCTTTGACGAGGAAACTCCCCAGTTTTTGCGAGCTATGATACCCGCAGCCTTACCTGGTCCTACTCCTTATTCCGGTGGCTTGTTTGTGTTTGATATTTACGTCCCTGGATCCTATCCAACAGAACCACCCAAGGTGGAGCTGTTGACGACTGGTGGTGGAACAGTACGGTTTGGTCCTAATCTCTACGCCAATGGCAAGGTTTGTCTCTCGTTATTGGGTACATGGAGCGGTCCCAAATGGCGTCCAAACATTTCCACCTTGAATCAGGTTTTGATATCGATTCAAGGACTGATCTTGGGGGCCGAACATCCTTATTATCTCGAGCCTGGTCATGGAGGATGGGAAGGCACAGTCAAAGAGGGATCCTTTCAACGGACCGGTCATTTACTCAAAACGGGCGGCATAGTCCATGAAGATTTTGTACCGAGACATGTCGCCATATACGAAAACAAGCTACGAATTGGCACGGTGCGATATGCCATGTTGGATATGCTCAAGATGGTGTTGAACGTTGAGGCCGAAAATGACGAAACCAAGGAAGCCAATGAAATATGGAAGGATGACGATAACTTCGGGATTCAAGACGGTGACGACGAAGAACAAGAGGAAGATATCAGCGACGACGAAGAACAAGAAGAAGATATGGACGAAACTCAAGAAAAGCTGACATCATCGTCTTCTTCTTCTGCGAAGTATCTCGGTCCTTTTGCTCGACCAATCTGGCTTCATTTCTACCAGAATCGAAGTTTGATCCTAAAAGAAGTGCAGTCATGGACTCGTGATAACTCCATCAAGCCATCCTTCTTCGGACACTCTGGAGCCTGTGCTATGGAGGACGACGAAGGACATGACAGGAAACACTCGAAACTCTTGGACAAAATATCTTCTCTTAATGTTAAACTTGAAGGTGTTCTGTCCCGTATCGAAACTCCGCCGATGGTTGTGACCGAATCTTCGACCTCTGTCAGAGATGTGGCGATGAGAGTTACATCGCTCTCAAACAAGAGAGCCGCAGCCGACAAGCCATCACTCAAAGCTCCCCCTCCTGGAGACGAGAATGATAAAGAAACAAAGCCCGTTGATCTTCCGCCATCGGTGGTTAAGAACAAGAAGATTACTTGCATTGATGATGTTCGTCAGCAAATTGAAGATGCGGCAGCCATGGGTAATTATGTAAGGGCCGGAAAGTTGCAAGAAGGGCTCCATCATCTGGAATTCTTGAATGAGCGAATGGAAGTGGTGGCCGGAGAGCGCGATTACATTCGTGCCGGGCGATTGCAGGAGCAAATAAATGCTCGTATAGATATTCTTAATGATGATGAGGCGTTGCCGCAGCCAAAGGTACCTCCTGTTGCTTCTGCGGTACCCTTGGAGAATGACGAGTCGTGGGGCGAGGATGATGGGCATTCCAATGACGATGACTCACAAAAGAACACTGAGTTCTATGATGATGGATATGGGGACGCATTCAACAGTGATAACAACTGGAACGATAGTTGGGGAATGGGGACAACGATAAATACTTCCTCCGGACCAAACCACGAAGCGGCCAAGAAACCTGCGGTTTTGGCGCGGTCGTCTCCCTACAAGAGCAAGCGATCCTCAGGGTCTACTTGTCGATTAAAAATTCGGCTACCCGGAGATCCATCGTCAATAACAGAAGAGTTTGATGGAGAAGACAAATTGTCCGATTTGTATGAACATATCGAGAAGTTTGTGGATCCAGAGTTTGTAGCACAGAAACATTCAGTCCCTGGTGTTGCTCAAAGCAAACATGTCATGACTCCACATGGCCCTCAAATGATAAAGGACCCCGCTTTCGCACGGCCGCTTTCTCTGAAAGGGTTTACTCTCTTGTTGGCACTCCCTAAACGTGAGTTCAGTCTGGAAGCTCATGGGACAAAGTCATTGAAAGAACTTGGACTCGCTCCGTCAGCAACATTGACCGTCATGATGTGTACGGAACGTGGTATGGTCCGCCGAGGCGATCTCGAAAGTCGCCTCAGTGAAGCACAGGGCGATGCGATGGATGTCGATGGGTTGACCTATGAAGGACTACTTGAACTAACGGAACGCGTGGGCCGGAAAGTGAATGAAACCTGGACAGACGAATCAAAAGCCAAATTGGAGAGCAATTCGTCGTTGATCAGCCCTGCAAAGTACTTATCCGAGTTGGACAAGAAGTGTTGCCCCGACGAAGCCTCTTCGGAAGGCAATTCGATAAATGATCGTCGCTGCCCCATTTGCCTGGGAGATTTTGATGCCGATACTACAGAGGAGAACCTGCGACAGTTGCATTCATGTCAGCATGTATTTCACGTGGCATGTTTGGACACCTGGCTTCAAACCAAAGCGTGTTGTCCTCTTTGCAACCAAGACGTTATGCTCTCCGATGAACCGTCCAAGTAGCAAAGTCGGCGTTCTCCGATTTGTGTGATTCTTGCTTATGAGGACTTGGACTGGCCAGCTTGTGTTGTGTATGGCGTCGAGGAAGAGGAGCTCAGGACGAGACTTTGACGGAGCGTTTTCACTGTGTTGATTCCACGACCCTGTGATGTAGACGTAGAGCACGTAGACAATCCGATCAATAGAACGTTTTCGTTTAATCGCCAATTGAAAACAGATAGGTAGGACAAATTCTCTCTGAGGCTCCCGTGGTTCCAAAACGGCGCAAGGTTGTCTCGAAGAAGCATGCGGCGAAAGCCAAGAATATAGATTGGGGAAGTCGGCAAACAAGTCCTTAGTGCACAAGATGACAAGCCGTTTCTCGATTAGAATCTTTTTCTTTTTCTTGAACCATCTTTGTCTCGATATTTGCTTTCCTTTCGTTTCGATCCATGACGGTTGTCGTCGTTAGGTTTGTCCACTCTTGTCGAATCATGATTTGTCCTTTCCAGCGACTCATTCGGTTCATCTGCGATCGTTTTCGCACGTTTCCGTTTCCGTTGTCGGGGATTTGGGCGTTTGAGGGACAACCCCTGATGTTGCATCAAACTGGACCAGGTGAACACCAACTTGCCGCCAAACGTTGGGTCCTTCTCCTCCATGCGACGTACGGCTTCCATTGAAACAGAGGAGCGTTTGGGCAATCCGCAGTACCAGAGACTTTGAAAGGGTGACTTGTCATGACCCGTTCCGTGAGGATGCTCATACTCATAAGGACCCGATGGAACAAGGTAAATCATGTCATGAGTAGCCGAACCTGTCACAGCCTCTCGAAAATAGTTTCGCGACGCCACATAATTGGGCATGAGCAAAAAGAATGGAACCGTGGTTTGTGTAAGGCAAAATTCGAGGCATTTTTGTTTGTGCAAATCCGAATAGGGTGGATTGGTTATAAGGACATGGTGCCTCGGCACTTGCTCTTGTTCCATGTCACGGTAAAAATCACGCTTCTCGTGAATCACATTCTCAAATCCAATCTGTTGCAGCAAGACTTTGGCCCTTCCATTGCAGTAATAAGGATCATAGAGAATCAAGGCAGAATCTTTCTTGTTGTGTTTCCTTTTCTTTTGTGGATTATCACGAGAATTTGAAAGATCTCGATGAGATTGAATTAATTTCAACAATGGAAGAATATCTTGATACGCCACAGCCACCAAGGGTGTTTCAAAGTGATCATTGTAATTGGATTCAAATGGAAAGTCGTTTTCGTTCCATCTCTTGCCACCAACCACGGGGTTCAAGTGCTTGAGTGACGACGGCATCGAGGATGCCATTGAATAATCAGAAGACGACCGAGAAAACATGACGCCATGGTGGAATTGATGAATCATGCGGGACTGTTCTAGCAGAAGTTAATGGGGCAGATTTTCGATTCTTCATGGTCGATCGTGCGTTCAGCATGCGATCGCACCCCACCCACCCATCAGCTGCATTGGTGGCCTCAACCATGCCACGCATTGTTTGTGCGATAGAAACGATCATTTCCTCGAGGCTTGCTCTCGAGAGCATGAAACTTTATCACAGAAGAGAACTGCTTCTTGAAACAGACCTCAGCGAGTACAATGGACGCTTCGTGCAACACTTGGCGTGAGGCACCGGGGGCCCTAGACCTCAGCGAGGAGGAACAAGATCTCTTTTCAACCTTTCAACTATCCAAGTCTCGTGCACAAGTTTACCTCAAGGTTCGTGCCACCCGCAACCTTCCAAAGGTACACCCCAAAGAGATGTTATGGGCAACATGTGTGGCAACCGTGGGTGCTCCAATCGATGAGGACGAAAGCCGACTGGCCAAGGTGGTAGTGGAACGGCTGCAACAATTGGAAGAAGCCGAACGGCGATTTGGATGGCTTCACGGAACGTGGACGTCAGAGGTTATGAAGTATCTTATCAAGGTCTGGTCTTGTGGTCTCATGGTGGTAGATCCCAATCTTGTGGCAAAGAATGGAGCCCCTTTGCAATGGACTCATGAATACTATGGTGATGAATACTACCCTGCCAAGGAGGATCAAACTGACGAATGGAAGGACTTGTCCCTCAAAATGTTTGCCCTCATGGCCCGGAGTATCATTCGATCGTATCCCATGGCGACAACCAAGGGAATCATTTCCTTTTCGGATATGGTTGATTTTGATTGGAATAAATACGATATGGATACGAAACGACGTAATACCGATGTAACATCACTGATTCCACTCAAACTCGCTCGAATGATTTCCATTCGACCAGACGACAAAATGAAGGAATTTTTCAAGGAAATGGGGCCCCGAGCTCTCAAGAAATGGGGATTCGTGGCCTACGACGATTATGAATCGGCCTTGGCGGGAGAAATCGACTTGATGCCTTCCTCCGAAAAAATCCCAACCTTTGTTGGCGGAGATTATCGACTCAACGTGCTCGAATGCCTTAAATACCTCTTTCATACCGAGCCCGACGCACTGGCACTGTGTCTGCAACTTTACAAGGAGATGGAGGATTCTGGAGAACTCCCTTGTCCCAAGCATATGCAATAATAATCGTCATGGTGTTTTTTATCATAAACCAGACAAGAACAAAGAAACTCAGACACATGCATTCTTGGTCCTGCAGCCTTTCGATTCAGCCATTTCGTCTACCTAGTCTATTTCTTGCCTTTTCGGAACTTTCTCGATTCGATATAAAATGGCCGTCATCATTGTTGTCTATCGAGGCGCGCCTTAAAAAATGGCAAGAGTGAATCAACCTCGCTTGGATACAGGGAGTTGTGAAACCAGCGTCCCAACGTTGGTTTGTCCCAATGGTGGCCATTGTCGATCAATGAGCATGGTGTTGATAAACGCACCACGAGGACATCGAAGACATAATGTTGCGAGTAATATTCTGAAGACTGTTCTTGAACGAATCCGTTGCATCTGTAACTGAATTGTCTGCCGTAGGACATGCCTCGTAATCAAGCAATCGCCTTGTCCGAACGTTGCTGAAGAACACTGTTCATCCCTTGAGAAGACTGTTCCTACAACACAATCTCAAAGTCATCAAGGCTATGGAGATAGGGTGGATGAGTCGATGACGGGTGTCATGGTTTTGTTTGTCCACTCTTCTCAAATCATGCTTTTCGCTTTTCAACGACACTTTCTGTTCATCCGAGCTCATTGTCATACATGCCTGTTTCCGTTGTCGAGGATATGGGCGTTTGAGAGACACGCCTTGATTTTGCCTCAAACGGGACCAGGTGAAAGCCAACTTGCAACCAAGCTTCGGGTGGCTATCCATGCGACGCACGGCTCCCATCGAAGCAGAGGAGCGTTTGGGCAATCTGCAGTACCGAAGACTTGGAAATGGAGACTTGTCAAGACCCGCTCCTTGAGGATGTTCATACTGATAAGGACCAGATGACACTAGGAAATCATGTCATGAGTGGCCGGACCTGTCACAAGGACACAGGGTTCAACTCATTGGGTGACGACGGCATCGAGGATGCCAATGATCGTGCAGAAGCGGCGATGTGACACGCCATGGATGGAGTTTCTCCAAAAAATGTGACTCGATGAGTCAGTCATGCGGGACTGAAGCTCTTCGCGAGCATCCGCGATCCACAATTCGTGACTCGTGATGGGTTGGGTTTCGAGTTTTGAGGGGAAAGCACAAAGATGCGTTAAAAAAAACGGACGCGAAACTTCGAACCAACATATGGATACCAAAAGGTGGAGGATTGGTTTTTCGCTCATGCGATGGGTTTTGGTGGAACCATTTGATGTAATGGCACACTCATGGGTCTCATGACACAAAACAAAGAGTTGTGGATTGATCACGACGGTCGAGAACAAGCGTCATTGGCACAGCATGAAGATTTACGAACAAGCCCACCTCTCTGGACTGGCCTTTGCGGACTGCAACGTCCCAACAGATGAACCACAATGGAAGTTAACCAGATCGCCTCCACTGCCGGAAGGCCGGCGTATGTACACAAGTTCTCTTCTCGTTACTGACCCAGATACGAACCAAGAGACGCTTGTTGTATTTGGCGGATTACAACAGACGATTGACAATCACACAAGTTCCGTTCTTCTTTTGAATGTTGGGGAATGTGGCACAGCGTGGCGAGTGGGACCACGTATGAACGAAAGCCGATCGATGCATGCAACTGTTGTCTGCAATGGTTGTATTTACGCAATTGGAGGGTTGAATTACTCGTCGTACTTGGATACAATTGAACAAATATCTGTCCGAAATTTGCTTGAGCCATTATCTACCAACGACAACACCGGGACGCGATGGAAGACATTGGATTGTCGTTTGACGTCCAAAGGATATGGTTGTGCCGCCACTGTTGTATGTGACCGATACATTGTCGTGGTGGGTGGAAGCCATCAAAGGGAATTCGTTTCATCTGTCGACATCATCGATACAGCATGTGAGAGTCAGTGTTCCGGACCACACATGACTGTATCTCGAAGTGACTGTGGCATTACTGTGATTGGTCAACGTCTTTATGTCGTTGGTGGATGTGGGAATGATGGATGGCTGAACTCTGTCGAATACATGGAGTTCAATGCATCTGGAACGACGTTATCCTCTGCTTTCCCGTCATCGACAACTTGGAAGATACACAAGAATCTCGCTCTCAACACACCTCGACAAGGGCATGCGATCGCCAAAGTGGGACGCTGTCTCATTGTTGCAGGAGGCTCCCTCGGACGTCAAAGCTTGTGTTCTGTGGAAGTTATGGATACTGAGAAAAACATTACATGGGAGCTTCCAGAAATGACAATAAAGCGGGATTTTGGTCACATGGTTGTCATGTCAACTAGCATTGTTGTGGTGGGCGGAGATACGGAAAATTCCTGTGAAACGATTTCGCTTGTGACCAAGAACTCCAGACTTTTTGCTCGTTTGATCGAGTTTTCAATCCGACCAGAACTCTGGACATGAAAAATAGTGAACCAGTACATATGTGAGAATTATGACGACGAGTTCATCATATCGTTTGATTCAGGTGGGTCGTTATGTAGTCACACACTATTAAAACTGATTATGTTACATACAGCGAGGTTACTTCGCTTTGAATCGAAACTAGTTTCTTCGCGTTTTTTCATTGTGCTAATCGCTTTTTCAAGTATAATCCAGATGGTTGGCTCGGTGACCTTATGTCGTTTTCCTGACCTCATGTAGAAGACTGTCGCTCCCTCTTACACTCGAAATCCATTCGCTGAATAAAGGCAATATCCCGAGAGCCTTGATTTTCATTCGTTTCGTCCGACTATAAGCAGCGTAGTTTTTCGCCTGAGCCGGTTACCATGATGTCGGGGACAGGATGATTGAAAGTAGCGAACGGATTGAATTAATTGCAACAATGACAAAATCTCTTGATCGATCACCAAGCGATATCGACGGCCACCGCCAACAGCAGCACTTTCTTCTTGCGTCGAATCGGGTGTTGGTGGATTGTACTCCAACAGATGTCAATGGCAAATGTCGAGACGGGACGTGAGCTGCACACCCCATGTCCTGCACATAGCCGTGGTTAACCCAGTTGTTCAAAGTCCATATACTCTTTCTTTTCAATTTGTTGTTCAAACAATTTCCATCCAGCCAAGGTACCGATAGTACCCTTGACCTTGCCTTGATCCAATGTTACGGGTTGGGACAGTGCTTCCGGCCAATCAGGCCGCAACGCATAATCTTCTTCCTTGGCCTGGTGTTTGAAAAAGAGACCGTCATTCGGTGTGGACTCCATGAAGGTGGAAGTGCTGACAATTTTTCCAATGCGTTGCAATTTGCTGGCATCGGCCACATCGTAGGGGGTGGGGCAAGCGTACACATCAAACAGATGAGTTTCCGGTGGAATATTATTCACGGAAAAGTCCAAAAAGGCATCAAAGGAACTTTCCTTGGTATTCGAGTCCACCGATGAGGAACCAAACGAGGTACTGGCGGAGTCTGCACAACTCCCAAACGACCAACCTGACAAGATGCGTCGTCTACCGCTACTTCCACCACTATCACTGGTGTTTGTGCTCCCTTTTCTCGAGTAGCTCTTTTTATCACTGACCTCCTGGTTTGAATCGGCCTCATCATCGCTGCTATCTGCAGCATCGATGCCTTTTTCTAATGTCGACTCTTGTTGTTGGATTCTTGGTTTGAGAATGAGGGCAAAGGGAAAGTTGTGTGGTTCCGGCTCGTCACCACCCTTGGTGGAGTTGCTTTCGGAGTCAAATGGCTTACAAAAGTCTGAAACGCCCAAGGACAAGGGCCATTTGGAGTATTGCCAGAATTTGCGTACAAAGGGTTTGACGGCCGCCGGCATGCGTTCTGTCATGGAGGTGCATTGACAGTGGGCAAAAAAGTCCGTTTCCCGTTGTCCCAATTTGGATCCCCCAAACAAAACATTGCGACTTTTGGCCGTATGGTGAGTGTCGTCACCAAACACTTTGAGTGCACTACAGGGGTACAATTGAGCCTTGCGAATCTTTTCGCCTGTCGTGTACATGATACTGCGAGCAAAGGTCCCCTTCACGGCTTGATTGGGTGGTAACATGGCCGAGGACAAGCGCAACAAACAATGGTCCCATTGCGAGCCGGGTGTTAAAACACCTGTATAATTCAAATCCGAAGAAGGAGCTGCAAAGAGTTCGAGTCTCGCTTTACAAACCACACCGTGTGGACTTAGTGTTTTGCCATCAGGTCGCTCAATAGTATCCATTGGGCAGGTCAGGGTTTGGTTGTAGTCGGCCTTTAGAATGCCACTCATGACAGTATCGTAGGAGGGCTGTATTGTTTATTGTATGGTAGGTTTCAACATCAAAAAGGTTCAGCAAACGAAAAACCTGTGAGTTGTCTGTTTGACATACATATTGGACATTATTAAATTGAGGGTCGCTGGTGTGTGTCGCACTCACCCAAACTCGCGGTGGAAGATCCAATGGCAGCGAACCATCCTGGTGTTCTTCTTGTTCGGATGATGCTGTATTGGTTGCTTCTGTTTCTTCTTTCAAGGAATCCAGTGGGCGCCTTGGATCCCTTCCTTCGGCCTTCAACTTTGCAAGTAAATCGTTCCATAGTTCTTCCAACCGTTGATTCTCATTGTGTGCCGTGTCGTCAAAGGGGTTGGAGGAATGACCAAATGGGCACTGTGGTTTATCTTCCATGGTGCTGGTGTGATCGGAAGAAGTTTTGTTCTCGGGTGAGCTCTGTAACATGATGGGTGTAGTGTTTCTTCTTTAGACTTTGGAGTGTGTTTGCTTTATAAGAGGTTCCATCCATGGAGATTGGAGATTGGGCAGTCTTGCGTTCTCGGTCATTTTGTTTCGGCGGTGGAAAGCGGAAAATGTGAGCCCGAGCTGCGCAGATCGCAGATCGCGTCTGTGCGGGTACTCTCTATCGTGTTTGATGTCAGTATTGACCGAATGTTCGATCAACACATTTCCCGTTGTGAAACTAAAAGCACTCCCTCTCCCAGTCCCGATTCCTGACAACACGCTCGGGAGTTCATTCAAAGTATTACATAGCATTGGGTTATCAGTTATTAGTTCATAACCGTACACCCAAATTCTTCGGGCTTGCGCGTTCGGCCTTTTCGGCTCGGGCGACCCGTCAAAGCTGCTCGCGAAGGATCTCAAGATGTTCCAAGATCCTTCCCACAACAATCCTTTGCGGATACGGAACGATGAGGACCGATTCTTTGTCTCATTTTTCTGACGCTTCCGAGTTCCGAGTGCGCAGGAACGAACGTGGTTGGAGCAGTACGACAAAAGATCCAATATGCAGTCAGAGTGGACGTTATCTCAATTATGCCTGGGAAGGAATGAGATCAAGATGCAGATATACTTCGTCTCGTCGTGCGAATGCCACAAAAAGAAGTGCTTCACTATTTGAAAGACTCTAAAATAAGATCTGAGAATTAGCCCCCATAATCTCCAAAACGAAAAAAGTCAGAAGCACCACAAAGCTCACCCAACATGGCGTCTCCCGAAGAATTGACCACAGCCTCCAGCAGCATGGTCCAAATACCACTCAATGAAGAGGTGGTTGAAGACACCCCCGTGTACAAGGAATCGGACGCCTTGGCGGCCTTCAAGGGACCATTAAAAAGTCAGGGGAGCATGTGTTATGCCATTCCCACCATGAGACAAGCAGAACGTTGTGTGGAGGAAAAGCAGGGTTGCGATTCGTTGGAGTGCAAAACTTTGGCGTTTTTGCACAACTCCTATGTTCAAATAGCTCTGGCCGCCCTCTTGATTTTGGATGTCACCATATTGTTCATTGAATTGGCTCTCCTAACATTGTATCCGAGCTGTCACATTATTGAACGTGACGCCATCTCATGCTGTCCAGCGCAAGATTCGCACTCTCTTCGATGGTTGGCTGGAGGGAGTGATGATCATGATTTCTGTGAAGAAGGTGTAGCAAATGAGGAATACGAAGCCGGTTGCGATGAACATAAATGGCACAAGGTTCATACAGCGGAAGAATGGCTGTTTGGTATTACGATCGCCATTTTGTCCATTCTGCTGCTCGAAAACCTAGTGACTGTTTGGGCTTTGCGACCATCTGTCTTTTTCCGACAAGCCTTTTATGTCTTTGATTTGTTTATTGTCGCCATCAGTCTGGCGTTGGAACTTACGTTTCACTTTTTGGGGGAAGACAATGTCGCATCTCTTGTGGGGTTGCTCGTGTTGGGACGTATTTGGCGGTTTGTTCGGATTTGTCATGGTATTGTAGAAGTCGTGACGGATTTGTCGTTTGAAAAATATGAACGGCTCATGGAGTACACGGAACTGTTGGAAAAGAGATTGGTGGAAAATGGCATTTCCATACCCGAGGAGGCCAAGCGAAAGGCTACCGAACACTCGCCCCTCCGACAACTTAGTCACATCACCACGTCCAAGTAAGGCGACATGGGCCAATTCTTGCACATAGTAGACCGTTATAAAAATACTCTTGGAAATCTTTACTCTCTTCCCTACAGCTTGTTGGATGTAGAGGTTTGAAGAGCAAGATTTTGTAGGATATAGAAGCTCTTGTAGCCAGAGCCAGCCTGAAGAGCACGATCAATGTCGTACATTCTTGTCACACTCTTCTATGAAGTGAATCTTCCCAATGAGGCCTTTAGGCTTGACAAACTTGCGACAACGGGATAGGCAATTATTCACTAGTTTAAACTACACCTTTTGCTTTTCCGTTGCAACCATACGACAAATAGAAACATGCACAGCTCAATCGATAATCCATGCCAGAGCCATACCACCATAGAAAAGGAAAAATACAGCAAATTTGCCATAGACGGAACGAAAGCCATCATTCAGCGTGCGCCACGGCTCGCGGACGTTATCCTCTTGCTCTTCACGTTTCATCCAGTTTCCAAATATCATGATCAAAAAGGGAGTCATGACATATGTGTTGAGCCATGTGTTGAAGATGACTCGGACCGCACTCCTCGCACGAATGTGCGCATCATTGAGTCCCCATTCTTCAAAGTAATGATCGGTCAATGTGGCATTGGTCACCAAGACCACAAAGAAAAGTCCAACCGTGGTTAGCCACCATACCTTCCACTTCTTTGGTGCCTTTTTGGGCACTGAATGACCTTGAGGCGCACACAAATCGGTAAAGGCATCTGGCAATACTCGGGCCTTTTGAAGTTGTATACTAGTTGGTGTGACCAAGAGTGGTTGAAGATTCCGCACCAGTCTGGCTCGAACTGGAGAGGTCATGTAGGAGTTGAGTAAGTCAATGGATGAAAAGGTGAGGTAGACGATGTAGACATTTCCCTTCTCCACGTCCGGTTTCATATCAATTTTTACATCAATCAAGCCTGGTCGAGAATGACAACCTTGCTTGACCAATTTTTCTTTCCAATCAAGATACTCTTGATCTTTTCCAGGCTTGATCCGATTCTCAATCTTGAGCACAACGTCGTGGTCAGCATCCTGTTCACTGCAATGAAAGAACTTGGGAGAGGGTTGTTCGGGCTTGACTGGTTTCGGTGCATTGAACATGGCGATGCCGTCTTCAAAAATCAGAACCAGACCAGCAAGCAGCTCACAAAAGAAGTTTTCATACTCATGGACCCATTGAATGCGTGGCTGCTTGAGCCACCAACCAATTCCATACCATTCACCCTTGTACTTGAAGCGCACGCAGAACGTCAATAGATCCAAAGCGGCAAAGACCAGGGTGGCCACAATGGTGGCCAAGAGGACAAACAATGCCCCATTAAAGCTGAGACCAAGATTCTCTTGGAGCCATGGAATAAATCCTGCTTCATAGGAAAACCAGTCTGCAAAGAAGACACACGTAAGAACCATGAACCAAAGCTTGTACTTGGCCGGTGGCTTAACGGGTGGAGGGGGAGGAGGGGTATAGTCCACATAGGACTGGCGGCGAGAAGTACCACCTGTAGCAGCTTGTGGTGCCAGATCACTTGATGGGGCATCGCTTACACCGGTTTCAATGTCCTTAGTGATGGGTACATTGCCACGGGTGCTCACATCGCCCTCGTCTTGAAATGTCGTCCGGTCAGTTATTGAGAAGGACGTTCTCTCTGTCGCTGAGAGGCCATTCGACTCTTCCTCCGCCATCGTGTTTTCTCGTCTGTAGTGGAAGTTGATTGAATCTTTCCAAGTGAATGAAAGTTACGAGATGCCGGCGGCCGGAGGCCAAGATGATGACAAAGTAGAGTGGTTCCATTCATGTTTTCGTTTCTTGGTTTGGTGGTGAAAGTTGTTCTTGTCATTGATCTGGAGAATTCGGGCTGTTTTCAGTTTACACTGCGACAAAAAAGTACTATAGCCGTTTAAGTATCAGACGTCATCAGTTATGATCAATGCGTCATCGTCAATTCGGAGGTCCTCGTCCAATTCCCTTAAATGGAGAGGACTTTTGAGTTGTCTTTCCGAGGAACAGGGGTTCTCTCCCCAGAAGCGTTTCAGCGACCCATCCGCTTCTTCGTAGTCTACCGCGGAGCTCGGATGTTCCGGAAGGTTCCGTGAAAAACCGAGGCCAGAAAGATCTTTGCGTTTTATCTCCAAGAGAGAAACCATGAGCCTGAGAAGATCCATGAACCATCCATTAGAATATCTTCTGGACAGCCACGCACGACAAAGTTGGACTGGGAAAATCGATCGAAAATCAATGATGTTCCGGAGGATGGATCCTATACCAGGTTGAGCGCAAGGTCGATGGTTGGGGGAACAGGAGGATCCTCCTGAAAGCGCAAGCTCTTGGACTCATAAATTGATCAAATCGAAAAACTCGAAGCAACGTCAAAACAAAACAAGTAAACGCATCGAAACCATGCCTGCGAACAACTACCAAAAGCTTTTCACTCCCGAAGACTCGGTTGTTGTCTTTATTGACCACCAGCGTAAGTGCCTCTAAAATGAATAACACGAAGCTCCAATTAATGGTCCCAATGGTGAATCCCTGTCTAACGCCATGCTGTTGAATGCCTTTCTCTTCTTATCCATACAGCTCAGATGACCTTTGGTGTTGACAACATTGACAAAGCCACTCTTATCAACAACGTACGTTCTTCGAATGTTGTGCCATGAACGAAAAACGCTTGTCCCATGTCCATGGACTATGTTCGTGCCACTGCAACTAACAAATACTTTGCTTGCATATGTATTCGACAGACGGTCTTGCTTGCCAAAGTGGCCAAGTTGTTCAATGTCCCCACGGTCTTGACCGCCGTTGAGACGGAAAGCTTTTCGGGCTACATTTGGCCTCAGCTCTTGGACGTGTTTGATGACCCCCCGATCATTGAACGTACCAGCATGAACTCGTGGGATGACGAAGGCTTTCGCGCCGCCATCAAGGCCACGGGCAAGAAGAACATTATCATGACTGGTTTGTGGACTGAAGTGTGTGTGACTTGGCCGACCATTGAAATGCTCGGTGAGGGCTACAACATCTATGTCGTTGAAGATTGCTGTGGAGCGACCAGTCAGGCTGCTCACGACGCTGCCTTGAGTCGCATGGTCCAAGCCGGTGCCACTCGTCTTACTACCATCCCCGCTCTCTTGGAATGGCAACGTGACTGGGCGAACCGTGAACATTACAATGGTCTCATGGACATTCTCAAGGTGCACGCCGGAGCCTATGGCGTCGGAGTCGAGTATGCCTACTCCATGGTCCACAATGCACCCCAGTCCGCCAAGCACCCCCACAAACCTGCCAACAAGGGAGTCTAAGGAAAGCCAGTGTCATGTTCTTTCCGAAAGTAGCGCCGGTCCAACATATTAAATATTAACATTTGATCCATCGTTTCATCAATCTGACTCCTAGCAGGTACTCAAGTACTCGATTTGAAGCACTAGAGCGGTTCGTTTGGGCTGGCTACTGGCTAGGAGTAGGGGTAAGTTGGATGATAGGAAGAGGTAACAAAGGTAGTCATTGAACTATGGGGAGAAGTGTAGAGGTGTGACATAATGTGACGTCAGGTTCCGATGATCGATTGTGTTCGATGATCCGTCTATGGTTTGGATCTTTCTCGAATGCAAAGGAATCTTGATCAAAGCTCGAGCAGTGTTGACGACAATATCATTGTCATAAAAGGATCGAGTCCAATCCATTAATCAAGCATTGAGAAACAATGGTGAAAGTTGTCCTTGTGTGTACATCAGCGCCTGAGCTCGGTGGCCATCCGACGGGTCTATGGATTGAAGAAGCGGCGACTCCGTACTACATGTTCAAAGCGAAAGGATGTACGTCGGAGTCTTTTGTATGCTTCGTATCGAACAATGATCTGATTGCATGACTCAACACGTTTTGTTTGCTATTCTCTTGTTTCACTTTTACTATGGCTTGGTGATATTCTTCTATTATCTTAAACAGATGAAGTTGTGATTGCCTCGCCAGCCGGTGGACCCATTCCCATTGATCAAGGAAGCTTGTCCGGAGCATTTTTCACGGACGATTGTAAGAAATTCATGCACGATGCCGAAGCCGTAGGTGCTCTATGCCATTCGGTCAAGCTCGAAACGATTGACTTTTCGACGGGTATCGATGCAATTTATTTGACGGGCGGCCATGGAACCTGCGTCGATTTCTTGGACAATGACGCTTTGAAGAAAGCAATTGAGACTATGCACAATGTGGCAGAAAAGGTAGTAGCGGCCGACTGCCATGGTGTGAATGGTTTGGTTCAGTGCATGCAAGCTGATGGTACAACTCCTTTGGTATCAGGAAAAGCGGTAGCTGGCTTTACAGACTCCGAGGAAGAGGCTGTCAAATTGGAGTCTCTCGTACCTTTTCTGCTTGAAACTAGGCTGAAGGAGCAAGGAGCCAAGTTCGAGAAGGCAGACAACTGGGCAAGCAAGGTGTGTGTAGATGGCAAACTAGTTACTGGGCAGAACCCGGCATCGTCAGAAGAATGCGCTGCTGCAGTAATCAAGCTTCTGTCTGCATAAACCATACATTTGGTGTGTGAAAGTTTTCAACAATAACTGATCTCCAGCTTTATACATGATTATTTATAAAGCATACGAGACAAATATGGCAATGTATCGATGTGTCTCTGGTAATATTCGTTATGGTGGATCAGACCGGTCTGTGAAGCATCACACAACAATGCCTCCGTGTCTGTCCTGCTCTCCAAGAAGCGCACCGTTCCATGCAGCCACTACAACAGTGGAAGGGAATGACATTGGAGTGTCTGTGAAAGAATCGTTGTACTTGCTCCCGCATGCTGCAGACGTTGTTCCCGAAGTTTGTCTTTTGTCCATCGAACTTGTGGAGGATATTGTACACTTCTCTACTTCGTCGCTTTCGATATGGCGTCGCGAATCAGATGGGGAGTGAGCGCTCCGGTGTTTCTCATCTCGATCCACTGTATTATCACGTGCCTGTTCGCCATTGAGTTCTTCCCGTGTTGTTGCTGTCGTGCAATCGAATGTTTCCTCATTCTCGCGCTCTTGCCGAGCAACGCCGGAAGAATTCGGTTCAGACGTCGCGTTGATTTGTGTTTCATCGGGGCTGCTTTTCAAAGGCGGTTTCTCCACTTGTGCTTCGTTGAACGGGCTGCCTTCGCACCTGTCATATTTCCCTTTACTAACCAGGGTTTCTTCCCATTCCATGAAGCCCTTCTGATCGTCCTCATTCAACATGGAGGCTCTCAGATTTCGTTCCAGAAATCGTTGTTCAAGGTAGCCGTCGTCATTGCCATAAAACTGGCGTAAGAATTCGTGGGGAACATGCGCCTGTTTCAGAGTTCGTAGTGAGGTGGAGAACAGGTATTGAAGGAATCGATCTAGCGGAGTGTACAACGATAAACGTTCCAGATGACACTTCCAGTAGAACCAAAGATTTAGCTTTTGCTGGAGATCAATGCCATTGAGAGGTATCTCCATTGAATCATAGAATTCCCGCATGAGTCTTTTCAACAAGCTTCCACGTCCTCTTCTCCGCGATCGAGGAATGGTACCTTGGTCACTCGAAGAAGATTGCTGCCTCTCGAGGAACTTTATCAGTCCTTGTCGAAAGGAAACAAGGAACGATTCAAATACGTCAATAGTCGCATCAATTGAATCATTCGGTGATACAGGCAGTACGACTGATAAAAAGAACATGCCGTTGCCTTTCACCACAGTTTCGGTTAGCGTGGGACGATCCATCGATGAAAAGAAACCACACAAAAATGAAAGCTCTCGTGCTCGATTGTTGAGCTTTTGTTTTAAAACCTTTTGCTCAGCCTGAGGAGATTCAATAGAGTCAGTATCGAACATGAGAAATGCAAATATGAAAGATATCGTCGAGTCATAACAACTTGGATTTACCTTTCGTTTCTGTTGTTCTTCACCTCGAGTTTTCTCTACTCGACGTTCCCATTTCAAGGCTTCCTTATCCCAGTCGATTCCCTTGAAACGGACTCCACTGGTGGTTTTCGACATGGTCATTCATGGGATGGGGATGTCGTCGTTCACTATCGACGACAATAAATGAATCCGATCGATTGTCTCCTCCCATTCGTTTCGCCGAGTTCCTTACAGCGTGACACTGTCGTCGCTCGTTCTGGTCACAGTCGGGGGAAAGAGATCAGTTCGCGAATCGCGAAGGGAGGAAGGTTTTCAGATTTTTACGCGAACAAACCCAGGCGGGTCGCATTACCCCCGCAACATTCTTTGTTTCAAAGAAAATTCCTTTTGCTCTCTTGGGATTCTGGGTGCAGTCCAACGTGCCGAAATCAAATGCGTTGACACGAGTGAGGAACGTTCGGGAGCATCGATTCGGGACCCTGCTCCTAACCGCCATCTCCACCCCAAGATCCAAACAATGGTCCATCGTATTTCAAACTAGATGAAAAACAGGTCAAGAAGAACCAACCAGTCCCCACCGTTGGTTCTGGGTTCTGGGGCTTCTTGTTTGGTCGGAATGGACAAAACCGGCTACTATAGTCGACCAGGGTGGACACTGAGACGACTAGGGCCACGACAAAATAACAAGTGTCGTGGACTCAAACGACATCTAGTTGCATGTCTGGATTAACTTAGTAGACGCAAGTCGCTTCGATTTCCATTTTGCATCTCTTTGTCTCCTGAAAATGCTCCAATCTCTAGACGACTGCGATGAAGTGATTCGACCAAAGTGAAACGAATCATAACGTTCCTTCGAAGGATTCTACCTAGCTAGAGAGCGCAAGGCAATGTGGAACGCCAGCTATCAGCAAGGCTGAGAGGCCCTTTGAAACACACCATTTCCTGACCACATTCTTATTAGAGATGCTAAGAGTAAGGTCATGTGCCTCCAGGACTAATCTTGTATAAATGCTTGTTTGTCCGATTTCCTTGTCCTAGCTAGGGAGGGGTTCCGCAGAGGTTTGAGGCCAACCATCACGAGTAGTTCTTGTAACGTTTGTCTGCTTTGCGGTTTGCAAGCATTGGTGCTGGGCAAACAAATGGTGAGCATATCCAACAAAATGGCATCCAAATGCCGCTGAAATTGGTATCGAAAGGAACGAACGGATTCGGGAACAATCGCAAATTGTAAGTGCAAGTGATTCCACATTATATGTTGCAGTTGAACTGCCTGTGTCACTGAGGGTGGAGGAGGAAACTTGGTGAAAATCGATTTCGTTGGAGCACCGGTAATCGTCGTGGATCGCAACACCATAGCCTGAGCAACCTCATCCTCCAAAGAGTCGCCGCCGTGCCCATGTAGTTGTTGTTGTGGATCCCTGGCTCGGGTCAAGAAGCCTAAACAGTTGGCCTCGTTCGTGTCATCGCACAAGGGAATTGTTTCATGCCATGCCGTTGCTCCTCTCTCCTGGGCAAAAAGGGAGAAGTGTTGCTCCAAGGTCGTCGAAGGAGGTGCATATCCAATCGTAGTACCCGCGGAAGACAAGCACTTGTCGCGAGATTGTGTCGCGGAAAAATGAAAATAGCCACGTTCCTTCAACAAAGGATCTTTGTTGTCCTTGCCCTCTAGTGGTGGTTCGGTAGGTTCTTCCTGACTCCGCAAGCCTCTGGAACGCTTAGCTCCGTCCATCGTGCCCTCTTGAACGACATGTGGCTGCTGCTCTTCTACAAGTGGATCCTCCTTTGGGAGCCAAGATGGTACAAAATACTCCCAGTCTACCAACTGAGAAGGACACCAAAAGCGAATCTTTGGAGCTGGATGCTGGGCATGGCTCGAGTCCGGAGATAAGGAAAATGCTTGAACAGCTTCTTCTTGCACAAGTTGAACATAATTCGTGGCCAGAGCATGGTCCGCATCGAGAACGGTTTCCAAGACGGCGGTGGCAATCGAACGGGAGGACGAAGAAGAACCAGAATGGTTTGTGGAACTGGACTGAGCGACTACTGCATGATGATAGTTCATGAGCAATTTGTAACTACCAGCAATCATGTACGAAGGATCAAAGGTATCTTGAAACCACGGTGAACGAATGTCGTGACACTGTTTCTTGTAGGCAATCATGACAATTTTGTGAACAATGGATGACTCGTTGTCTTGTTGTTCCTCTTGCAAGTGTCGGAGCCATTCGTGCAAGGCTTGTTCGGTGGAGGGTGTCAAACGAGGGTCTGTCCAAATAATCCACAAAAATTCTGCATTGGTTTGTCCCAGGATCGACGGTACCGTAAAGGTTTGAAATTGATACCATCGAGCCAGTGTCGAGTCGCGCAACCGAACATGATGCTGCAACAACTTTGTGTGAAGGACATGTACCAGGCCATGACGATTGTACCAACACGATTCCAAGTGGGCTTGTTGCGATTCCCATGCATGGTGAACCTCCATCCACGCAGCAGCAGTGGTGGAGGAAGATAAAGACATCGACGAATACGTGTCCTGCAATGAATCCACAAAAAGACTGTCTTGTTCGTCCAGTCACCGTCGTCCGAACCAAGGGCCTGGAGTTCGGGATCCAAGGGTGAATCGTCCCCAGTCAACACGGGGCGGTGATTCTGGGTGGCATCGTAGTAGTGAGCGTGTACTGGCAATAAGAACCCTACCAGATCATTGTCGCCTTGTTGGAGTTTTCGCCAAACGTGTTGCAAAGATACCACAAGGACGGTCCACCATGCCACGAGGGCAATGGTCATCCACAACGTTGAATATAACAGAGTTCGGACTCGTCGAAGGCGTGGTTGCTGTTTGGCATTCTTCTTCTTCTTCTTTTAGGTTGTGTTGGAGGGAAGGGAGGATGAGATGAACAAGTGAACTTGATGAGATCTATAGGAGGCGACTTTCCGGTCGCGATTCATTCAAACTTACTTTTGAGTTGGTGGCGGAGGCGTTTGTCACCGACAAGGGCAAGGAGTCCTCCTCACACCTTTCTGAGGAGGAAGATGGCTGCGTGGACGATCGTCTTTGTGGTTGCGACGACGAAACACGATGCCACATGATGATAATACTTTAACCAAAATAATACCTTTCTTCTTGACGTTCCAATTGGCATGTGGAACGACGACGACATACACACACCTTCAGGTTCCCGGTCGAAAATGTTTAATTCTTGTGGTGTACGTATTTATTTGGGACCTTAGAGGACGCGCTTCTTTGAAAAGACGTAGACAAAACAGACAATGTGGCTGGGTTGTCACCAAAGCGACACATACTTTATGGCAGTGGAACCAGGGAGGCGGATGACCGCCATTGCCATTGTCGTCGTCTCATCATCACGTCAATGTGTGGTGGTTGAGAAAAGTGCACAAACCACAATCTTGGGGGTGCTCCCCCCCTAATTCTGATCATAGATCGCAAAAGATTCGGAACAAAATCTTCCTCTTTTGTTCCGTTTCAGAGACCAGTCTGAAGAAACCAACCAGCCCTTAACAATAAGCTTACCTCTTGACCCACAACACTTGGTGAGAAAGGAGCTCACTCACTTTTTATCTCTTTGCGGATACCGTTTCCATCTCCTTTCCCAACAAACGATATTCAGAACCATGACCTACGGAGTGAACAGACTAACCGGCTTGGTGGAAGGCATGGATACCAAGCTCGACCGAATGGAAACAAGAATGAAGCGTTTCCATACCGAACTGATGGATATGAAAGGCGAACTCGATACTTTGAAAGGTCAAGTTCATACCAAACTCAATGAACTGTCGGATAACCGCCTGAGATTACAAATCAATCAAGAAATGGGAACGAGCTTTTCAACCAAACCCTTTGTCATTTCCAGTTTGAACGATGCCATTTACCTCCTCTCCACGGCCAATTATGACAAACTAACTCCCGACGCTTCAGCCGACCAACGAAGACTGGCGGCAACCTCTCTCGCAATCAAGGCACAAGACTATGTCGTTCCCTTGGCCAAGGCGTGCCTGGCCAGTTTTTCCGTACACTACAAGGCGTACGTGACCTGGGTTGCCCGGCAAGCGTTTGAAAAGAAGGATTATCATAAAGGAGTTGGACTGTTACTGAATCGTCAAAGAAAAATAATAAAAAGAAGACCATGCCAGACATTGTCATTGTGGTCCTACAACGACTCCTCAAGGCCTTTGTCGAAAAGGACAAACTCGCCGCCTTGGATTCCTTGTTACTTCCGGATGGCCCCGGATTTTTGTTGTTGGAGTTAGCTGCCCGATATTAAGATCCACAACGATTGGCGACTGAAACCAATATTTTTGCCAAAATACGTATTCAAATTACCATGAATCTACGGGGTTCGCTGGTGTTGAACAAGGGCCAGTCGCAGGCGATCATTACCTGTGGTGTCCTTTGTCGTGACAATACGACAACCACGCGAAATCAGGCTCAAAAGCAAATTATGGTGGCCACACAGTTTCTCCAGACATGTGTCCAGACCGTATTTGAGAATCACTTTCGAAAGGTGGAGTTGAAGGGATATTTGTTTGTGCCGTCGCAAAGCACACCGGACTACCCATTTGTAGAAAACGGGGTTTCATTTTTTGTCCATGAACTGTAATCCTTTCGAGGACCTGCGCTTGTGCGTATCATATACTTTGCTAGCCTCCAAGAGTACTCGAGAGAAATAAATGGAAACAAATCGAGGAAAGTTGTGGGACAATAAAGGAAGAAAGTGATCAGAAGAACTGTTCTGCAGACAAGCGCCCCAGGGAAATACTCCCGCTATCAGCATACTATTCCGCTCTTGGTATGGTCCTCAGCGTCTCCGTCTTGTGTTTGATGAACAGTTAGTAGTGGTTAATGGTTTTCTCCATATGTTCGTTCAGGTAATTCTTGTTCTCGTCGATGTCTCAGAGCCTGAATATACGCAATTTCTGCTCCGTACCGTCGTTAAAATAGCCACAGTGTCTCCATGCCTGATCCATTTTCTTGAACTTGTAAAACACATGTATATGATCCTTTGACTTACATATGGAAAACATCCCCGGCGTACGAATTGGCTTTCTCGTTTGAAAGTTCTAGATTAGGCACTTCTTGATTTCATCCACTTGATTCAAGGGATGAAATCAAGAAGTGCTTAATCGATAACTTTCAAGAACAAGGCATTCCAAGCCATTCAGAGTGACCCGTACCGTCCCCTGCGAGTATTTGGTACGATACATTTCCTGCTCGAGATCCATTGCCTTCTTAGCATTGCTCTTGAATTCGCTTTCCTCAATAAAAGTGTAGTTCTCCGCTTCATCGTACTTACGGACATACATCTTGATGACACATTCACAAGAATGCTTTTTGGAAATGGCCCAAAAGACACGCGATGTAAGCTCGACACCAATCACGCCGACCACATAAAACTCGGTTTCATCTTTCACAAGCTCCATGTCCCAAGACTTGATTTCGTTGAACATATGCTCGTGGAACTCATATTCCCCCTCGTCCTTTTTCAATTCCAGAACAAAGACACTTCGACCAACAAAATCATCAGGCAGTTTCGGCAATGTAGTTGGTCCTTGGAGATTAGAAAGACTACAAATGAGGCCATTGGTGAGCAGCTTCACAATGTCTCTGGCACCGACAGGCCCTGAATGACGCAGCTTCTTGTTCCCATCAGTAGTTTTCTGTTTCTTTCGTGTCCCACCTGCGATACCTGTGCTAGTTGGAGACACTCGTTCTTCTGCTATCGTGCGCGGGGGTGCAGTGCCCGGACCATCCGAGAACTCAAAATTCTTTCGAATCGCGTCAAGGTTCTCCCGTTGGAAACGGTCGGCGTTGTTTTTTGCTTGTTTTTGGCAATGGATATGGTCTTGATCCCACACAAGCAACGATTCGCGAAAAGAAGTTAAAACAACAAATGGGTTGTTGTGACCCTGGAGTTTCATAAGTCATAGACCTTGTCCCAGATTTCCGGATCAATCTCTTGACTGTTCGAGCCCCATGGCTCTGTCACTTCCACAGCAAACAGTGGCGGACCGAGAAGCCCTGCAAACGACACTACCAGAATATCTGGTTTGTTTGAAAACATGCTCGCTTCAGCTCTCTCGTCAAGCAAGTCTTTGTCATCTTCAGTCCCTGAATTCAAAAGTCCTTCGACAATGCGAACAGAATCAATCAGAGCAATTCGAACAAGATGTCGAATGTCAGCTTCCGACCCGAATGTTCGTGTAAGCTTGTGTTCTGAACCATTTTGTTCGCTAAATGTGGCCAGCAAAACCGAAGGCGTCTCTCGCGTGCGTTGAGGCAAAAGATTGATGGGGATTTCTTCATTCCGAAATTCTTGGGAACGCGATGCTGTACACTTTGTCCGACCGGGCGGGACATGGGCGCCTGAAAGCGTTCCACCTTTCTTTTCGACCTCCATAACAGGCGGAGATCGGAGGAGACCTTCAATGGTCATGCTCAAAATCTTCTTATTCTTCTCGTCTATCACTTCCTTGTTGTCCCTCATTACCTTCTCCATATTTTGATCCCTCTCGGCAACTTCGTTCTTTAAACGCTTGTTGTCATTCTCTAAACGCTCCTTGTCCCTCGTTAGCTTCTCCATATCCACGAACATTTCGAGAAACTTGAAAGATATGCCATCCAATTTAAGCCAGATGGAAGACTCCTGTGTCCACCTGTCGTCTTTAGGAATTCCTGTCGCTTCCCGTAGCTTATCTAATTGAGTTTCCAACTCATTACAAGCCATCTCTCTTTCTTGAGACATTATCCTCCTGGTCGTTTTCTTCTTTGGGACTGTAATGATTTGCTTTGCGTTACGGGATACGGTGATTTTGTGTTCGTCTTCGTCTTCGGACTTTGTCTCTGTGGCCGTGGTAGAGTGGTTGTGGAGCACCGTGTTGTTGCGTGTATTTTCCGACTTCCTAGAGAGCTCGATACCAGACTATGTACCAAAGCTCTTGTAGAGACCATAGATAGTTCGTCTCGCATTTTTGGAGTAGACAGCTAGGAAGTTTTCTGGTGTGGAGCGAAAGCAGTTCTGGGCGACTGACGATCGCAGTTGGAGTCTGTCGTGCTCCCGGTTCGACAAAAAGATACCCTCCCCAGAAAAAATCAGAGGGCAAGACGCAAGGAAGAAGAAGGGAATGATCCACCTGCCCTGAAGTTGTGTCGGAGGTCGGAGCAAGAAACACAACACACCCATTGTTCTCTTCCTACTACCTAGGTAGATTCTGTCCCAAGCGTAAAAGGGGAATGGTACGAGTGTTGTTGGTCGCAAGCAAGTCACTCTGGTCCACTTCTCTACTCTGTGTGTGTTGGGTGTTGTTGCTGTTGACGCACAGCTCCGAGTCACTTCGTCGAAACCCTCCTCCCGGGTTGGTCCATTGGACGAATTCCAAAGTCACCATGCCAGTGGGCTGCCGAATGTCGTCCATGGGTCGAGGCCGACCACTTGCAACGATGACGACGATGAAAACGATGACTCCAATAACAACAAGAAGAATATCTTCCTTTGTTTCACCTGGATCCTTCGTAACAACCAGCAACAGAAGAAGAATTACTTTGGCTTCTCCAGCTCTCTCCTCTCCACGATATGGAGGAGGGTCTTGCTCTTTTTCCTCTGTATCGTATCCATCAATGATGCTCTTGAGAGAAACTCGAGGGTGGGCCTCCTCTTGGAAGAACCATTATTCTGGGTCCTTGGCTCGATTGTATTCGTCGGTAACGACGAAGTCGTCGGATGATGGTGATGGTGGTGGTGGTGGTGGAAGCCAGAAGAAGAAGAAGAAGAAAACGAAAAAGTCGAAACAATTGGTGCATCTACCGGGAACATTGTTTCGAGCCGATCGAGTCTTGGCCCATCGGACGCAACGGAGTCGATCGGAATGTGCCACCTTGCTCAAATATGATCGTGTTTGGCAAGTCTTGCAGTATGGTCCCAATAAACCCATGAACGAAAAACTGACCATTCCACAATTTCCACCACTTCCTGCCAATGACTGGACCATACCGGACTGGATGCGCACGTACCAGTACCAGCCTCCCCACACGAATACGGACCAAGATGAGGAGGAGGACACAACGGAGAAAGCTACAACCATTGATGCTAGAAGCTCAACCTCTGAAGAGTCGAAAGATGACAAGGACAACAATGGGAACGAAACGACGGACCAGTCTCCCCGCTGTTATTGGAGTTTGATCCAGGGGGCGTCCACTCGATTGCCCATGAATGCCATTCTCTTTTTGGACAAGAAGGAATATGTACCACAGCCACCGCCACTCTTGGTAGCCTATCACAAACCCAAATGGGTCTTATCGGTCCGAAAAGACCCTCAACAGCGTCCCTGTTTGGATTCTCCCGACCTGTTGCCAGGAATGCATCCAGTCGGACGATTGGATTACGATTCGTCTGGTTTGTTGCTCTTTAGTTCCCACGGACCCTTGACCCAACACTTGTTGCATCCCAAACATGGGATTGCCAAGGAATATGTCGCCACAGTCGCGGGTGCTGTCAATGCCACAGCCTTGACACAGCAATTGGCCGACGGCGTCGAAACGGCCGAAGGTCGACATACCGCTCAAGTCTTGGAAGTGACCGTCATGGACAATCCTCCGGAGGTAGCCGACTATTTGCGTCGCGTGCGTCACGCCTTGCCACCCGAATACAATGTCACGGATTTGCGCGAACGCGGATACCTCAAAGTCTTGTTGGACGAGTATACGCAACAATTGTCCACCGTCCGATTGGTCGTACAGGAAGGCAAACATCGCATGGTTCGACGCATGTTGGCCAATTGTGGTCATGAAGTTGTGGATTTGCAACGGGTTCGATTTGGAGATATTTCTCTCATGTCGCCGTCGCCGTCCACCACCACCACCAGCAGTAGTAGCACCAGCAGTAGTAGCACCAGCGAGAATCCGGACACAACCAAGGACAGTGACGACGACAAGTCGTTGGACGAGTCGGACTCGGAGAACGGCGTGGAAGTAGTATTGAAACCAGGTACCTGGAGGTTGTTGAATCGTACCGAACTCCAATGGGCCAAGAATTTGGTCGCGAGTCATTCGGCTGCCGCCGTAGCTACCGCCCAGGCGGCCATCGATGGACGACCGCCACGACGGTTGCAAGCCCCCAATACCATTAAGCTCCGAGAACGACGCTTGGCCTTACAAAAACAAATTGAAGAAGCCCATAATGGCACGGACACGAAACGTCAACAACAACAACAACAACAACAAGAGGAACCACCCAAGAGAAAACTAAGTCGCAAGGAACGACGCCGGGAACGACAAGGCGATGCCGATGTGGCTTATGTCAATCGAATCGCTGAAGAGATGGAACGGAAATACAATCTACAAGAAGCCAAACGAGAATGGCGACGCAAAAAGAAGATGGGCATTTTGCCCAAGGATAGTGAGTTTCAATTTGAAGAGTTGTAAAAACTGAGAATTTGACCAAGTATCCATGAATACAGTCGAGATGTGGCAGTAGTTTGTTCGCTTTGGTGGGACGACCGTTCTCAAATGGGAATTCTTAGTGGATTGTATCACAGAGGTCTATTAAAAAAGGGTTTGGAAGAATACTAGCTCGAACGTATTTTCTTAGAACGCTTATATTGATGATTAGGTTGTATACACTCGAGAGAGAACCACGGCAATCCCATTTTGCAGTCGTCTTGGCTCTCAATCCAGACAAAACGTCTGAAACGAATCCAGTGGATCCATTCGTACAATGCCCCTCGGTACATACACTCCCTGGTCGCACACCACGAGACACGTAACCCTAACGTTTTCGTCAGAACCTTCATGAATTTATACTCGTCCATCCAGAGGGTTTCTTTTCCTTATTGTTGTTGTGTTGTGTTGCGTCGTCTACTACTACAAGACGGCAATGAGGGGTGTGGCAATACACACCGCCACGGCGGCCGTGACGGCCGATCCAATCAAGGCTCCATATTTGGCACTTTGCATGAGTGCCTTGCGTCGCATGGCCCTGGTGGTGGACCGGGCCAGTTGTTGTTGTTGCTGCTGTTTTTGTTGTCGTTTTTGCGCCCGAATCAATTGTCGTTCTTGTCGCATCATTTTTTGCCGGACACGTCGGGGAACGACGGGACTGGGGCCATCCAAGGCGATGCTGCTACTACTAGTGTTGGAAAAACTTCGTTGTTCAAATTCGCAAAAGCGATCTTCGTATTCCAAAATGGCCGTAATATTGTCCTGCATAATGACATTGGCACTACTGTCGTAGAGGGATTGTTGCATCCGAGCCCATTTGCCGTAATAGGTGACTTCTTGCATGCGTTGCAACAAAATGGCGGCAAAACTGACTTGACAGGAGAGGGGAGGTCCCTTGCGCCAGGCCGGATCGCACAATCGCGGCAGGGCGGTCAATCCTTCAATCTTTTGAATAAAATTCTTGACATCGACAATAATGTCATTGTAATTTTCCCAGGCTTCGGGATTGTAGACGGCCGCAAAGACCCACACAATGGGACCATGATTACCACCCTGATGATGATAGGAACAGCAATCGTACATTTCATCCGAGTTTTCGTACACATGAAACTTGATGCCCTTGAGTCGGGGAATATGTCGTTGCACGGTGGGGGGAGATGGAAAGGAGACATCGTCGTCGCCCGCCGCCGATTGGGGCTGGTGCTGTTTGTTGCTGTTGTTGTGTGGTTTGTAGGTACAAAATTCCCATCCCGGTGTATGTTTCTTGTCCAACAAGAGACGTGCCGTTTCCACGACGGCACCCTCAAAGGGATCTTCTCCCACTTCGGCCAGCATGACATCATTGCGTGCAATGCAAGACCACAAGAGTTTTTCTTCCATCCACAAGGCACTTTCCGACACGTCTTCGGCGGGGTGTGGTGCCGACCCGTCCGGATTCTGGGGCAACGATTGATGGTGGTGGTAATATCGAGGACCTGTAGCACGATTGCTCTTGCTACGATTCAACATGGCTGTTTGTGACGTTGTTGTTCTTCTTCAATCTCTACTTGCAACAATCCAGAGGAAGGCACTACGACGCCATGGATTGGAACGTGTCGTTCTGTTGGAATGCCTCTCTCTATTCTTCTCAATGATGGTTGATTCCTTCTTTTCTGTCGTTTGGGTCTGTTGTTCTGACAGAACCATGCCTTGAAAGAAGAGGCACACACAGGCATCAAAGACTGAAGGAGGAGTCACGATGCGAACAAAATAGCATAGTTCAAGCAGGTCTGCTTCAATCACATTCCACCTCTGCCGCGTTAAGGGGAATCTTGAACCAATTCCCAATTCTCAACTGTCTCGTGATTCTTGATTGTCCATGCCAGCCACGAGTCGTCACACCAGACACCAGGGGACTCTTGGGAGTAAAACAAGACAGACACCCCACAACGAACAAGACCAAAATCCTTCTTTCGCGCAAGCCAAGTTTGGTTCCCGAGGAAACAGGACTCGAGATGCGTCACACCAGAAATCTTGTGCAAGTGGATCTTTTTTTTTTTCAAAAACAGCCTCACGTTCGTTGTACCATGGGAGACGCGAAGCCGTTGTCACTTCCTCAACGCGAATCGTCCCTTGCCTCTTCTTCTTCTTCTACTTGCTTTTTCCACACCCCGCTTGCGTACCAGCAGTGGAGTTGGTTCCGTGTGGTGCTTCTCATGCTCCTCGTCGTTGGTCGTTCCGTATCATCCTTTGCACCACGACAGTTTCCCAGTCCTGGTCGTTGTTGTGTTTTTGCGGGCTGTAGCAACCAACTCTCTTGGATTCCGTTTCCAAACCGTCCAACCATTGGTTTGAGAACGTGTCGTGCCATGTCGTCGTCGTCGTCGTCGTCTTCGGAAGCCATTACCCAACGTTTGTTGGAGGTACCGACGGTGCCCTTGCGCAATGGCATGGCACATCCCTTGATTGGATTTGGAACCTACAAGGTGGGTGTGATTCCCGCCTCGGCGAGTAGTGCCGTCGCGGCGGGTACAACGGACGTTCCGGAACAACGCAATGCGCAAGATTGCATTGCCGATGCCCTAACAGCCGGCTATCGCTTTTTGGAATGTTCCGAATTTTATGGCAATCAAGTCCAAGTCGGTCAGGCCATGGCAGCCAGTGGCATTCCCCGCAATCAACTATTTGTATGTTCCAAAGTGTGGACGACCACCATCGAACAAGGGGCCGATGCCATTCAAGCGCAATTGCAATCCACCTTGCAAGCCTTGCAAACCGACTATTTGGACTTGTATCTCATTCATTGGCCGGTACCGGGCCATCATGTGGCGGCCTACAAAACCTTGATTCAATTGCGCAATCAAGGCCTGATCAAAGGCATTGGTGTGAGCAATTATGCCTGGGAAGATTATTTGGAGTTAAAAAAGGATCCCGACATTGGTGACGACGATTTGCCCTTGGTAAATCAAATTGAAATCAATCCCTTCTTGTATCGATCCAAAACCATTGGTCTCTTTCAACAAGAAGGCGTCGTCTTGCAAGCCTACCGATCCTTGCGCAATGGCAAGGCCATGCAAGATCCTCTATTGCAATCGATTGCCGCCAAATATCCCCTCTCCAAGGACAACAACACGTCGTCGACTCGGACCGTGGCGCAAATTTTGGGTCGTTGGTGCATTCAACATGGTTTTTGCCATACACCAAAATCGCTGCAACCCAGTCGCATGGTGGAAAATGCCAACGTTTTGGATTTTACCTTGTCGGATGAGGATATGGACGTGTTGGATACGCAATTCACCACACCGGAAACGATTGCCGAATTTCGAGACTTGTATCGGAAATGTGTCAATCGCGATACCAGCAAGGATGGCACCCTGGAGGGCGTCAAGATGGAAATTACCGAAACCTGAGCGTCGTATTATCCTAGATAGTATAACACGACAACCAACAGGAGGATGGTCTCTTCTCAACAACCAATAGGAACTTGGTCTCGAACCATTTGTCGTAACTAGAGAGGTGTACCTGCGGAAATGATGTGTCCAAAGGGACACCTACCTAGTCCTACTTGTACATAAGCAATGTATCCGTAGTCAAAAATTTGGTGACAAGGAACGGGAGGATGGTCTCCTCTCCACAACCTGGTCGTTGTAACTAGAGAGAGGTGTACCTACGTATTGCACGGATATGTAGGTAGTCAAAAATTGAAATTACACTTCCTAACGTTTCATATTTGTACAGGCTCAGCTACTCAAAAAAGGGCATGGCGGAGTCTAAAACACACTTCTTGGGAGTAGCTAGCTTGGGAATCGAGCCGGCCGGCGAGAGCAAAGCGAAGGTCCATCTGCTGTGCCCCATATTGTAGTGTTGTAGTAGGATTGTCTGTATTCCCAAAGCTTCCGAGCTTCTCATTGTTTTTGTGTGGAGTCTTTCACAGAACACTTTTTTTCCTCTTCGAGGTGTTTTTGTTGTTTGTTGTGGACGAGGAACGAGAGGAGATAGATCGGAGGAACAATGGCGGCACGCGAAATGACACGACGACGTGGGGGAAGTCGGTGGACGCTGGTAGGGTGGCTGTGGTTCTTGGCGGCTGGTCCTTGGGCACAAATACGGATTGGCTGCGGCACTGCCACAGCACAACAAGTACCACCACCACAACCATCACACATTCATAAGGTCTTGTTGCTGGGTGATTCGTGGGCCGAATCCATGGGAGATGGATCCGTCTTGTATCAAGTGTGTGGACAACCACAACCACCACCACAACCTCACGAGGACGACCTGGACCCTCCTCCCGTCGTATTCCAAGTCGTGAATGAAGGCATTCGAGATACGTCGGCCCAAGATTGGTTGCGAGCTGGATCGGGGTTGGTCCAAGGCATTTTGAATCGACACCAATCACCATCCGACGACAGTACGACGACGACGACGGTCGTGGTGTGGTTGTCCTTGGGATGGCAAGATTTGATGGAAACGGCCTGTCGCTTGGATCCCATTGTTGTGGTGGCACGGATTTGGGATGTGGTGGCCTTGATTCAAAAACAATTGCCCCACGCTCATGTGGTGTTGACCGGCTATGGCATGCCACCCACCAGGAGTGACAATCACAAACAACAAACCAACCAGGACGACAAGTGTACGAGTCCGACACCCACCACCAGCAGCACCACCACAATGACGGATCCACCCTGGCACTGTCCTCGTCCAGTCTATTGGGAATTGGCCTTTCAATTGGAATGGTTGGTCTACCAATTTCAATGGTATCAAGAGTCCCTCATCCTCACCACCCAATCCACAACAACAACAACAACACAAACACAACCATCGCCTCCATCCTCATCCTTTCAATTGTCCTTTGTCAATGCCCTGCACAGTCTCAATGATAATGATAATGACGAATCATCTTCCTCCAAGAATCCCTGGTCGTGGTGGAATGCCAACAATTGTTTTCAGACACCCAGTACCGAAGGATATCGACACTGGTTTGGGCAAGACGACCTCACAGCCATTTTGTGTCCTCCTCCTCACCCGAACAATCCCCAAAATCACCCAACGGACCACGACCACAACAACAACAACGACACCACCATGACGACGACGACACCACCACCAATCGAGGACCAGAAGAAGAAGGACGACACGAAGGACCTGGTCGAGGCCGCTGGAAACACGACAACAACTACTACTACCAGCACAAGTGTCGGAGTCTCACACAACGACCACCACAACAACAACAACAACAACAACAACAACAACAAGAGTGTCGTGACGGACGCATCGGTTCCAGCCCTGCCAGAGGAGGAGCATCGCAACAGTACCAATGCCACAGAGGTACTGCCACAAAACCACCAGCCGGAGGAGGGTACTACAACGACAACGCTCCTCGAGACCAGCACGACGGCACCAAACCTGGACGGAGAGGACGACGAGGAGGAGGAGGAATCGCCAACCACAACAACCACCACAACGTCCACTCCTCCATTGGCCACCAATCTGCGTACCAACACTACGACACCACCACCACCACCACCAATCTCTCCTCCTTCGACGGGAGCCTTGAGGACGGGAGGATATCTCATTCTCATGACCACCATGATTACGGGAGCCATTGTCGCATTGGTGGATGATGAACGGTCCTAATCACTGCCACAACAACGACCAACAACCACAACAACCACAACGTCATGAATCCAAACGCACAGCAGCAGCAACAATGTCACGAAACAACAAGAACGGCATGAATCAAAAATGCACAGCAACAGCAATGTCACGAACTACCTAACAAGAACAACAGCAACGCTATACAACAAGCGAAACGAAGACTGGCAACAAGAACACGGGTGCTTGAGAAAATTGTCTTCACTCGTTACTCCGTCGTGGTGTTGGTGGCAGTGGTGGTGACAGCCACTGCGAAAGGAAAACCTTTGCTGCGGTTGTAGGATCTGAATTTCTTTGGTGAGGGTCCAGAACAGTTTGGTGTCGTATGGAGAGGCATGGGCTCTTATTCCGCCTTTTCCTACCACACCGACAAGTGACTACCCCATCACCGAGAAACTAGACGCCTCTACCCACAGGACGTGGGGAACTACTTGAAGGAGTCACTTCCTTTGATGAGGAGGAGGTGCGCCATTCCTTCAATGGAACTACCTTGCGATGTCTCCTATACAATACAAGTTCAGACGACCAATCAGAAACAGTGAAATGGTTTCCCTAGTAAGGTGCGTGCGGCTGCTGCTATCGATCCCATTGAATGCAACGGCTAGCTTATTTGATTTGTTCTGTATATTAGTATGTCTCGTATGCTTGTTGAGCGATCCTTGACATTTTGGACCGCAATGGCAGGTATAAAACAGCAATCTCACGGTGATGCCGAAAATGATATGTAGTACGGACACATGCAGAGTAGACGAGGGTGCTGTTTCTTTAAAACCATGAAAAGCCAGAGGCAACAAGAGCCGTTCCCACACCCAACGCCATGGACACGACCATGGACGGATCCGTCGTCTGCATGTTGGCAAAGGCTCCCGAGAGAGTCCCCGCCGTACTAAAGGCGGCTTCAAATTCGGTCCGCGTGAAACACGAGTCCGATCCACTCGCGGTACGAATGCGTTGGGCCAAGTCGGGGTCGACCAATTCGGTGCCTCCGTAAAACATGTTGAGAAAGTCCAAGACATTGTTGGCCGTCACACAGGCCTCTCCTGATGCGGTCGCAAAGTTGGAGGAAGTACAGGCAGCAATATCATCAAAGAGGAATTCTCCCGACTGACGAGGCAACTGAATGTGTTCCATTTCCGAAACATCGATCGTCCCAACCAAACCCGACAACAAGGAGGCATAGAGGTTACGGAGCGTCTCGGTAGAAAAGGTGGTATTGTCGTCCATGTGAGTTTGGATATCTTGCATGTTTTGCTGAACCACGGTGTTGCTCTCCGTCGTGTCTTGACCTTGTTCTGTCGTAGTAGTATCCGGAGCCAGGAGAAAGCACTTGTGTTCGCCGTTTCCACTCAAAAGACGTCCCGCACGTCGTGTGGCGCCCCCCAAAAGCAAAAAGAACTTGAAAATCACAATGGCAATGACAAAAAAGAAAATGATTCCAATTGGACCGGGTCCACCAGTGTCATTACACGGATCAAAACAGCCCGTAATCCCCGATGCACATGGCTGAATACTGAGACAATCCGCAACAGGGGGGACGGCTTTCGCATATCTGCGGCTGCCACGCACAAGCCACGTCGCGAGGAGGTACTGTGGTCATGGCTTTCGTATTCGTATTCAAGATCGGTTTGTTTGTCGTCGCAGATCGATGGTATGTCGACCTTTTGTTTTCCGAGAGAGTTTTTTTCTTCAAAATGAGATCTTTTTGTGTCTTTTGTTTTGGAGAGAGCGGTGGGAGGAAACCGTTGGTTTTGCCGGATTATGGATTCGAGAGTACTGTATCCTTCTTCAACCGACTACCGCCATAACTGCAACGCAACGATTCTTCCATCGTTCGATGCGTTGTAAGATCGACAGACACCAGGATGCAATCTTTTTTCATCTTTTCTTATTGTTCCGTATGCGTTGAGAATGAAGGGAGATAACAAGAAGCATCGTCACCTGTCGCTGTTGGTGCACCTTTGGAGCACCCGTCATCGGTTGACTTCTCCCTCGCCGAAATAAATCGCAGATCTTGAGATTTTCCTGTACCGTGTTCCGCGACCACTGATACTTAACGCGACTACAATATATGTAGGGTCGCCTATGGATCGCTTATTACGATTCTCTCCACAACCATCCAAACCTTCTCAAATCGAAAACGACGGTTAAAAGTTATGTCGTCGTTGTCGGATGATCGACTTGTGTGCGGTATTTTGAAACCAAAGATATACACTCAAAAGCAATGAGTTTGACTCGACAGGGAGAGAAAGAGGACAACAACGATGCATTCCTAGACAAGGAGTCGTCCGATGGCAGTGACACGGGTGACGGCCACAGTGACCAGAACGACAATGACTCTCACGACGACAGCGAGACTGACAACAACAATGACAAGAAGGATCGTGCCACACTGCCTCTGGAGGATCAAGCCACGATACAAATCCTGGACCAAGAGTCGGAGGACGACGAGAAACTCGCATCATCGAAAGCCAATCCACAACTGGTACCAACCAAACACAAAAAAGTCCACCAATTGTCCTTGACACAGACGGAGGATTTCAATGCCGCCTTGAAACGACGAGGTGTCGTGTACATGGCACGTATCCCTCCTCGCATGACACCCACCAAAATTAAGCGATTGTTGCAAGACCAACTCGTTTTGGATATTGCGCCGAGCAACAACAACAACAAGAAAAAGAGACCACAATCCAACAAACCGATTGTGACACGCATCTATCTGGTGCCGGAAGACGCGTCGGTTCGTAAACGAAGGCGAATGGAACACGGCAAGAATGGATCCAAACGCTACGTGGAGGGATGGATTGAGTTCTCGTCCAAACGTGTCGCCAAACAAGTGGCTCAAGCCTTGAACAATACGGCAATTTCTCATGCCAAGGGTAGACATGTGCTACAGAGTGATGATTTGTGGAATCTGAAATATTTGCATCGCTTTTCGTGGAGTCACCTGACGGAAAAGGTGGCCTACGAACGACGTGTCCAAGAACAAAAGTTGCGTTTGGAAACAATGCAGGCTCGCAAGGAAACGGCAGCCTACAAACAGTTGGTGGAAACGGGCCAGAAACTCGACAAAATTCAGCAACGCAAGGACCGAAAACGACAACGACAAGAAGCACAAGAGGCATCAACAAGTGTCGAAGCCACCAAGGGTGCCCCGCGAGCACAACCACCAAAGCCAAACAAAACCATACAGCCTCAAAGACAACCCCGAAGCGATGGAACGGATCAGGCCATTCATACATCAGTGTTGCAATCGCTTATATAATACACAAAACGAGGCGCTCGAGAAGAAAAGTGTGTTGTACTTGATTGCCGCTATCACCACAGTGATACATACGTTCGCCACTACCTCAAGCTTGCTTCTGAGACGAACTAAAGCAGCTCATGGGATCTATATATGAAACCCAAATGTCCTTGTCTGGCTAGTCTACTCCGACGAGAAATGATCAATGGGCCGTCGGTAGTTGGTGAGGAGAAGTAGACTCACACATGGTTCACTCATGGTGGTCCTATCTAGTCCTACCGGAATGAGAAATGCCGGCCGACTACGGTAGAAACAGGCTTTATTGTATGGGGTGGCTATTACACCCTAAAAGCCACCCACGCTGAGGAGTGGTTTTGAGCCCATTACCGGAAGCTGTATCCCCAGCGGGGGTGTTTCGGAGGGCGTATTCTCGTTGGCTAGACGAAACATACCCCCGCTGGGGGTACCTGAATTTGCTGTCATTTCATTTCTCTCATACGTGAAAATGGTGAATGGTTGATCTTGATGAACTCGGTCAACAAAGCTCCGCCGCCTGTCGAAAAATCACGTGACGACAGACCATGAGTGCTTTGGATGCTTTACAGCTCAAGCTTATCAATGCTGGAGTCATGTTGACTGACGATGATTATAATACGTTGATCAACGGCCGTCCAATTTCGTTTTCGATGAAGTATGGTCGTTTTTCATCCGTAGTGCCGCCTATGCGCCGCAACAGGTTGACCGTGAGTTTTATCAAAGAGGAGGCGAAGCAGAAGTGGACTGAACTGAGTGATGTACAAATTTCCTTGTATTCCGACAAGGAAGGCAAGCACAAAATCAACGACAATTTCTTGCAAGACTGCGCCGTTCCCCTTACGATTTTCGTGAAAACTACACAAAAGGGATTTTCCGAGTTTACTGACATAGAAGCCCTAGAATATGCTGGTGTCAAGGAGATTTCCATGGTAGGCGAGGACTTTCAGGACAATTTCTTCCCCCCACCTTTATCTATCGATGAAAAAAGCGAAAACGCCCTACGACTAGAACACACAATTCAAGACCTGAAGAATCGACATAAATTGTATGATCCGTTGGAAGAAGGCTGTGAGTATACCCGTCGAGAGTTCATTTCCCCTATCCTTGTCCTTGCGGCGTCGATTTCTGGAGTCAAATTGGCGTGCGAAGAACAAGTTGAGGGATCTGTTGGCAAAGGGCCTGTTGATTGGGTTGCCCATTATGAAAATCACAGAATCTGTATCACCGAGGGCAAAAAGGACAATATCACGCAAGGCCTGTATCAGAATTTGGCACAACTCACAGCCGCGGGCGAAGGCCGAGGAAAGAAACGAGCTTTTTGTGTGGATCTCCCTCTATACGGTATTGCGACAACATACACCGAGTGGATCTTTCTGCGTCTGGATCCTCCGCCCTCGGGCGATGGGCAAGATCGATCTGCCGTCCGATTGGAAACCATGATTGTGGCCCGTCCGAACGCTCCATTTTTCAAGCAATCGGTTGTCATCATTGCCGGCCGGTTGGCTGGTCTTTTCTCCTCCCAAAAACAACTGCTTGACAATGCTAGTGGAGAAGCCGCCAAGCGAACGAAAAAATCGAACTATGCAGAATACCCACGAGAAACGGGTCAAAGGTGGTAGTGTCGAGATTGGTCAGCGAAGACTGTTGCAGCAAATGCTCTTTGGATACTTGACGATGAAACGGGAGAATATGTGTTTGTTCAAGATGTACTCCGGCAAGCAGCTTGGAAGCAAAGACTAGATACAGCGAGTAACATGTCCCAGGAAATGTTTAATGCTGTTCGTGGTGCTGAAATAGAGAACTCAGTGGAAATTAACAAGGACGACCGGCCGCTCGAAAACGACGGGCCTTGTCGGCTTGTCCAAGTGCCTTGAGTTTACATCAACAATTCTAATTGGAGACTCCATAGTCATCGCCCATGTTCTTACTGGCACGATGCTGGAAGGTGGTATCATACTCGTAATGTCAAAAGCTTTCAGCTTCATGAGCTATTATATGATCATAACACAACCACGAGCGATGCTTCATGATGTGTCTGTCTATTACTCCTATGAGATCACCTTGAACCGTCCCCAACCTTTGCTGACCAGTAGTCTGGGTAGTGAGGCCGGGACTTGGCGCGACTGCGAGAAGACTTTTCGGTTCCTTTGTAGGTACACATTGTGCTACAGTCGCTGGTGGATTTCTACGTACACGGTACTGCAAAGCTCCGATCCAAATTGTTCCAGTTCTCTCTACACTTTGGCTCATACTGCAGCGTAAATTTCTACGACAACGGTACTTTTTCAGATTTGTTCTTGCATGTCCACAAAACACAAAATGCTCCGATCCGTCAAAGGCAACAATGGGATCACAAAAAATCTTTCAAACCAGCAAAGACGACGACACAAGAAGACACAAGCAGCTTGTCGAAGCATCTCATGAACATTAGTGACCTAACGATGAAAGTGATCCTTCTAACAGGTGCCACCGATGGCATTGGCTACGAAGCGGCGAAATTGCTTGCAGCCAAGAGTCACAAATTGCTCCTTCATGGACGCAATCCCCAAAAATTACAGGCCGTGGCCACCGAACTCTCGAGCATTTGCTCCAGTGCATCACCGAAGGATGATCACCAGCATCAACAGGAGCGAGAACAAGAGAAGGAAATGGTGGAAACCTATGTAGCAGATTTTTCCAAACTCTCCGATGTCCAAGCCATGGCCGAGGCCGTGCTTCAAAAACATGAAAAGATTGATGTTCTCATCAACAATGCCGGTGTGTTCAGAACCCAAGACAATGGAAGAACAAAGATGGCATGGATGTACGGTTTGCAGTCAATACACTAGCGCCATATTGGTTGACAAAACGTCTCTTGCCCATCATTCCCCAACAGAGTGGTCGCGTCATCAATTTGTCGTCGGCCGCGCAAATGCCCGTCCATCTTCCTTCCATGATTCCAGGCCGTGGAGGCAGTATGGATGCCTCTCATGCCTACGCACAGTCCAAGTTGGCTATTGCAACGTGGTCCATTGCTCTTTCCAAGCAATACTCACAAACCATTGTAGCGCTGAATCCAGCATCGTTGATCGGCACCAAAATGGTTCGAGAGGGATATGGGATTCCTGGCAAGAGCTTGAGTATCGGGGCCAACATATTGCTTGATGCTGCCTTGTCGAAAAAGTTTGGTTCACAGGCCAGCGGCAAATACTTTGACAATGATGTCGGAGATTTTTCCCGACCTCATCACGACGCCACAAATGCCAAAAAGCAAGAGCAACTCTTGGCAACCATGGACCAAATCCTAGCTGATGTGGGATTGGCGCTACCCTCTACAACCGACAGCTAGATTTGTGGACGGGTTGAATGTTAAACATGGAGAAATACATGTTTCTGGTACATTTGAGTAGTTGAGTATTGTCTAAAACTTGAATATAGTCTCTTTGTCATGGTACAAAAGATGAGATGGTGATAGCCACTGACACGACATTTTGACCTCGGTCTTGACTGTTGTTGACTGTTCACGTTCTTTGGTCGTAGGAGTAGCAATGAGAAGAAAATGACGATGACCTTGACGTGATACACTAAAACCTGATTGATCTTTAAGAACAGCGATGCATCTCGTCAACTGTGAAGATTGCGTTTTTTGCAGAGAAGCTACACCTATCTAAAGTTGTAGATCAGAAAACATGGATCTTTAATTTAGTCGTAGCAGTGGCTTTGGATTGAAGGTCGATGTACGAAGAAAACTGCAGGGGATTTTGTGAGCACAACAGGCTCTGTCACAGGGAAGTACCGGCTGGCGCGATGTTGAAGTCGCATTGCGCCCACAAGCCATTTTTCATTTTTTGGTTCCATGGGGGCTTCCATGTTCCCCATTACATGTTACCCCTACCTGTGACATGGTTTTGCATTTTGCTACATGGTGATTCGTCTCCAAAGAAACGGTGTGATCGTCATAAATGTAAGTTCGGAGAGTCTAATAACTTGCGTCGTCTTGTGAATCTAGCTGATCACTGACACTTTCATGACAGTCAACCGATATGGACTGACCATGTTCATTGTTGTTGTGGGTTGCTGCAGATGGTTCCCCTTCCAGTTTTGGTCCATGGAATGCTTCGCCTCCGCCATCCTCTATGGAGTCCATTTCTTCTCCAGTGACAGCTTCTTCGAGAGGAATTTCCACTCCACCGCACTCCTCGTCATTGCTGTTGCCAGGGCCATTATCAAGTCCACGACCATTGTCATTGGTTGCCTCGGCATTTCCGTTTTCGCTCATGCCGTCCCCCCTTTCCTTGCCTTCTTCGTCTTCTTCTCCTCCCTCTTGTTCATTGCGCGGTCCATTTTGGAAGAGACTGGTGCACCATGTGCAAGACACTGTGCAGCACACTACCGCCGACCAGAGCTCTTCTCGTTCTTCCAAAAAGAGTTCGTACATTCGAGACAAAAAGCCCAATGCCACAATGTAGGGCAATTCCCAGTTGCAACCAAATTGACCAACCCACAGAGGAATGGATACCATGACGGTTTTGACAACGGTCAAAATGGTTGCAGTATGCCGGCTCAAAATCTTTGTGACCCATTCCGTCTTGACACAACACAGAATGGGTGTAATGATTATGGTTCCCAAAAACACACCAACGATCCACATGATAATGCCACCATAGTTGCTGCATTCGTCCACAGCAATGGTGATGGGTGTCCCAAAGAAAATGGCCACCACTGGAATGCCCAAGAGTGCAAAACAATAGTTGGTCCAATCGGGTATCAATCGCGTGTCGTAGGCATGGGTCCAAAAGACATTCATAAAACTGTCTACTCCCTTGGACCCTTGAAACCACTCCTCGTGAGAACCAACGGCAACGGGCACCCAAAACAATGCCTCCCCCAGAAACTCGAGCGAGGCAAAGAACTTGAGTAAAAAGGCGTCGATGGAAGGACTCGATTCGGTTCCGTCGTCGTCATTGTCCGATTCGGCAGTGACAATTTCGTCGGTATCCTTACCAATGAGAATGGCAACGGTAATACCCTGCTGGAGGACGACAAAGATACTTTTCAACACAATCGAAACAATCTTGGTCTTGTCGGGGAGGTCTGTCATGCGACTGAGCAGCTTGTGAAAGGACCAGGCATGGAGTGGTACAAACAAAAAGAAGACCATCAACAAGAAAATGACCTGCCCAAGCACAGCCATGGCGTTCTCTCTTGTTACAACCAGGACCAAAACAGGGGAGGGGGGACGTATTATTGTATGCTTCGTTGTGCCCCGCAACCTTAGAGTCGCGTCGAGACTATGCGTCGTCTGTTGAAAAGGATTCTTGGATCGTCGACTGGCCGCGTCGTTTGACTATATATTCTCAGATAGTATGCCAAGTAAACAGAGATCTTGCTGTTCCATGCCGACATGCAACTTCTTTGACTCCGTTGATTGCTTCCGAGTATTGAGTATGCGAAAGGATGCGGACGAGGATGCGAAATCAAGGATGCTACTGTGACGACGTCACAATTGACGCACGTCACGTGACGTGACGTATAATTGACGACGTCACGTCAGGCCATCAGGCTGTGACGAATGACGGGAATGAAAAAAAGTGACGGGAAACAAAAAAATCTTTTGTGGATCTTTTGTAGTCAAACAGATACGTCGAGAAACGCACAAAAATGGCATCCAAAGTGATCCAAGGAATGAACAACAATCAACCATTGATGATCAAGCATGGTCATAACTATTATGTGTGCATGATCGATGTTGACTTACCGTGGTTGGATGTCAGAACCACTACTGTGACGGGACAAGGACAAACTTTGGGGATTCATCCTTGGAAAAGGAGACGAAGTGGAGCTTCCGTCCACTTCAGGCACCATTTACAGACATCAGAGACCATTAATCATGATACATACAGTCAAAACATCCTATTTCTATCATACATCCCTATTGTCTTATCAATATCCCAAAATTGACGAAAGTGACGGGAAAAACCTGACGGGAACATATTCCCGTCACTAGTTGACGGAGTCACGTCACGGTTGTGGCCCGTGACGTGACGTAGTAGCAACCTTGGCGAAATCCGAAATTTCGTCGTCACCCGGCGGGCGAGTACTTTCAAGTATTATAGAGGTCGTATTACTGAGAAGGAAAATGTACCACTATTGTACAAAGAGTTGAGCCAGAATCAATGACATCATTCGTTCGATCGACCATGATGAAACTTGCGCTGGTGACAGCTATTGTGCCGCCGCTGGTGGGCTCTTCGTTGTTCAAACAACAACAGCACATCAAAACAGAAGAAGGAAGAGAGACAACAGAACTCATTTTCCGATGAACGCCGAGTCATTGGTTCGGATTCTTCGTCGTTCTCCGTGTCTCTTGCTACTGTTGTCGTTGTTGTGCTTTTCGCGGTCGACCGTCGTGGTGCAAGCCTTTGTTGCTGAGGTCTTTTCAGTTCGGTCACCACTGCAACGAACGTCGGAATTCAGAGGCTGGTTGTCGTCACTTCATCCACGGCACACACTCCCGAGAATTCCTGTTCCCCATCACTGTCCTTCTCGAGCAAGACTCTCACGCAAGAACAATCGCCCAATTACCCACCGGTTGTGGATGACAATGTCGTCATCGACACCGCCGTCGTCAAAGTATTTAACGACAAAACCACTGTCCAATCCAGCCATTGCAGCCAAAAAGACGTATGAAACTGTCTCGGTTTCCACCCTGTGCTGGACGGCGGCATTGTTGCCAGTCTGGGCCACGACCGTCCTTCCGCTGTCCATTGTGTATCAGCTTGGCAAACTAGCCGTTTCGGCCTTTCGGGGCAATCCTCCTCCTACACGTTGGAGTCCTCAGTCACTGGATTCTGGTTACATTGTTGAATCTACGCAAGGGATTATACCTCAGACTGAACGGACCTATGATATTGTGGTACTGGGGGTTACAGGGCTGACAGGTCGACTGGCGGCTCGATACTTGGCCCAAACATATGGTGTACCCAAGCGCACTAGCAACCAAGCCAAGGGAGGTGCAGTGAACTGGGCCGTGGCGGGACGATCAGAACTCAAAGTTCGTCAGGTGTTGGAGGAATTGGCCGTCGAACTCAATGTGCCCGAACTCGTCACCAGGGTGGAGATTGTGGTGGTCGATACCTCCCTGCCTTCCACGCTACCACGATTGGTACGTGATACGCGCGTCGTGGCCACGACGGCTGGACCCTATTCCTTGTATGGGAGTTCTGTGGTGGAATTCTGTGCCAAATTTGGGACGCATTATGTGGACATTACCGGAGAAACCACCTGGGTCAAAACCATGATGAATCAATGGCAATCCACGGCGCAGCAAACGGGAGCTATTTTGGTCCCCTTTTGTGGACATGATTCCATCCCCTGGTACGTAGCAATCGTAAAGAATTGGGCAGCCAGTTTCGAGGCGTTTCGTGTTGACGTTTTCAAACGCCAATGGTTGTCTCACTGAAACCTATTATTTGTAGGGATCTCTCTGTCCTCAAAATGCGACACATTCTGGACAAGGAATGTCATGGCGACTCCTTAGTCCGTACAACCTTTTGGGACGAACACAAGGGTTCGGTCGGTGCCGGCACCATGGTTTCCTTTATTTCCGGTCTTCAAGGGCAACACCCTCCCCCACCAGAGTCGGATCCCTTTGAGGCTATTCACCCCACAGCAATTTTGGATTTGGATACACCAGGATTGATTCGGGCGATTGAAAGACCCCAGTCTCCCTTTGTGTTGCCGGGATCCAATCAACGCACAGTCCCCTTTATCATGGCACTCATCAATGCCCAAGTTGTTGGATGGAGTCATGCGCACTACTGTTCGTTGAAGAACCACACTAATAGACACGAAACAACAACCAACAGCACCAAGACCATGACTGCAGATGAGCGACTGCGGTACCGAGAAACTCTCTTGGTACCAGATTTCGCAACGGGCTTTGTCTTGCACACGACAACGGTAATGGTCTTTACTCTCATGATGAATCCATTAACAGTAGCGTTGCTCCAACGGTTTCTCCTTCCCCATATCAATCGTCTGTCATCGATCGACGTCATGGAGCGGGAGCACTATATGACCGTGTTTGGTGAAGGTGTGGGCGCTTCCGGGATCAACAGGGTTCAAACGGTCATGTACATGAATGAGAATCCGGGAATTCTCGCCACCTCACACATGTTAATGGAGGCCGGCTTGTGTTTGGCCTTGGAATCTGACAAGTTGCCACTTGCCGAGGCAACCCACAATGACAAGACTCGAGGAGGTTTTTATCCCCCTGCCGTGGCCATGGGAGATGTCTTGCTGGAGCGTTTAATCAAGTACTCGGGCTTTACCTTTCAATCCCGTCGTATTATTGATTCCGACGCTCAGAGAACATGCTAGTAAGGTCATGTCCAATGCGGTGCTCCTATTACAGTGCAACATACACCAGTCGTAAAATGTATCGCACAAATGTCGTTCTCAAGCCAGGAAAGCCAATGGCTTGCGAAAGAGCTTTGCTAGGACTATCTATCGAGGGAGAGACGGTCCCTGTTCCTTCTTCTTCTCCAAATGAACAAACCAACAGTTGCTACAAGGGAATCATCATTTGGATATCGGTTCGGTTTTGTCATCAAGCTTAGAGACGCCCGAACAGCAATAAAAGCTGTCCCTCGATCCCTGGGGTGGATGTATAGAATGTGGGAGATTCCACCAAAGTCCCTGAAACCCTCCCAGAGCACCGCTGTGGCCGGTACCGGACTTAGATTTCTTGCTTTTGCGGTCATTCGGGTGTCGATACATCTGTTGGTGTTGTTTGCCTCTGCTGGAGTTTTCATGTGATACTTTCGATATATGCAAGCCTACAGAAGTATTTCACCCTGGCTCTGTCTCGCAGGGTTTGTTGCACAGGACTTTGGATCATACAAATCTATATCCGACACTCCTAGATGCATGGCCACTCCCATAGTCGTGAAGGTGAAAGCTTCTCTTATTCGTTGGACAAGCAAGAACACCCTTTTCTCCAACTTAGTTCGCTAGCCCTTCAAGCTTCAAAAGTTACGTCGATCGTAGTCTGCGATCTATCAGCGACAGATGCATGAATTTTTGTCAACAAGAGGAGAATGCGGCAATGGGCCATCCCGTATTCTAACTCTCCACCACCACAAACATTGGATTCTCTTCGGTTCATAGAACTAAATGGTTTGGTCGAAATCTCCCCAGGAGTGGATTGGGTTTTTGATGGACGAGGATGTAACGAAAGGAGGAGAAGAAGGAAAACTGATGTCTGAGACAAATGAATGTGACAACGGACTGCCACCTGTCACCGAACTGTGCGAACGATTGCAGTCGCTGCATGAATGGTGGTCCTACCAACTTCCTCATGAATCACAAGCGGTCAAACAAGCCGAACAGCAATATCAGCAACGAAAAATCCAGTGGAACATGATTCAAGAACGACTTAAAGAACAACCCAAAACAACAAGGCATCTGGACGATGACAAGCGTAGCTGCGAGACTTCTGACAAAGAATCGTCTTTGAAGAATGGTACACAAACCGAGGACCAGAAAACAACATCTACATCGATTTTGACGCCCTCCACTATCTCCACGATAATCGAGTACTACAATTCACAAACGACCCTTTCAAGACAACATCGAGAGGCATTGCAAACTGAGGAACCATGTTCAGATTCTCCGTTTCCTGTTCTATTTCAATATGCTTGCGATGATTCATTGACACTTCTGGGAAGCAAGGAAAGTTTAGGTCCTTCTTCTGAGTCGCTGGTATGCGAGCTCTTGGTTTTGAGATCCTTCTTGAAAGAAAAGTTGAAACAGTCTGAGACAGACACGACGTTCCCACCTTCGAGTCAGACTGTTTCATTAGAGACCATGACAGTATGGATCGAAGCCATTGAATCCTTCCTCTCGCCTAGCATAACACAAGATGGAGGCGGGAGAAGCAGTATTCTTCCTTCACAAGGTGACAATACCATTTTGTGGAACATCAGAGGTATCGTGAGAAACCCCTCGAGCTACCAGGATACATCCACAAAGGATCCATTTCAATCGTCCTTCTCTCGCCTTGCCGAACTGGAAGCACAACACAGTAAGCTTTTGAAGAACTCAGAGGAGGAATTGGTTCGCTTGGAGCGGGAGGTATTGCGGGCAAAGGAAACAGAAATGGAAAATGTCAGGGACCAACTACAAGAGCAAATCAGCCGCGTTCTTGCTGTCAGGAAACAGACTTCCAGCAAGGACACTCTAGTTAAGGATGATTCGTATGTGGTCGAAATACGACGAGTAATGCCCATTATCAGAATCCCTAGTGTTTGACAACATCGTTGCATGTCACAACTACTATAGGTACATACGATTGCTACAAGACAAGATGACAGACTGACTCTTGCAATCATATAGATGGATGTTTAAATGAATAGAAATTAATAAAAAGGAAAAGGAACACGGAAACGGGGCAATCAAGTGTAATATATTTGTTTCTTCAGCTCGTTTCAATGGCTTCTCTCCGTTCCGAGAGAAACCATTTGTCCACGAACGTCATTCCGGAACCCATGGCTGGGTATCCCCACTTGTTGACCCATTGTTTCCATGTCACGGAGTCACCTGGAGTGTGGAGTGAGTGTCTGTAGATGCACTCGTTCGAATGCCTTCACCACCAAACACACATATACACACTCCTTTACACGGTGACTCCATTACCGTCCTCATCCTCCCCCTACTGAACAATTGGCATCTCCCAATCGATCGAGGCCTCGAATGTTAACTCCCTTTTTCTTGCCACCGCCCAATGTATGGCCGGAACCCGAGGCACGGTAGGATCGTCCTTGATTGCGTTCTCCATAGGTTCGTGACTGCAAGTGTTCACAATACAAGAGGGAAAGACAGAGAAACGAACCGATCATAACACGCGATTGTGAGAAGAACGGACCATGTTCTAAATCAATAGCAGCGAGTTCCAGGTTCCGCATTGCTTACCGAGGAAGAACGTCGATTACTTTCAATAGCTTTTGGATTCGAAATGGTTGTGAAGAAGAGTGATATAACGGTGAATATTCCTGAAAATTTCATCCACAAAACAAGAAAATGGTTGGACATAGAAGTGCCCCATTGTGGTTGAGCAACAAGACTCTTCGTCGCATGGAGGGAACTCCTGCTCCACCGTAGTTTCCGTTTGAAAGAACACTACATATGGCAAGGAGTTGCTGCCGTTCTCACAACTCTTCGTACCTGCGAAAAAGTCTACTATAGTGTTCCATAGACTTTTCTTCCCTCCGACGGTACCGTCGGCGGATATATATGTCATGGTCAAAGTCTCTCTGTTGCGCTCCGTCCCAATTCTCAATCGGTTCGTGTGATTGTGGTGTTTCGCGTGAAAAAATCGAATCGCTCCCAACCGAAACGCCCTAGTGGAAACATCGAAATATTTCTTTTTGCTCTCTCATTGTTTTCTGGGGATGATAGCTGAGGAGTATACGTTCGTGAATGCAGCTCATATTACCTCCCAGCGGCACCGAACATGAGGGTGAAGCTCTCAACTTTTTCAACCAAATCACCACCTCTTATACACCCTTCTGGGGTGTAATGAAACCGACACCGACACACAGCAACTTTTTCTGTTTCGCGTTCTAAGGAATCACAAGAGCAATGGTATATTATATCAACATCGTATGAGATGAAGCTTGTCTCTCGTTTCGGGTGAAACTTTTTCCATGAAAGCTGCAACACCTGCGCATGATCTGGAAGACGAGGCTCTGTCCGTGTTGCGCGAACAAACCTCAAGCACAGTCAGTGGACAAGGAGAACACCACTTGTTTCGGAGCAACTGGGAACAACACCTCCTTTGGTTCCTGATTGATCCAAAGCAGGGTCGAAAAGTGAAAAGGTAACTCAGATCAAACGTCGGACAGCGAAAGCATTTGGATTGGATGGCACAAGAGTACTTCCAGATATCGCTTGGCTTTCAGTCTCTTGGAAAAGAATTGTATGCCTACCAATGAGGTATGGAAAGGAATCTCTCTTGTCCTCCAGTTCGCAGAATGGCAAAGTAAAATTTACTGCGTATAAGAACTAGAAGGAATAATGAACCTTCTGATTGCACAGAAAGACTGCTTTTCACGGTCGAGTACAGAAAATGAAGTGTTATTGGGCAATCTACACATGGCAGTCCTTGTGGACATTCGCCTGGGATACACTCTATCGAGTTCTCGTAGTTTCCACCCGAGTGTCGTGGTATGGTCGGAAGAGTGATACATGCTGGTTCGTGGGCTATAGTCATTGCATACGCTCATTTTCTTGTGCTTTTCCCACTTGGCGAAATTTCTTCCTTTTCTTACCGACAATCCGCAAGTATCGCGGTGTGGTGTATGATTATACCCATGGACGTGTGGCTACAATTCCAGATGGTTTGAAGCGCAGGGTGCGACCCGTTTTGGATTTTGGCACCGCGGTCCCATGGTCCAGGCACAAATACAGCACTACCAACCATTGAAGGGTTTCCAAGTTGTAATGTTTCCAGCACAGGATTTTGTTGGTGAAGAACTTGTTTTCCGCGAAGAAGCTCTCCTCGTCGAGCAGATCTTGCAGATGAGATGCAAGGGCTGGTTGTTCAATGTATTTTTCTTTTTGCATGACACGCAAAACACACAGCAACGTTTCTTTATCTTGTATGAACAGAACTTCTTGGACTGATCGCAACTGGAGCTTGTTCTGAAGGGTTTGAGGAGTATCTCTTGCAAAGTTGCAACCTTTTACCAGGTCTCGTATAGCCGACACTCCCTCAGAATTTTTCTTGCTACTGTGCTTTGTCACTTCTGTCTTGACCAGGGTAGAAGTATCCTTGTTGTTCTTCTCGTTGAGCCGATGTCGACTTGACGACCGCTTCATTTCTCTGTGACTTGCTAGAGAAGTCATTTTCTGGTGTTTGTGTCTTGAAGCCTCATGCGCAGTATCGCCATTTGTGAGATGGTTGGGTGGCTTGGTGAATTCTTGCTCTTTAGCATCCTCTTCCTCAGACAAATGATTTGGCCGAGCAAACGTGGATTCGTACCCTAAGCCTTGTATTTCTTTTGACCGGAGTGTTGCAGGGTGCTTGTTGTAGCAGCACTGCTCGGAAGGAGGATTGGTAGTCTTTTGGCGGTGAGGAGGCAAGAACACAGAGACAACCCTATGAGCCGACTCCCACATGGACTTTGCTTCCGTGGCTGTTTTTAGCGCTGTTTTCAATGTTTCTATAGACGCTTCGATGCTGGGACCTGTACGGTCCAAGGCGGCTTTCATTTGATGAATCAATCGGCTGGATGAATCGTCCTTGCCTGAGGGTGTGGTGGTGGATGCGTCCTCTCTTGCCACTTGATTCAAGAATTCCTGTAATCCCTGCCTGCTTTGAATATGCATGATGAGCTCAAAGCCATCTTCTGTTCCTGTACAGCGCGGGTAGAAGTAGTCCTGAGGTCGAACCTGTGACAATTTGGATGCGATGCAACAAGGAAGATCAACGACTTGACAATCGATCACCGCTTCTCCTTCCCCGACTGTATGTTGTCCTTCCCCGACTGTATGCGGTTGCTGCTGCTTCATTATGTGACTGCTTGGCGCAGCACGGTGAAGCCGGTACTGGGTAGGTAGGGCCATGGGTTGTGACATTCCCTGGTTCGCGTTGGATTTCCAGGGTTGTGGTGAGACGGGTGGATAAACCATTGTGCTGGTACTATCTCGGGATATGGCTTGTTTCTTTTGTGGTTGATGCTCCGAGAAGGGCATTGAACGCTTTAGCAACATGGAATCTTGGTCGCTTTGCTGTTTCTGGCGGCGCCCTTGTCTTTGGGAATACTGCTGGTCGTTTCTGTGATTACCCAATGTATCTTCCATCACTTGCGTTCGATTGGTCGAGGATTGGGAGTGGACAAATTCTTCTTCGATTTGGGAAAAGATGCTGTGCTTTTGATTGCTCATGGCATCTTCCCAAGTTCGCATTCGACTGGTCTTGGAAGAGATGAAAGGGGCTTGATCTCTAGTCCCGCCACCTGTGGCAACACCCCTTCGGTTGTTCCATGCTCCTTGCGACGTATTTCCTTTGTATTGAAATGACAACATTGGAAGAAACGGCGTTTGGAAGTAATGGTGTGTCTCTTTGTTGTGACTTTGTTGTGAATGGAATCCAAAGGATGTGTTGTGTTTTGCTGTGGCACGCATTGGCCAGGGGCTGTGACACTTGCCGGACGGGCCAAATGTGACGCGTACGCCGATCTCACAGCGCGGTCCGCCCGCTTTTGAAACTCTACGGGACTACGGGACCCATGCATGTTGTGGCCCACGGCGAATACTCAATGGGTCCACTGGTGCTATCTCCTATTCACAGCATGGGGCGAGAACCAAGCTAGTACTCTATGTCATATCCCGAATTTCGGTAAACGTCCCCAGAGCTGGCCTGTAATGGTGCAAGACGCCATCAACTGACGCGGGTGTGCTTAGCGTGGAGCCTTGCCATTTCTTCTGACGGTCTGCCACACTTCTATTACCCTATGTTCCCTACCCCTAAATACGAGTGAAGTTGCCTTAAAGAAGTTTGTTGAAATGAAGATTGAGGTTTTAGGAATGACAACCATGTATGTCCAACGTTTTATCCACGAGCAATTGTTTCTTCTGAACAGACCAATTTCTAGCACAATCGTCTACGGTGTATGAATGAAGAGGGACTTCGAATAATTCGAAACATCCTTGTTTGTGTTTCTGGATGAGTACCACATTACGTTGATGAATTACCAAGAAGTTGGTAGTTGGCAGACGTGTGCATTGGTGTTTCAGATTGATCTTGTCGTTGTGATGGGCCCACAGTATTGACAGACATGTTGTGACCTTGATTTCGAAAAGGTTCAGGGATAAAGATGTCATTGTCTTTTGCAAGGTTCCCTTGTTGTTCTTCGTTTTTGCGATTCACTGCCACTCGCATTGCCTCCACCAGGCCTGGTGCATCTGTTGACTTGCTGTTTTCGTCACGAGCGCTTTCGCGAGCAGGTGGCCGTTCAGGGTCCACCAAATGAAACCCAAGGTAGCGACTTTGCTTGCCATTGCAGGCTTTCCAGCCTCCCGTAAATGTGTTGTCTTCAAATTGAAACGTGCCCGTGTTCAAAACTAAAAACGACGGAGCGTCCAATGCCTTCTCCACCCAGTACGCATTCATGGTCTTCCCTGACAATGGAAGTCCGGCTTCCTGGGTGGCCTCCCCGGAGGAAGAAGAGACAAACCCTTCAGTGATAGTGAAGCCGCCATCGTCATCGCGTCCATAACCTGTAATGTTCCAGCCATTTCCATCTTCGGAAGGCGTAAATTTGAAAGTTGTCTCGGCATTCAAGTATTTTCCATCTTCAAAGTATCTGCAGTGATACTTGCCACTCGTTGGAGATGTGCTCTTGTCTCTTGCTTCCGTGCCAACTGAACTATCTTGCGTGAGAATAGCGCTATACTGCGTCGAACTCTTTTTGACAATATCCTTGGCATTCGTAAGAGCCTTGTAAAAAGCTTCGGTTGACGATTGTTTCTGACAAGCATATATCACAAAACAGAGCACCGCCAAGGCGATAATCAGAATAACAAAAACCACAATAATATCATCAGAGTCTGAACCCGACGATGAGGAAGAAGAATACGAACGAGATGAATAGGATGACGATCGGCTACTGTAGGATCCTCGGCTTCGCCCCTTCAAAAATCTATGGTCCTCCATCACCTGCTCATCCAACGCATATAGGGTCCGAAGAAACGCGCAGCAAAGAAGCAATAGATTGAGTGTCAACTTGCACCACGAAAACATTTCTTTTCTTCGCCCTGCTTTTGGATTTGTGAATCTCGCGACTCTTGGTGGCATTGGCTTCCGGATTCCGGATCGTAAATTCGAACTCGGAAGTACACCGCCCAACGCCAACGCGTAACTGGAGTAACGTCTAACGTCTACGTCGTGTCCATTTCGCACTATTCTCCCTACTACGCTAGCTAGGAGTACTCAGGCAATCGGACGAGATAGTTTGGATAATATCACAAATTCTCTGTTCGATCTAGAGAGGATGATTCAATAGCGTGCATTCTTCATCATATGTGTGATGGGTGGCTGGTCGGCCATATCAAAGCGTTTATATCGATTACGAGTGCCACCACTGGATCCTTTCCATCCGCCGAAACAGTGTAGTGTGCGCCCGTGTTCAAAACCAACACCCGATGGGAGGTGAGCCTGTTTTCCACACTGCCTTGGCCGCCGACGGAAACCTTCACTAGTTTGACATCCCGAGGGGCGTCGCTAGTCGCTACCTAGGACTGACCAAAATCATCAATGGGCTGGCTGGTTTCTTCGGTTGTTCGTAATTCCACATCTTTTTGCTACTTACCACAACACTCTTCTTCAGGACAAACGCCACTATGCAAATCAATGTGGTGACTTCTTCTTGCGAAACGAATGAGACAACTCGAATGGCATCCCGAATCCCGTAACGAGATGTAGTTCAAGCTTCTGCAATAGACCCTCTACTTTTACATCTACCTCTAGTCTACCCGTTACCTTTTGCTACGTCTTGGTTCGATGATAATTTCCAGCGGTGACCATAATTAAAGAATAACAGATATTGAAGAGAACTTACTTATGTGAGAGATGGAAATTGAGTTCAATGGCACGAACTAATTGGGCGACCCATCAAACACAACAACTTCCCCGGAAGAAGATGATATCCTCTCCTGTTGATATGAAGGTATCAGTTGCCAGGTTCCAAATGGCCAAGTAAGAAGCGGCCGCCGTTTGAATAAATGGGGCAGATGGAGTGTACTAGAGTCGCACCTCGAATATGGTCAACGCGGACTTGAGATACTGGATATGGGAGGTGGCAAAGGATCTCTGGCGCAATATAATGGCCATGGCGATCGACAATGTCCACATCGACGTGGTGGATATTTGTCGAGGTGCGGCGACCAACGGTGCTGTAGGAGCACAGCTTAGTTACGCGCGTCTCCTTCATTCGCACTACCAACTGTCGAAGTTGAAACAAGTTGTCGCTCGCTTCCTATGATAACTCTGAGTTCACCAGCGACAACATCTGGACACGAAACAAGGACAATTATTTTATAGAAGCAGGGCAAAATAACGCTTTCTTTCACTTGAACGCTTAGAGATCGAACCTCTTGAGAATACACTTGTCTCCCGGTTCCGCGCAAATCCCACCGCTTGTGCTACAGCAGACTTCTTCATACAAACCTTGGAGACACAAGAAATATATCAAGGAATGCATGCCGTTTGGGTACAGAAATATCCTGGATCGGTGCATATGCCACAACTGGCATTGCAGCATACCTTTCCTTCCTCACAAAGAGTGGTGCCACATCTCTCACCACTCGACTGCTTCGTCTCTTTGCTGTCTGGACTGCAAAATTTTTCAATGCACAAACCATCTGGTTCCGTGCAAATTCCACAACTTTCATTACAGCACACTTGTCCTGGGTTGCAGATGTTTGGGCCACATTGCACTTCTCCTTTCGATGGCATTGAAGATGCGGATGGGACGGATGACTTTGATGGTGGTGAGGAAAGCGAGGGAAACGAGGATGGAATGGATGATGTCGATGGCACAGGTGACATGGATGGTTCCTCGCTTTGATCTTCGGGGGCACATGCCTGTTGGGTACAGAAATATCCTGGATCGGTGCATATGCCACAACTGGCATTGCAGCATACCTTTCCTTCCTCACAAAGAGTGGTGCCACATCTCTCACCACTCGACTGCTTCGTCTCTTTGCTGTCTGGACTGCAAAATTTTTCAATGCACAAACCATCTGGTTCCGTGCAAATTCCACAACTTTCATTACAGCACACTTGTCCTGGGTTGCAGATGTTTGGGCCACATTGCACTTCTCCTTTCGATGGCATTGAAGATGCGGATGGGACGGATGACTTTGATGGTGGTGAGGAAAGCGAGGGAAACGAGGATGGAATGGATGATGTCGATGGCACAGGTGACATGGATGGTTCCTCGCTTTGATCTTCGGGGGCACATGCCTGTTGGGTACAGAAATATCCTGGATCGGTGCATATGCCACAACTGGCATTGCAGCATACCTTTCCTTCCTCACAAAGAGTGGTGCCACATCTCTCACCACTCGACTGCTTCGTCTCTTTGCTGTCTGGACTGCAAAATTTTTCAATGCACAAACCATCTGGTTCCGTGCAAATTCCACAACTTTCATTACAGCACACTTGTCCTGGGTTGCAGATGTTTGGGCCACATTGCACTTCTCGTTTCGATGGCATTGAAGATGCGGATGGGACGGATGACTTTGATGGTGGTGAGGAAAGCGAGGGAAACGAGGATGGAATGGAGGATGTCGATGGCACAGGTGACATGGATGGTTCCTCGCTTTGATCTTCGGGGGCACATGCCTGTTGGGTGCAGAAATAACCTGGATCGATGCATATGCCACAACTGGCATTGCAGCATACCTTTCCTTCCTCACAAAGAGTGGTGCCACATCTCTCACCACTCGACTGCTTCGTCTCTTTGCTGTCTGGACTGCAAAATTTTTCAATGCACAAACCATCTGGTTCCGTGCAAATTCCACAACTTTCATTACAGCACACTTGTCCTGGGTTGCAGATGTTTGGGCCACATTGCACTTCTCCTTTCGATGGCATTGAAGATGCGGATGGGACGGATGACTTTGATGGCGGTGAGGAAAGCGTGGGAAGCGAGGATGGAATGGATGATGTCGATGGCACAGGTGACATGGATGGTTCTTCGCTTTGGTCTTCGGGAATCTGTCGTAGATATCGACGCCATTTGTTAGGCTTTTGCTCGTTCCTTTTGTTCATACCAAGGTTCTCCTGATTGGCTCGAATGTTATGCGGACCATCAGCTTGCACATGGACCAAGAAACCTTGATTTCCACCATAGAAAAGGAGAACTAGCGAAAAATCCAGACGAATCATCATTCTGATGTCCTTTTTGTGAAACAGATGGATTTTATGAGTGGGTCCATGGTGCTTGATTCGATCAAACAGGGGTCGTGCCAAATTATCTCTCTTCCTGGTTCAACATCCAATAGTCCAATACGAACAGTCAATTCTATTAGATTTACATTATTTGTACATATTTCCGGGATCTCAGGTGCGATTATCAAACGATCCTAGAACATTGAGGAACGAATTTGACGGAAGGTGGACAAGTAGCGCGCTAGAGAGAAAATGTGTGTCTACTGACTACTGAATGTATTTTCGTAAATCTGACGTAAATCTCAAATCATATTTAGGACAAATAGGGGTTAAGTTTAAAAGACGTACTGGTACTGAAAGTCATAGCCCTAAACCAGTAAGACTCAAAGCGCACGCCAGCACACTAAGGGCATAAGGTCTACATTCATGCTTTGCGCCATTTTCACCTTTTTCATGCCATCTATCCCCTAATGAACTCCATCCAACATCCAACATTCATCCAACAATCGTCCACCATCCTCCACCTCCATCCACCATCATCCACCATCGTCCTCATGTAGATTGCTTTAGTCCTAGGATCATAGAATTGTTATTAGGCAAAACAATGGACGAACATAAGGAAACTGCCTTTCTTATGCTTCTCCTTCACAGGAAGAAACAGAGACGACTTCATCGCATGTTGCAGCAACTCAAACGACGTCCCTCCGCACGAATTGGCCGTTTGGCTCTTCAGCATTCAAAACGTTCTGCATTCATCCGCTTGTTTAATAGCAAAGACGACTCATCCTTGATTGCATTATGCGGCTTTGATCATGCGTCCTTCCAAAAACTACTTGAACTATTTGCTCCTGTGTTCAACGAGTGGACGCCCTATCCGCAAACTGCAAGCAACACCTACCGTATGAGGCGACTCCCACGTTCGGGGAGGACTGGCAGGAAAAGGCTGATCAATGCAACTATTTGTCTAGCGTTGGTTCTAGCCTGGACACGGACAAGGGGGGCGACGACAGCATTGCAGGTCATCTTCGGTATGACTGCAACCCCCGTCTCTGTATGGCTAAGATTCGGACGCAGGGTCTTAGTCACTGTGCTAAAAGATCATCCGGACGCAATGGTACAGTTGCCTACAAGTGACGAAGTGGCGACTTTCAAAAGAGTCATCAACGAAAAGTACCCTGTGTTGACCAACGTGTGGGGAGCAATGGATGGCCTAAAACTGCTTATTGAGGCAAATCCGGACCTTGAGAGCATGTTCTACAACGGTTGGAAATGTGATCATTACATTTCCAACTTGTTTGTGTTCTCACCCGATGGCAGGATTCGGGCAAGCTATATCAATGCGCCCGGATCCTGGCACGATTCCACAATGGCCGTCTACTCGAAAACCTACGAGAAGCTAGACCATATCAACGCACGAGAACAAGCTTGTGGTGGAGCAAGAATTGTGGTTGATTCTGCTTTTGGCTCTGAGGCACGAGAGAGTCTCCTAAAGTCATACCAGAGAAACACAGACCGACAGGGAAGAGTTCGGAGAGATAGTGAGATTCACAAGGCTGCCACATCCGTCCGACAGCTTTCCGAGTGGGGGATGCAAGGCCTTCAAGCCTCCTTTCCCCGTTTGAAAGACCGTCTTCGGTACGAGGAATTTGGTGAGAGAAAAGTGATTGTCTCTCTCATTGTCTTGCTCTACAATTTTCGTGCTTCTACAGTCGGCTTTAACCAAATCTCCTCTACGTTCTACCCTAATCTCCTCTACGTTCTACCCTGGTTTGGCCGCCACAGAAATATATGGTTACATGCATTGAAGTCTTTACTATAGTTAAATGATTCTACTTAGTTCTTTGCGTTCTCGTCAGTGTTTTCTTTTGTAGTGGTGTCGCTATTGCCTTTGGGAATGTTGTCGTCCGTTACAGTCTGGGTATTTTGAACGGTTTGGGTGTTCTGCACCGGATGGCGCTGTCCAAACACCATCATCATCATTTGCATCATAGACTGCTGCATAGCCATGGATTGTTGCATGGCTTGCTGTTGTCGAAGTTCTTCTTGTCGCTTGCGACGCTCATCTCTTTCACGGCGCTCCTCTCGGTCGCGGTCTTCCTTTTCACGGCGTTCACGGCGTTCCTTGTCCTCTGCATTTTGTCGGTTCTGCTGCGACACAATAAGGTATTTCATTATGTCGCCGTCGTCCTTCTTGGGATCCTCGATTGTTACCTTCTTTCTGCCTTTGGTGGCAGACCGGAGCGGTTTTGATTCCAGTCTTTCAGCCAAATCCAGAGCCAAACCCTCCACAGGCTTGCTTGTTTCTTTTGGAGTTCGTGGGTTCTTGCTGGATGGTTGTTTTTGTTCCTCTTGGGCTGCTGCTTCTTCTTCATCCAAAGAAGCATCGTCTTCCACGTCTCCATCTGCATAATCTTCTGTTTCTTCCTGGTTGTCCAACAAAATCTGGTCCTCACCCAAGAAGTTTTCCTCGTCTCCAACTTCGCCTGAATCGCAACGCGATTCGATGTAACGAACAAGTCTCTTCGCAGCTTTAACGTCTTTGGGGCAGTCAGGATCCCCAGTAGGGATCTTCCTGCCGTGGAGAGCACTGAAGCGACGTTTGAGGGACTCTCTGTCGCGTAGCCGCTCTCCATCACCGTTACCAAACTTCTCGTTGTAGGCTTCGGTAATGCGGTCCCAATCGTTTTGACCACCCGGACGAACAGTGGCAATGAGATTCAACAAATACCAAGTCTCATCGCTTGTAAAATTCCTGCCCCTTGTTTGGCCTTTTCCGCCATTGCCTTTTGACTGTTTGGCTTTTGTCGACTTGTTTGTTGTTGCCGCGGAAGCACTGACAGGCACCGGTGGAGCACGAGAAGGAGGTGCTGTAGGAGGGCCTTTCTTGGTCTTTTGTAGTCTCGCCCGTTTTGCCTCGTCCAATAGACGTTGTATCTTGAGCCGTGGAGATTCTCTCTTTGCCACCGGCTCTGCAGGCCTTTTGTTTGTCACTGGCTGTGGTTGGTTCATATCCAACGTCACTGAAGTGGTTGTCTGCGTTACAGCTTTTGGAGTTTCTATCTCTTCGATGTCAGGCTCCTCGTCTGAGTCTGCCATTGACTTCTCCACATTGTTGAATACTTCTTCGAGGGATCTTGCGTAGGAGGACATGGTGTGATGATGGAAGAGGGTAATCGATCAAAGAGAAACAGGAATCAGGGGACAAACGAAACAAGAGGGCCAGTAATTGGAAAAGGCGGTAAAGAGCTACCTGTTGGTTGGAGTCAGGTAGCTCGATTGGGGGGAAGAGAAGGTGCGGCCAGGCGATATATCATATACATGTATATATATTTGTATGTATAAGTTTTACGATCCGAATCACGATCGACGTTCATGGGCAGGGGTCTACCCCCGGACAAATTTGCTCTTAAATGGTTTCGATCATAAATTTGAGTTCGGTCTATTGGGTTATGGGCTTTGGTTAAAGTATGATTTTTGTTTAGGCGCTAGGAGTTAAGACATTCAGTAGACACCCAATACCTTTGTTGATTTGTCTGTGGTAATACAAGTAAAGATTCGTGTAAATGTATGTCGGTTGTCCAACTATCTTTGTGTAAGTACAAAATTACGAGTAGCATGAGGGTAACCATCCGTTTCAGGCGTTATATCACTTAATAAGGTTCCGAATACGAGTCATACGAGCAGGGCGATATCACCGCGTATCAACATATTCTCACACCACCATTTTATGGACGAAACCCTCGGCACATCAAATAACAACGAGTCATTGAGTCCTCCTCAGTGTTTGATTCCATCAGAGCTCTGCTGATACGATCACGGCCCATGAGTTCTCGTTTAATTTCTTCGCCTTAATGGTGTGCAGATGTTTGATTTGGCTAAGGATATTTGGCGAGGTGCCTGGTTTGCAATACTCAATGCATCGATCTTTTGAAGATTGTCGTCTGCCCAAGGGATCGGCAGGGAAAGGGAAACGGCCCATGGGCCATCAATAAGACATCGTATCGTCAAAAAGTGTCATACCTTGTGGCATGACATGTGGAACTTCGAGAAAGGTCCACTGGATAGATTTGAACCATGCATAATTCTCGTCAACCAACGCAAGAACAGCAAACTGACAATCAAAACTCTTCCTTCATTCATGGCGCGATACGGTCAAAATTCTCCTCTGGTATGGTCTCCATCAAGTTGAGTCCACGGAGCGTCGTCAACCACTTTCGTTCATTTGCAAGTGTTGGCCTTTTTGACTTTGTGTGTCGGTGCGCACACGTCGACACGATTGTCAGCAACACTCGTTTTGCGTATCGTCGGGTTGTTGCAGACAAGGATAGACCTCTACATGTTCTTCATGTTCTGGACCTTGACGACTTTTTTCAAATGATGTGGGTGGATAGGAGTAAAAGAGGGAAGCTAGCATAGCTACTTTATGGAAGTACTCCTTTCTCTTAAGGAGTACCGCCGACTAACTCTCGAGCATCCATATGGCATTGAGCAAAGACTGATTTCCCACAGTAAGGAAATTGGCGTTCCAACACCAGCACAATTCTCGGACGTGTCTGATTTGGGGTTTCATTTGAACTTCTGTGTCTTTGTGGTGTCCTCATCTAGGAGCCCCATCGACGCTCATCCAGCTTACCCTGACGAACCTTTCGCTAATCCCACATAGAAGCGGTGAATCATTCGACATGCACCATGTCCTCAGAAAAGATGCGAAACATCAACCCAAATCCTCCGCTGGCTTTTATTGTTAGCACTGTCACAAGGTAGTCTTCTCTGCGGACATGAGGGCTGTTGTCTCATCGGTTGTAACTTGTAACTTTCCTACCTTACTCCGTTGCTATTCGTGCCAAGGGACTTGTAATTGGCTTCGTGAAGCATGTTTCAAAATGTGGTGACTCCAATGTCGTCCCTCCACCCTTGTTTTGAATGAAAGTACTCACTTCCGGTGATATCGGACGGGCTGGGAACCAGCAAAGTGCACGAAAGGTGTACGTTGTGTGGTTTCAATTGTCAGAAAGAGCAATGTGCAGAACTCAAGCAAGTGATCTTGTTGATGATGCCTTTCTCAGTTTGATTGTTGTCTATGTTGTGATGGTAAGACATAACTTTGCTTCCTTTAGACTTCGATCATGGACACAAACAATTCATCTTCTCCATTCGCCTTGGGTTACCGCATCCCTTAGTTCATGGGCTTACCAATCGACATGGTGCAAAGCTTGCTGAATGCTTCCACTTTGCTCCCATACTTGTGTCGTGTGTCTGATACTTCAACCTCCTTGATATTTGGGATCGTGGAATAATTTTGGTTCCCAGTGTCATTGTTGAGGCTGGGCTCTTCCTGTTTCGTCAGTCTGGACGCGCACTGAGGAACACGGTCTCCCATATCCATCAGGCCCGGCAAATGACATGCTGAACGGCAAATAGGGGGTGGTCATCCTTGATTCATGCAGGATTCGTGCTCCTGGTTTGGGTCATTCATGTCTTCCGACCAAGTTTCAAGGCACGAACACGAGGGGTAAGAGGCATTTTGTTTCGAGCTATTTTTCATAGGTTCGTGACTGCAAGTGTTCATAATACAAGAGGGAAAACACGAAGGAAAGACAGAGAAAACGAACCGATCATAACTCGCGATTGTGAGAAGAACGGACCATGTCCTACATCAACAGCAGCGAGTTCCAGGTTCCGCATTGCTTACCGAGGAAGAACGTCGATTACTTTCAATAGCTTTTGGATTCGAAATTGTTGTGAAGAAGAGTGATATAACGGTGAATATTCCTGAAAATTTCATCCACAAAACAAGAAAATGGTTAGACATAGAAGTGTCCCATTGTGGTTGAGCAACAAGACTCTTCGTCGCATGGAGGGAACTCCTGCTCCACCGTAGTTTCCGTTTGAAAGAACACTACTTATGGCAAGGAGTTGCTGCCGTTCTCTCAGCTCTTCGTACCTGCGAAAAAGTCTACTATAGTGTTCCATAGACTTTTCTTCCCTTCGACGGTACCGTCGGCGGATATATATGTCATGGTCAAAGTCTCTCTATTGCGCTCCCTCCCAATTCTCAATCGGTTCGTGTGATTGTGGTGTTTCGCGTGAAAAAATCGAATCGCTCCCAACCGAAACGCCCTAGTGGAAACATCGAAATATTTCTTTTTGCTCTCTCATTGATTTCTGGGGATGACAGCTGAGGAGTATACGTTCGTGAATGCAGCTCATATTACCTCCCAGCGGCACCGAACATGAGGGTGAAGCTCTCAACTTTTTCAACCAAATCACCACCTCTTATACACCCTTCTGGGGTGTAATGAAACCGACACCGACACACAGCAACTTTTTCTGTTTCGCGTTCTAAGGAATCACAAGAGCAATGGTATATTATATCAACATCGTATGAGATGAAGCTTGTCTCTCGTTTCGGGTGAAACTTTTTCCATGAAAGCTGCAACACCTGCGCATGATCTGGAAGACGAGGCTCTGTCCGTGTTGCGCGAACAAACCTCAAGCACAGTCAGTGGACAAGGAGAACACCACTTGTTTCGGAGCAACTGGGAACAACACCTCCTTTGGTTCCTGATTGATCCAAAGCAGGGTCGAAAAGTGAAAAGGTAACTCAGATCAAACGTCGGACAGCGAAATCATTTGGATTGGATGGCACAAGAGTACTTCCAGATATCGCTTGGCTTTCAGTCTCTTGGAAAAGAATTGTATGCCTACCAATGAAGTATGGAAAGGAATCTCTCTTGTCCTCCAGTTCGCAGAATGGCAAAGTAAAATTTACTGCGTACAAGAACTAGAAGGAATAATGAACCTTCTGATTGCACAGAAAGACTGCTTTTCACGGTCGAGTACAGAAAATGAAGTGTTATTGGGCAATCTACACATGGCAGTCCTTGTGGACATTCGCCTGGGATACACTCTATCGAGTTCTCGTAGTTTCCGTGGTATGGTCGGAAGAGTGATACATGCTGGTTCGTGGGCTATAGTCATTGCATACGCTCATTTTCTTGTGCTTTTCCCACTTGGCGAAATTTCTTCCTTTTCTTACCGACAATCCGCAAGTATCGCGGTGTGGTGTATGATTATACCCATGGACGTGTGGCTACAATTCCAGATGGTTTGAAGCGCAGGGTGCGACCCGTTTTGGATTTTGGCACCGCGGTCCCATGGTCCAGACACAAATACAGCACTACCAACCATTGAAGGGTTTCCAAGTTGTAATGTTTCCAGCACAGGATTTTGTTGGTGAAGAACTTGTTTTCCGCGAAGAAGCTCTCCTCGTCGAGCAGATCTTGCAGATGAGATGCAAGGGCTGGTTGTTCAATGTATTTTTCTTTTTGCATGACACGCAAAACACACAGCAACGTTTCTTTATCTTGTATGAACAGAACTTCTTGGACTGATCGCAACTGGAGCTTGTTCTGAAGGGTTTGAGGAGTATCTCTTGCAAAGTTGCAACCTTTTACCAGGTCTCGTATAGCCGACACTCCCTCAGAATTTTTCTTGCTACTGTGCTTTGTCACTTCCATCTTGACCAGGGTAGAAGTATCCTTGTTGTTCTTCTCGTTGAGCCGATGTCGACTTGACGACCGCTTCATTTCTCTGTGACTTGCTAGAGAAGTCATTTTCTGGTGTTTGTGTCTTGAAGCCTCATGCGCAGTATCGCCATTTGTGAGATGGTTGGGTGGCTTGGTGAATTCTTGCTCTTTAGCATCCTCTTCCTCAGACAAATGATTTGGCCGAGCATACGTGGATTCGTACCCTAAGCCTTGTATTTCTTTCGACCGGAGTGTTGCAGGGTGCTTGTTGTAGCAGCACTGCTCGGAGGAAGGATTGGTAGTCTTTTGGCGGTGAGGAGGCAAGAACACAGAGACAACCCTATGAGCCGACTCCCACATGGACTTTGCTTCCGTGGCTGTTTTTAGCGCTGTTTTCAATGTTTCTATAGACGCTTCGATGCTGGGACCTGTACGGTCCAAGGCGGCTTTCATTTGATGAATCAATCGGCTGGATGAATCGTCCTTGCCTGAGGGTGTGGTGGTGGATGCGTCCTCTCTTGCCACTTGATTCAAGAATTCCTGTAATCCCTGCCTGCTTTGAATATGCATGATGAGCTCAAAGCCATCTTCTGTTCCTGTACAGCGCGGGTAGAAGTAGTCCTGAGGTCGAACCTGTGACAATTTGGATGCGATGCAACAAGGAAGATCAACGACTTGACAATCGATCACCGCTTCTCCTTCCCCGACTGTATGTTGTCCTTCCCCGACTGTATGCGGTTGCTGCTGCTTCATTATGTGACTGCTTGGCGCAGCACGGTGAAGCCGGTACTGGGTAGGTAGGGCCATGGGTTGTGACATTCCCTGGTTCGCGTTGGATTTCCAGGGTTGTGGTGAGACGGGTGGATAAACCATTGTGCTGGTACTATCTCGGGATATGGCTTGTTTCTTTTGTGGTTGATGCTCCGAGAAGGGCATTGAACGCTTTAGCAACATGGAATCTTGGTCGCTTTGCTGTTTCTGGCGGCGCCCTTGTCTTTGGGAATACTGCTGGTCGTTTCTGTGATTACCCAATGTATCTTCCATCACTTGCGTTCGATTGGTCGAGGATTGGGAGTGGACAAATTCTTCTTCGATTTGGGAAAAGATGCTGTGCTTTTGATTGCTCATGGCATCTTCCCAAGTTCGCATTCGACTGGTCTTGGAAGACATGAAAGGGGCTTGATCTCTAGTCCCGCCGCCTGTGGCAACACCGCTTCGGTTGTTCCATAGTCCTTGCGACGTGTTCCCTTTGTATTGAAATGACAACATTGGAAGAAAAAGGCGTTTGGAAGTAATGGTGCGTCTCTTTGTTGGGTGGATGGAATCCAAAGGATGTGTTGTGTTTTGCTGTGGCACGCATTGGCCAGGGGCTGTGACACTTGCCGGACGGGCCAAATGTGACGCGTACGCCAATCTCACAGCGCGGTCCGCCCGCTTTTGAAACTCTACGGGACTACGGGACCCATGCATGTTGTGTCCCACGGCGAATACTCAATGGGTCCACTGGTGCTATCTCCTATTCACAGCATGGGGCGAGAACCAAGCTATTACTCTATCATATCCCGGATTTCGGCAAACATCCCAAGAGCTGGCCTCTAATGGTGCAAGACGCCATTAGGGACGCGGGTGTGCGTGGCGTGGAGCCTTGCCATTTCTTCTGACGGTCTGCCACACTTCTATTACCCTATTTTCCATACCCCTAAGAACGAGATCGAGGTTTTAGGAATGACAACCATGTACGTCCAACGTTTTATCCACGAGCAATTGTTCCTATTGAAGAGACCGATTTCTAGCACACTCGTCCACAGTATGGATGAAGAGGGACTTCGAAAAATTTGAAACATCCTTGTTTGTGTTTCTGGATGAGCACCACATTACGTTGATGAAATACCAAGAAGTTGGTAGTTGGCAGACGTGTGCATTGGTGTTTCAGATTGATCTTGTCGTTGTGATGGGCCCACAGTATTGACAGTCATGTCATGACCTTGATTTCGAAAAGGTTCAGGGACAAAGATGTCATTGTCTTTTGCAAGGTTCCCTTGTTGTTCTTCGCTTTTGCGATTCACTGCCACTCGCATTGCCTCCACCAGGCCTGGTGCATCCGTTGACTTGCTGTTTTCGTCACGAGCGCTTTCGCGAGCAGGTGGCCGTTCAGGGTCCACCAAATGAAACCCAAGGTAGAGACTTTGCCTGCCATTGCAGGCTTTCCAGCCTCCCGTAAATGTGTTGTCTTCAAATTGAAACGTGCCCGTGTTCAAAACTAAAAACGACGGAGCGTCCAATGCCTTCTCCACCCAGTACGCATTCATGGTCTTCCCTGACAATGGCAGTCCGGCTTCCTGGGTGGCCTCCCCGGAGGAAGAAGAGACAAACCCTTCAGTGATAGTGAAGCCGCCATCGTCATCGCGTCCATAACCTGTAATGTTCCAGCCATTTCCATCTTCGGAAGGCGTAAATTTGAAAGTTGTCTCGGCATTCAAGTATTTTCCATCTTCAAAGTATCTGCAGTGATACTTGCCACTCGTTGGAGATGTGCTCTTGTCTCTTGCTTCCGTGCCAACTGAACTATCTTGCGTGAGAATAGCGCTATACTGCGTCGAACTCTTTTTGACAATATCCTTGGCATTCGTAAGAGCCTTGTAAAAAGCTTCGGTTGACGATTGTTTCTGACAAGCATATATCACAAAACAGAGCACCGCCAAGGCGATAATCAGAATAACAAAAACCACAATAATATCATCAGAGTCTGAACCCGACGATGAGGAAGAAGAATACGAACGAGATGAATAGGATGACGATCGGCTACTGTAGGATCCTCGGCTTCGCCCCTTCAAAAATCTATGGTCCTCCATCACCTGCTCATCCAACGCATATAGGGTCCGAAGAAACGCGCAGCAAAGAAGCAATAGATTGAGTGTCAACTTGCACCACGAAAACATTTCTTTTCTTCGCCCTGCTTTTGGATTTGTGAATCTCGCGACTCTTGGTGGCATTGGCTTCCGGATTCCGGATCGTAAATTCGAACTCGGAAGTACACCGCCCAACGCCAACGCGTAACTGGAGTAACGTCTAACGTCTACGTCGTGTCCATTTCGCACGATTCCCCCTACTACGCTAGCTAGGAGTACTCAGGCAATCGGACGAGATAGTTTGGATAATATCACAAATTCTCTGTTCGATCTAGAGAGGATGATTCAATAGCGTGCATTCTTCATCATATGTGTGATGGGTGGCTGGTCGGCCATATCAAAGCGTTTATATCGATTACGAGTGCCACCACTGGATCCTTTCCATCCGCCGAAACAGTGTAGTGTGCGCCCGTGTTCAAAACCAACACCCGATGGGAGGTGAGCCTGTTTTCCACACTGCCTTGGCCGCCGACGGAAACCTTCACTAGTTTGACATCCCGAGGGGCGTCGCTAGTCGCTACCTAGGACTGACCAAAATCATCAATGGGCTGGCTGGTTTCTTCGGTTGTTCGTAATTCCACATCTTTTTGCTACTTACCACAACACTCTTCTTCAGGACAAACGCCACTATGCAAATCAATGTGGTGACTTCTTCTTGCGAAACGAATGAGACAACTCGAATGGCATCCCGAATCCCGTAACGAGATGTAGTTCAAGCTTCTGCAATAGACCCTCTACTTTTACATCTACCTCTAGTCTACCCGTTACCTTTTGCTACGTCTTGGTTCGATGATAATTTCCAGCGGTGACCATAATTAAAGAATAACAGATATTGAAGAGAACTTACTTATGTGAGAGATGGAAATTGAGTTCAATGGCACGAACTAATTGGGCGACCCATCAAACACAACAATTTCCCCGGAAGAAGATGATATCCTCTCCTGTTGATATGAAGGTATCAGTTGCCAGGTTCCAAATGGCCAAGTAAGAAGCGGCCGCCGTTTGAATAAATGGGGCAGATGGAGTGTACTAGAGTCGCACCTCGAATATGGTCAACGCGGACTTGAGATACTGGATATGGGAGGTGGCAAAGGATCTCTGGCGCAATATAATGGCCATGGCGATCGACAATGTCCACATCGACGTGGTGGATATTTGTCGAGGTGCGGCGACCAACGGTGCTGTAGGAGCACAGCTTAGTTGACCCTCCACGCGCGTCTCCTTCATTCGCACTACCAACTGTCGAAGTTGAAACAAGTTGTCGCTCGCTTCCTATGATAACTCTGAGTTCACCAGCGACAACATCTGGACACGAAACAAGGACAATTATTTTATAGAAGCAGGGCAAAATAACGCTTTCTTTCACTTGAACGCTTAGAGTGCGCCGAATGCGACCACCATTGAATGAAGAAGAGAGTTACGCAATTCGGTCTCCACCTTCATCCCACTCTTTTGCTGCATCACGCTTTTTGCCAGGGGGGAGATCTGGTCCGGAGAGTTCTTCGAATACCAGAATTGCAAGCAGGCTGTTCCTGCCTTTCCTGTAAGAAAATTCTTCATCAGGGATCGCTATTGATGTTGCTCTGCTACAGCCAGTTTTTTGGCACTGTCCATTGTCTGTATCAACATATTCCCACTACGGATCATACGAGAATTGTCTCATTTTCAGATGTCTTTTCAGGCTATGACCTGTACAAACCAAGTTTAACTCTTTGTTCTCTTTTGCAGATTCAGCCGGCACATAATCTTTTAGTATATGTTTTCTTTCCCATGCATGGTTTTCCATTTTGATTGACTACAACTATAGTTCGTCGAATGCATCGGAGAACCCAACTAGACCTAGCCATGCCAAGAGAGTAGAACTAATTCCATACCTTTCTCAGCTCAACAATGGGAACACAACATAGTTCACTAGAATCCAGATTCTCATTGTGACCAGAGTCGCTTCTCGTTGAGACTGACAATTGAGAAGCAGCACAGATGGTATGTTTAGACGAAGCCAGATGCTTGATCGCTTCGACAACTTCCCTGACTCCGAAATGAACAATGACGAACTCAGGGATCTCGTTTGGACCCCATGATTTCCATGACGCTTGAGCAATGGACTTTCGACTGATGCGAATTGCGAGCTGTCTCTGCGAATCGAGTCAGGAGTCCCACGATCGATACAAACCGCCACCCCGTATTTCTCGGTTCTCGAGAATCGAGAACCACTTCTTCGTTCTCTTTCTTCTTGCAACACGGAGCGGCGAAAGAACAACACGCAAGACAAAAAAATGACATTGACAAAAAATGACAAGATCTGTGGGCTTTACCCCTCCAACACTGGGGGTCCGAGCCTTTCCACCCCTGGGTGCAGGATCAAGCCCCCCAAGAACACAAAGGGCGGCAATGGCTGGCCTGCGTTTCTGGGATTGCGGGCATCTTGCACTGTGCGTCAATGTGTACTGTCAGCTTTTGGAGTTTGGAGTGTCTTTCCAGAAAACGAAGCGAACCCAATGACAAACGGCATCGCTGATCGCTGGGTCTCTACGAGTACGAGTACTACGAGTAGTAGTGCCAAGTAGGTCCTACTACCAGTACGAGTACTCGTAGAATGACATTGGTAGTAGTCGGAGGCAGAGAGGAGTACGAGTAAAGGTGCGAAAGGAGGAAGGGGGAATGCCAGGTGTGAAGAAATCGTGCAGGGAGTATCATTCGCAAGACTCGGGTCCATTTCAAAGCCAATGCTGATATGTGATTTCGACAGATGGACTATAAATACGAGATGCCCAACGTCAAGAATGACCCGGTGTTCGGGACATTCGGTCATATTAAAATATCAAAATGTCTCGGCGAATCAAACGGGCTATCTTACCCTGGTTCGGTTTCGTTCTTGTCATTGATCTCGAGAATTCGGGCTGTTTTCAGTTTACACCGCGACAAAACAGTACTATAACCGTTTAAGTACCAGACGTCATCAGTTTTCATCAATGCGTCATTCGAAGGTCTTCGTCCAATTCTCTTAAATGGAGACGACTTTTGAGTTGTCTTTCCGAGGAACAGGGGTTCTCTCCCCCGAAGCGTTTCAGCGACCCATCCGCTTCTTCGTAGTTTACCGCGGAGCTCGGATGATCCGGAAGGATCCGTGAAAAACCGAGGCCAGAAAGATCTTTGAGACCTGTTCTCAAAATCCAAAATCTGCAATCTTTTTTGGGTATCCCATCACGGTGACTCCTTGTTGGATGATACGAAGTACGCAGATTAACCACTTCCAACGTCAGGGTTGAGTCGAATCTCAGATTTGCCAACTCCATGCGTTTTATCTTCGGACATACATTCGCTTGGATGATACGAAGTACGCAGATTAACCACTTCCAACGTCAGGGTTGAGTCGAATCTCAGATTTGCCAACTCCATGCGTTTTATCTTCGGACATACATTCGCTTGGATGATACGAAGTACGCAGATCAACCACTTCCAACGTCAGGGTTGAGTCGAACCTCAGATTTGCCAACTCCATGCGTTTAATCTTCGGACATACATTCGCTTGGCACCACTTTTTCGTCTCTTGTCTTTTCGAAAAGACAAGTCTGTCCCACAATTTTGATATTCGTCGGATCAAAAACAGAGCCGCCACTACTCTTCAACTTTCTCCATTCGAAGCAACTGCCAGAGATCTTCATCCCATCAAGCATGACACTGACAACTCCCATTTTCAACAAGAAAAACGCATCGTGCTGGAAAGGCAGTAAGCGGTCGTTGCACAAGAGCTACGGTGCGACTGGTGATATCCTCCTTTCACTAGGAACAATGAAGAATGCCGAACGGAAGTTTCAAGATGCGGCAACCGAAGATGATACTCTTGACGGATTCTTCCTTGTGTTTCCCGACGGAGCGTCATTGGGAAGAAGGAAACGGTGTTTGCAACCAAGACCTACACATGGCACACGACCTGTGATTACGCACCTTCGCAAGCCTGCTGCGTCCATTGCAACCCCAGTCTCACCACACAGCGACAATGATTCCGATGATGAAGAGATAGTGGACGCAAGCTTGCTTTCGCCTCTTCCCTCAAGCCGCCGCATGTCTGCGAGTGGTTATTGTTTTGAATCACCAATGTCTGATGGAGAAGACTTACTATCTCCTCCTCGGTTGTTTACACCCGAATGCAAGGCCGCTTCTCGAGAGCTTCCGGTGCCCAGGACATTGGACAGCAAACTCTTCCTTCCTGAGTGGTAGGCTATGCCATCGTCATATCTAGTGGGGTATGGGGTATTGGGTATTGGGGTATGGGGGGTCGACCTGAAATCTAGTGTGCATATGACGTTATGACCACGTGGCCAAATTTTACTTTGACCTACCTAGGTCCTAGGTAGGTAGCTTGCTTTACATTTGGTGTTTGGAGTTTGGACAAACCATCGGCAACACTTGTTGGTTTCATCCGACCGCTTGATGGAGTTTCTTGAAATGTTGTTGGAAGGCAAATAATAATAATAATCCCTTTGATCCTATTACATCTCTAAAACAGCACGACAATGAAGCAATACAATGGGGCCGAGGAAGGGGATCGCGTTCCTTCAGAAACTGTATGATGGAAGTGCCACTACTCATGCGTGGATGACACCAAACACGCCAAAGTTTAAAACTAGGTGGACGGTAAGGAGTCCATTCTGAAGCTCAGTGCCTCTCTTGAGATATGACAGGCATACATAACCTCTAGGTAGCTACTAGAGGTAGGAGCATGTATCGACTCTCGTACTTCTAGAGGTACCAAATTTGGTCACTTATCTGTCACCAGTCAATCCGTCATTTGGCATACAATAGCTTGGGACTCTTGGAGGCGAACAGATGATATGGAATATGGATGACATCACCCGTGGGCTATTGTATACCCAATCCACTTGTTTGAGTCATGTCGCTTTCTTCTTTCTTGTTATTGTTTTCGAATGGGAAAAGTCATTCTGATGTTTCCTTTTGTTATTAGTTATTGGATGTTGGATGCGACACCTTTTACTATTGCCTATTGCCCACTCGTGCCTTCTTCCGGAAGTTGTTATAGGAGAGTACAGGAATATAGGAAGTGCTCAACTATTAATTACGAGTAATAATTCCAACTGAATCTTGCCCTTCTTCATCTGCCACCAACACACCAACACACCGACAGTGAGAAGAGAGATCTATGGAATTGCGCCTTTAGTGTTCATCCTCATCATCATGAACCATGATGTCGTCGTCGTCTTCCTGGATCGAGGAGGATGATGATGTTGTCGTGAATTTGGTGGTGACCAATGCTCCCTTGTTGTCGGGTGGATTGCGGGAATGTGCAGCTGCGGCAGCGGCAGTTTATGCGCACCAATCCTCCTCGCAGATCCGAATGGAACCCAGGATAATGTACGACTATCGGTCCTGGCACCCGAGTGTTCGACAGGAGGTGTGGCAGCCGTACACGCCTTGGTAAACTCCTATCAACAACAACAACAACTTTCACCAAAAGACGACGAACCGAACCGTACGGCAACCATGAGCGAAACGACCGAGACCGCCAAGGGATTGGACGACGACAGAGAAGCCAACGAACCCTTTTTGGTCATGCCCATGGGCGATTTCAAGGCTCCCTTGACGGCCTTGTCGCAATTTGCCTTTGGCGTCAATGTCTTGATCTTGCGTGGTGCCTTGCAGTGGCGGACATGGACCGTACCAGCCTATACGACCTGGCCAAATCGATTGCCGGCCGAGACAGTCTATCATGCACAAGATCCCGACTTTTGCGCCGTGATTAGCAATGCGGTACTCAGTCCGACCAATCCATGGCATGGCTTTGTGCAATCCCTGTACGTGGACGAAGCCACCCGTTTGGCCATGCTCTATTTGACCAAGGAACGAGTCTACAATCTCGACACGCAAGTCGCGGCCACTCAAGCCTTGTTGCAACAGGTGGCCAAACTCAATGCTGCGCGACAGTGTTCATGGAATCGTCGGCAGGTTTTTGGGAGCAACAACAACAACAATTCGGACCAGGAGGCGTCGTCAGTGTGGTGGGAAGGTTCCGCATGGGCGTCGGGGTTTGCAAGTCGTTCTCTTTCAAACAACAACAACGACAACGACAGCAACAATGTCACAGCATCAACATCGTCCTTTTCCGATTGGTGGACCCGCATTCAAACCAATGAATCTTTGGTAACGGCTCCCTGGGAACAAACCTGGTTGTCCTCGTCGTCGCCATCCGATGATTCCACAAAAACAAGAAAAAGAATACGTCCCGACCATTGTTTGACACCCGTCCTTGTCTGGGACGATGCATGTACCAGCAACTATCATGCCTTTGTGCAAGCACTCCAACAACAACAACAACAATCACAACAATCACAAACACAACAAGAACCATTGGAAGCACGATTTCATCATCAACCACACCTTGTCGTAGATTTGTGGGGCCATGCCCTGCATCAACACCAACAACCAGACGACAAGAAGCAATCTGTTTTGGTACAACCCCTGTGGTCTTCCTCTGTTTCTTCTTCTTCTTCGTGGTGTGATGCACCAACCATGGATGATGATGCGGATGGTACTTGTCCTCGTATTCCATGGCTGGTGAGTTATCGGCAGCGTCCAACCCACTATCATCAAGTTCGCATTGTTCGATCTGGTCCAACCGGTCGAATCTCCAAAGTGCACGTGTTGGATGAGTCCTTGACCACACCGACGGCATCTGCCCAAATGGATGCTTCCACCTGGCACGGCATTCACGTCCATGCCTGGGAAGCCTTGGAAACCTCCTTGCAAACCGAACAAGGGGTCGCCACGCAAGCCATGCCGGCGACTCAAGTCCAAGTATGGAACGAAGACAAGAACCAGAAGCAAGCATGGCGGACCTGTTATGCCGGAGAATGTGCCATGGGCAATTTAGTGGCCGATGCCTTGGTCTGGTGGGAGACCAATCGTCATGCGTCTGTCCCGACCAACAATGTGAATGCGACAGCCTCGTCATGGACCACAACCACAATGACAACCACAACCACTCAAGAAACACACAGTCCTGACGACGAGTCGTCACCATCATCGTATTCCTTGCCCGTGGTGGCCGTTGTTCCCTCGTTCATGGTGCGAGGTCCGGGATGGCCCGCGGGGGAAATTCGGACCCTGGAAGTCTTGGAAAATATTCCCTATGCCACACAACGCTGTGCCATGACCATGACGGGCTTGTCCTTGGTACGATTGATGCAAGTATCCGTGGCCACGGCTACCTTGGATGGATTCGATACCGGCACCAAAACGGGTGGTCGGTTCCTCCAAGTCGCGGGAATGCGCGTGACACTCCATGCCTACGGGAAACCTTCCACCAATGACAGTGACAAACAAGACCGTCCGTGGAATCAAGTCACGGCCATTGACATTTGGAATCCTACCACACACGAGTACGATACGGTCGTACGGACCCTGCTCTATCGGGTCGCATCGTGCCAACATTTGTGTGCCACCTTTTCCAATTTCCCATCCACAGTCAGTGCGGAAACCTTGGTGGAAGCCGGAGAACCCGCCACCAAAGTATCGGACTGTGATTTGAAACAAGATGTCTTGGACTATTTAAAAGCCGTCTATTTTGAACAAAATCAAACCTATATTCCTCAAGTTCAGGGACGGATTCAAATTCAACATCGGAAAAACGACGACGAGCCTACTAGCACCATTCGCAGTTCTTTCCAGCAACAACAAGACTGGAGACAATGAATGGATGAATCGGGGTGCATTTTCGGCATACCAAGAACGAGACGATTGTGTGACCGGTGTCACGTATTGGTCGTCGTCTTTGTTACAATGCGAGCCCTGTCCGACCTATCAAGGGGTCATCTTTTCCAAACCGTCGAGTGCCTTGCAAGGACAAGCATTTTCTTCCCAACCATTGACGGATGTGGTAACCTTGACCAATACAGAACCCTTTTCCGTTGTGGTTATTCCTGAGACATTGGCATTGCCGACCAACCTGGATTTAGTGCTTTCCACAAGCGACAATCATGATAGCCACTCCAACACAAGCGAGTCTGCCTATCACACTGAATGGATGTCGGATCACTCCCACGATACTAATTCTAGCGATCAACTTCTCGCAATGTCACAAGATCCAGGCAGTCCTCATTCGCATGTCACTCCCGTGTCGTATCTCTTGGAACCCAATCAACAGTTGAGCATGAAGATCATCTTTGATCCCTCCCAGCGCATTGCCGGTACAGACACCTCGAGCGTTCTGTTAAATGTCATGAATACCAACACATCGCGTAACGATTTCAGCTCGTGCCCAGGTTACAAGTTCAAATTTGACATTGTGGCACGGTTGTCCATGTCTACCCAACAAAATCACTTGGAAGGTGTCACGGCCTTTGGATATACCTCGGCAGCACTCATCATGCTCACAGCTCTGTCCTTTGCCATTTTGGTCCAATGCCGACGAACAACGCGGGTGGTCTGTACCATGCAACCAGTCTTTCTCATGACCTTGTGCCTTGGTGTCTTTGTCATGGGATCGACTCTCATCCCAATAAGCATCGACGATGGTGTCGCATCCCAGCAGGCCTGCGATCGTGCCTGTATGGCCAAACCATGGTTGCTCTCGATTGGATTTTCCATTTCCGTCTCGGCTCTCTTTTCCAAATTGTGGCGCATCAACAAATTGTTTAGCTCCCAAAGCTTTCGACGCATACAAGTCCGCGAACAAGATGTCATTTTGCCCACGGCTACTATCGTGGCACTCAATCTTGTCATGCTATTCCTTTGGACGGTTCTCGATCCATTGAGATGGGAACGCGTCGTGGTGGATAATCAACCCTGGAATTCGTACGGACGGTGTACGTTTGGGAAGCAAGGTGGATCCGGCAAGGTGTTCTTGTCGGGTATTGTGTCCTTGGGTGCTGTGGGATTCCTCATGACTTGTTGGCAAGCCTCCAGGCACGGAATATTAGCAGCGAATTCAGTGAATCCAAATATTTGGGCATTGCCATTTTCAGTTGGGCCCAACTCGCTGTGGTGGGTATACCGGTTGGGTTTCTTGTCCAAGAAAACAATACTGTTGCCCGTTATTCGCTCAGTGTTGGATTAATGCTGGCCGTATGCATGTCCATGTTGTTGGTGATTTTTGTTCCCATTTTCACCGTGGCCAGTAAACGCGGTTCACAGCGGCTTCAACACTCTCGACAGAATACTCCTCCTCCTCCTCTTCCTGTCCGTTCAGTGGTCCCTGGTGGATGCGCACGGTTCATGTCGCAAGTGCTGCACTCCAGCAGCAAGATGGAGCAGGCTCATGAGTCGGATGAAATGACAGCTCAGCAATGGCATGCCCGTGTTGCCATTGCCCTGGTCGAACCTTCGGATGAAATGGAACAGGCAACACCCAGCAACGACAATGACGATGCAAAATCCAGTGGAGAGGATCCGTCGGAAGTAACAGTTGCACCAGCTGTGGCAACAAAGGATCAGGATGAAGGAACCAGCAACAGTAGTCGTCTTCGTCCTTTGTACAGCTCTTTCTATTCGGTTAAGCCCGAATCATCTTCTAATGATGACGTATTGTCTAAGACGGAAGGTGGTGGCGTTCCTGTTCCGGAACAAAGGCCTGCCCCGAAACTGCCCTCCACAGGGAAAGAGCAGACCGACCACTCTGCTTCTCTTTCCGAACATCCCGGAGATGGAGATGCGAGTCCTGGTCGAATCGGTTGGACCATTGAAGCTCGTCCTCCTCCACTTTACAGTTCGTTTTTATCCATCCTGTCACCGTCGTCTTCCTTGGTCGAACCTGCTTCGAAGGATGCAGATCCCGTATCAGAATCGGGGAAATGTGCGATTCAAAGCCACTCAGTGGAAGAACACTTGGAACATGAACAACAGCATGATGGTGACACGAAAATTGGTGGAACATGAACAGAAAACAAAGAGATGGTCCTGGGTCAAGGGAAACGACGACACGGGACAAATTATCCGCAAGTCCAATCCTCGATTCGTGCATTCCACTGCTGTGCATGAAGTCCGCCTCTTGGGTGGTACTCTTTGTTCTTTCAATGGACGAATCTCCTACTGTCGATCAAAGAAACCGATAGAGTGTGTTCGTCATCAAACTCCAGTCGCCGCTCAGTGACGATAGGAGTCCTATTCATCGTCGGAGGAAGCAAGCTTCTGCTGTTTCAATCTTTTTGATCTATTTGCCTGGCGACTAAAGCTTCTCAACAATATCGTTGCTGTAGTTCCATGAACGAAAGAATGGTATTGTATATTGTTCTAAATGTATTATGTTTGCTCGTGTGTTCAGTTGGACTGAACAGCACTGTGCAATGTGATGTGGAAGCTAATGCATGGGATTGAATTTGCATTCATTTCTGTGGTCTCATCGCCGCCCAATCCTACCTCCTACTGATGCTACCTACCTAAGGAAGAGCCATCATTGGTCGTCGGACGATATAGAGTCTTGGTACTTTCACAGATTCTCTGTTGCATCTAGAAAATTTGAAAGGATTCCCTCCTTCATATTATGTGTGATGGGAGGCAGGTCGATCCAATGAAAGCATAGATATCGACTTCGAGTGCCACTGGGTGCTTTCTATCCACCGAAAAAGTGTGGTGAAATGCAATGGGAGGCTCGGGCCCGTTTTCCACACAGCGTTGCCAGTCCCACTGACTGTGCTTTGGCCATCGACAGAAAGCTGTGGTAGTTTGTCGTCCCAAGGGACCTCGCCTAACTATAGGTAGGGCGGAGCAAATAATCAATGTGACCAATGTTTCTTCTATGGTTCCTAATTCCACTTACGGACATACATCTTGATGACACATTCACAAGAATGCTTTTTGGAAATGGCCCGAAAGACACGCGATGTAAGCCCGAAGACACCAATCACGTCGACCAAATACAACTCGGTTTCATTTTTCAGAAGAGATATGGTCTAAGACTTAATTTCGTCGAACGATTGCTCGTAGAACTTATATGCCACCTTATCCTTCAATTCCAGAACGTACACATGGCGTCCAACACAATCAAACAGTTTCGGCAAAGCAAATTCAAGTGCAATGGTAAGAAGGCAATGCTCGAGATCCATTGCCTTCTTAGCATTGCTCTTGAATTTGCTTTTCTCAATAGTAGCGTAGTTCTCCGCTTCATCGTACTTACGGACATACATCTTGATGACACATTCACCAGAATGCTTTTTGGAAATGGCCCGAAAGACACGCGATGTCAGCCCGACACCAATTACGTCGACCAAATAAAACTCGCTTTTAGGGATCCGAAACTCGTCTTGTTGTGGAGGGGGAGGAGGAGAGAGTTAAAGTGGCGGCCGCGAGACACTGATGATACCACCACCATTCGTTGGGATGTTGTTCACAGAGTTGACCAAAACACCAGGAATGACGGTCATCGAGGATCAGAGGCAGTGTCGCACACGAGTCATTTCGATGTCCCCGAATCCCCGTTCCCCCAATCACGGCCACTTTTTGCTTGGCCACCGCCACCATTCGGCACCCATTGCGGTGATTCCAGCCATTGCGACAATGCCCGAGGGGTGGGAGAGTCCACCAACGGTTGCGGCAGGTATCCAAGACATCGACTGTTCGGGAGCCTAGCCCCGCCAACACCAGACACGATCCCATGGCAACCATGGTACAAGTAAACCGGGGGGCAAACAGCATCCAATCCGATCGAGTCGTCCAACCAGACGACGACAAGGCGGAAAGGATTGTAGAAGAATCACGTTCTTTTTCTTTGGTCTCGTCTTTGTCGCACAGCGATGCAAACTCCAAATATTCCACCAACCGTTCCCCGCAGCCTCCCACCACAAAGATGCGGTGACCAATGACCGCACTGGCACAATAGGATCGAGGAACCTTCATGGAGGGCCCCTCCAGGACAGTGTCGTTGCTCGTATCCAAAATGTCCACCGACGCCAAGTATTTTCCACGGACCCGTCCACCCATGACGACAATGTAGCGGTTGTGAACCGCAACCGCACAACATCCTCGGCGTTCCGTCGATAGTTGACAGTTTAACGTCGTCCATTGGCTCCTTCTTGAGAAGCTGCTGTAAGACGATACGGATGGTTCCAGCAACTCATGGGCATCGATCCGTTCGATATCATGGAAACTGGAATGACAAGAATGGGATCCTCCCAAGACATAAACGCCGCCATTTCACACCACAGCAGCATGTCCATCACGACTCAGGTTCATGGGTGGCCCTCTTCGCCACTGCTTGTTGGATTCTGCTAAATTTAGTACAAGAACGGAATTCGAGGGAAGGTAAAATCGTTCAAGTCCTCCCAATAGAACCACCGTCTGCCCCTTGTTGTTGTTGTTGTCGTCGTCGTTCGTATCGGGATGATCGAGTACGACCGTAGCATGATCGCAACGCCATCCACCCTCAAGAGGAGGCCAGTCGTTGGTACTCCATTTGGCTGCCTCTTCCAGAACAAGGCCCGACCGCCGAGCTTGTTCGTGCCGTGTCAGTCTCATCACAATTGGTTGCTACTATTGGTATTGTGTGTGCTGGTACATTGGGGATTTCGAATAAGTTTCGCAATGTCACAATGTCATGCGGGACTGAGCTATGTTAAGGTTCACAGTAACCCGTGACCCGATCGCCCATCTATGAACTAATCGCCCACGTCGCCCCAAAATGGCGATGTGGACCTCTAAACTGGCGACCCTCCAATGTGTGGGAGGTAGCATAATCTCTTGTAGAAACCCGAAGTTATCCCTTGCACCCATGCGTGTCCTACGATGGATTGTTGCTGCTGTAGAAATCTTTCGGTTTATCAGACCCAGAGCCATTCACCATGCAGAGCATCACTGTTGATTTCCTAAGAGCTGTATGACATCGTGTAATCATCGGCGCGTGAGATGGGTGATAATCAGTCATCGGGAAGGAGAAACATCGCAACCTCTGCAGAAGGAAAATTACAGGCTCGTCAGCGTATAACGAGTCATAAACGACCCAGAATAAGAACGGAAGAGATGAATGCATGCTCGAATAGCAGCAAGGTCAAACAAATTCGAGCAATCGGATATTCCATGTCCAGTGGCGCTCGAATATCTCAGTCAAGACCTCTTGCCATGCTGGAACTTTGCCAGTTGACACTTTCAACAAGGCGGATTGACCACAGAAGGCACTTCCGAAAGGGTTCTTCGGTTCTTGGATCAAGTACGAACCCGGACAATGAGCCATACCAATTCTTCAGTTTGGGACCGCATTGTGAGAATTGCGGTTAGGCCTGAGCTCAAAAAGTCCAGTCCAATACAGAGAATTTAAATGGGGTGTCCAATCCAATGCCATAAATGCGGCGGCTGTCACAACGTGGATATTTTGAAGGCTGTCAGTTGGAAAGATGACTTTGTTGAGCATTGGTATCCCATACGAGGAATACAACCAGGACCTCACCTGAAATGCTGTGGAAGAGCTGTGGAAAAAAAAATTGAAAGTTGATTCACTCCTGCATTCCACCCGAGGACAAGAACGCTGTCAACGCAAGTGACACATTTGCGAGATGGCCTCACCAGGTTAAATGCAAAACAAAAAGCGCCGTGCTGGATGCTGGCCTACTAACCACCATCCGGATGAACAATGGTCAGTTTCGTACGTATGGGCATTGGTCTTTATTCAACCCACGTACGGGAAGCAAATGGCTTAAATGCATCCATATCTTGTGCATGATGGTGCTTTCCTTCCTTTTGCTAAAGCCATGATCGACAGTCTGGTTGAACCAGTTAGTGAATGGGATTTGGAATGCCTAGATGGGCCTCGCCCTGGCAAATAAAACAGAGGAAGACGTCGGTCACTTTGTCACCCACGTCAGGAAGGGCATGAGCCTGGTCCTATTGTATGCATGACTCGTTCAAGCGAGAGGAATTGTTGAATTGCTGCAGCTTTAAACGGCAGTCAGCCTGAACAGCAAAAAGAAAGGATGGAAGCACAACTACAGTTCGTGCACCATTGTCAAGATGTGCCCCGTATCGTACCTATGTACAAATTGGCCACGCAAGCCCTATGGGTAATGCCAATTCTTGGCATTGAGGTTATAAGTGCGTTTCCAGGTCGTGCATTGATATGACTTGCAGAAGGAATGAATTTAGCGTGCTAGCAATGCAGTTACGCACCACGCAACTCAAGAATCATGCCGAGGATACGGCTGGCAGGGGGAACGCTATGACGCAACTCAAGCATAATGCCCCCGGGGAAGGCTATGATGCAACTCAAGCATAATAACAATTAGTGTGCTAGCCACGCTGTTTTGCAAGCCATATCACCACAGGCTATTGACCTCAGAATATGAGGCATGCCGACAGTGCTGCCTCGTATGTGGTTGTTCACCACAGGCTGTTGACCTCAGAATATGAGGCATGCCGACAATGCTGCCTCGTATGTGGTGCCACAACAAGTTGCCTCGTCATACGATATGATACAGGTGTTACAATTCTTTCTGAATCGTAGGGACATTGATGCTCGGTAGAGCAGACAATCAGGTAGGTCACCAACCGATACAAGCTTCTCAGGGTCAGAGAAGCAAGCAAGTCAAAGTCTATCAGAAGGATAGTCGGGACACAAAAGAGGATGTGATAAATGGTGATATTGTTAGATTGTGTGTTGATTACTACGATAGGTCTACGTGAAATGTTCGGTCCTGCCAAGGGTCATGTGTCATAGGTTCTTGGCGGCAACAGGTTTGGAATAGTTGGAGTTGATTCATGTGATGTATATGACATGTATATGTGGGCGGATAACATATACAGGGTCAACAGTTCTTGCTTTGGGTTGGCATAGTTGTTTTCATGGCGCGCAGCTTGTTGACAATTTGGAGATTGTGGGAATGGAAATATGGTCTCGCGTGATCGTGTGTCGTGCTTGGGATACTTAGACCGTTGGGTCGGATAGATGCCGATAGCGCTCGGATGTCGCTTGGGCGCGCTCGATGATTTCGGGCGCGTACGCTTAGGGCGTTAGTATAATGTCCGAGCAACGGCCAAATTTACGTCCGTTGTAATACCGCACGACCCAGTTTAGTCTTGAGAGTGAGTTCGTCAATCTATTCTCACTTTTCATGATTTGCGAAGAAATATAGGTCGATATAGCGCGAAGCTAGGAAACATAGCTCGAAGCTAGAGGGCATGATGCGATAGCACGAGGCTATGTGACATGGGGAATCGATGAGATGTAGAATCTAACCACCATAGACGGTGAGAATTCTAACACTCCCCACAACTCGTCGTTTCAGCCTTGTCATCATTGGATTTGTTGAGATCTTGAACTTCTCCTTTCCAAAACAGCAATGGCTTGAGCATGGGCCAAATAGATACGAAATCCCAATGTTTGCTAAGGATATCGGCAGGGTTGGTCTTTCCATCTTTCCAGTAGAATGCAACATACTTTGCTGCGATGGCTTCACGAACTCGGTGGTATGACAGAAGATGGTGTCTCTTGGATAGTATGGAATGAGGAACGGTTGCATTGAGCACAACGGATCTGTTATCTCCGTACATGTAACTTCGCTCTCGGATAGGTACTCCAAGGTAGCGGAGAGAATGTCGTAATTCTGTAATCTGATCTATTGCTGTCCTTGCAGCCACAAACTCGGATCCATAGGTAGCAGTTTCCACCGTGCTCTGTCTCTTGCTGTACCAGTCAATAGGTGTTCCGTTCAACAAATGTAGAACAGCAGTGACGGATTTACCAGTGACTATGTCATGCATGAGATTGGCATCAACATAATGAGTTGTGGTAACATAGCGACCAAGAGGTGTTGGGCAGTCTTCAGGAATACGTTCACTTGCATTCGAATAGACAGTGCGAGTCCAATCAAATTCTTGGGTAGGAAGACTTGAATAATCAGGCTCTCCAATCCTAAATCTGATTGCGCCTTCTGGGAGATGTGCAAGGTATCCATAGATACGCTTGGCTCTATCAAGATGTCCTTTCCTCGGAGCAGCGCGAAAGCGTGATAGCGTCATTGTAGCGGTGAAGACGTCGAAACGACCAATAGTGATCACCCATTGGAGTTGTCCAATCAGAGTTTGGAAATGGCTAGTACCTTCTTCATCAAGGAGCTCAGAATCATCCAATTCAGGATGGTCTCCACCAATAAGAGGTGTTTTGGCTTTCTTGGGTTTCTCCTTGAAGATTCGTTCGAAAGTGTCCATCATCTTACCAATGTAGCGTCTTGGATCTGCTACTAATGTTCCATCAGAATCCTTGGTGTAACAACATCCCAAGTGGAAATCAATAGGTCCATCTCCTTTGAGTTTGAAGTTGTATTTCTCCTTCAGGATCTTGCAGATATTCCCAGGATCAGTAGAAATAATGGCTAAGTCATCAACGTATACGGCAATGTATTCGTAACAGTCTTCTCCAGGTGCTTTCCTCATCCAGATATCCGGATCTGCTTTGCTTGGTGAAAATCCCATGTCTGTCAAAACATCGAATAAGACATCATGCCAGCGTGCGCCTGATGACTTCAATCCATAAAGTGCCTTGTATATAATCAGGATGTGACCTTCTAATTCCTTGAATTCAGGTCCTGCGACAATGAAAATTTTCTCCCCTGTCAAGGCTTCCAGATATGCGTTTCCAATATCTGCTCCCCATATTTCCAAGTCATTCAAAGTACCCAGGAATAAGGCAATGCGGAGATTGCGAATGGAAACAACACCTGAATAGATTGTCTCAACAGGTTCTTTTGTGAGATGTCCATCTGCGACAAGTCTTGCTTTATGTCGTCCATCATGTTTTACGTCAAAGACAAGATGTACACGTATCTTATGATATCCTTCAGGTGCATTGGATACTTTCCCTTTAATGAAGATGGCTTTCCCAAAATCCTTGAATGTCTTGTAGGACTGGATCTGTGACAATTCTAATTCTGTTGCATCCTGCCACTTTGTGTTGCCATGTTGTTTATCAAGAGCGACAGCTTCCTCATAATTGCGTGGTACTTGGAATCCAAACTTATACTTGACGGAATGGTGAACTTGTTTAATCCTTGACTGTTTGGCTGCTCGAATGAGACGTTTGCTTGTTTTGACATAACGTTTCAAATGCTTCCATCCAGGTTCGTTGAGTAAACCATGTTTCTTTCCATAAATTGCTACAGTGATCGGATCATCATTGGCAATGAGTGATAAAGGTTCATAGGTAGTCTCCCCAGTTTCCCAATCAACAAGCAAATTATATTTGCTCCCCTTGTAATCTGGATCAGTTGTGTTCAGTGGGCCTTGATGGGCAATGACATCCCTGAACCTGAAAAGATTATCTCCAGAGGTTTGAGCTTGGTTATCTCGTTCGATATACTCCATGAGTTGATTATAGGATATCATCTCATCAACATCAGAATTTGTCTTTCGGTAGATGTATTTGACACGTTCTTCCTGTTTCGTTGCTTCTTCATTAAGATCAATGACTCGTTTGATGACACGTGCACGATGTCGCTCCCCATTTTCTTCTGTGTCGCATAGGAATGTGCGTCCTATCATGTCGTCAAAATCGATCGTGGGCATTGGTTTGGATGGATCTTCACTATCACTGCGAATGAAGACAGTGTCAGCTTGCTTATCATTGTCATCCTTCTCAGACGAATCCTCCCCTGAAGGTCGATCCACACGTAGGTTAGGTGTAGTGGATTCAACACGGCGAACGGCAGAACGGTAGATTATCTGGTTATCTTGGGTGAGAATCTTCCAAGTAAAAGAATCACCAACGTTGTGAGCAAAACCAACCCAGTGGCCAAGTTTCTCATCAGAAGAAGATGGATATGAACCAGAATTGGGTTCAGCGGGGTCGACACGGTAGTAAACCTCATCCCAGAAAGGAAAGAACAAGAGATGAGTAATGTCGGGTGGGCGTCCGGAGAGAGCCTCAAGAGGAGTGCGACCGGAATGGGTGGGTGATGACGTATGGTTCAATAAGTCACAGACATACTCAAGGCAAAGAAGCCAGGTGTTGGCAGGGCAACCAGTGGCATTCATGAGAGCGTTGGTCATACGTTTAACGGTCTGGTAACGGTTTTCAGCCTTATTCTGGTGTTGATGATAAGGTTCAGATCGATACTCCCCAATAAGCAAAGTGCGAAGAATGTCTTTGACCTTTTGAGAGATGAGAGATGAACCACCATCACTGATAAGAGTCTCCATGGCACCACGAAACCGGATGTTATCCTGGAGAGTATTGACAAACTGTTTGGTTGACTTGATCCCATAGATATCAGTAACCAGAGTATCTCGACCAACAAAGATTTGTGCGACTTTACCGCCATGGTCAACAGCAGGGGTGTCGGAGAAAACCGAGTCAGTAGCAACGGGTTCATGACGTCGAGGTATATTAAGGACCGGATTGCGAGCCTTGAAATGTTTCTTGAGGGTGTCGTGGTCAAAAGTAATGCTACCATTACGTGTAGTGTGCTTGAACGTATCGGCAATAACATCTTCAGATTGCCAACCAAAGAATGGACGGAACTTCTTCCAGTCATACGCTTCCTGGTAACGACGGTGGACAGAGGCATGAAGTGTAGGATCATTACCTTCTGCGTCAGCATAGATAGAAAAGAAGGGTGCGTCGTCAGGTCCATGATCGTATGGGAGATCCAAAAGGAGATTGAGGTTACAAACAACACGATCAGTGTACTCCCCATAGTTGTCATATGGATGGTTCGACATACTACCATCAGTCTTGACGTGTTTCCAATCAGGATCATTGTCAGAGGGTGTGGGAGAATACGAATGGTCCAGAACACCAGGATCCCATGTGTCGGGTGACGTGAAGATGATCTGAGGTAAGGTATCCATGTCATCGTCGCTGGGGATACCCAAGGAGTGGATATAGGCTAACCCATCCTTGATGTGAAGGGGTATGGCACGACCATCAAGTGTAGTGATGCGTTGTTTACCATCAACTTTAACAGATCGTTCATCAACAGCAAGTCCGAAATGCTCGAATTGACCAGGAGCATGGATAGATAAGCCCTTTCCATAATAAGCATATTCATTGAAGATGCCGACAATAGGTCCGTCATTGGTCTCAAACTTTGCGGCACATGTGACGACAGGAAGTCCAGTAAGTTCATGGTTATCAATACCCACAATAGTGATATGGCGGCCAGTCTTAGAAAGGATGCGCATGTCAGAACCAGCAAGTCCTCCATTAGCACCACGGTCAATCAATTGATTTCCTGGTAAAGTAGATTTCCTGGAAAACAGATAGCGTGGAACATGTCCTGCTTGTTTATGCATGTTGGTTTTGAAAGTAACCTTCTTGCTCGTCTTGGACTTGGCGTTAGAAAGAACACTAGTCAGGTCAGTTGCCGGGTGATTGATATCAGTCGTCATGGCTTGATTGATAAATTGTGTAACCGGATCTGAATCATCTGGATGCTCAGGGACAACGCCAGGTGAGTCGTCATCAGATGCAACTTGGTTGGGGTCAGGATCAGGTTCCGGATCAATGTCGAGGGCATGTGTTTGCACTTTCCTCGGTGTTGTTGATGAAGGTGCTTGAATCATCTTGTTATACTCAATGATCAGCTTGCGATCTTCTTCAGAAAGTTTGAACCATAGGTCACGCGGTAGACTAACCTTGGACGAAGAGGATGGAGATTCAGATGTCGCTTTGGTGTTGTGGACATGATACTCCATATCATCTTGTGAGGTTATGTCAGCATCTGTATCTTGGCCATATAGTGATTCATGTTGTTTGACATGTCGACGGCGACTATGAACAGATGACTGGGTTGCTTGGTCATGGTCATAAGCTGCGTCTAGAAGGAGACGGAAGTATGATTGATAGCAAAGGGATTTTGCACCGGATTTGGTGTTCACCACATTATCCAAGATCTTGACTCGGCGGAGATCAGGTACCTTTTCTACAGCTTGCATGAGGAAGGTCATCCTGGTATGATCAGGGATGCGATCAGACAATGACACTAAATTGTCTAGCAAACGTAGCTGCTCTTGAAAGTGTAGAAGAAATTGACGTGTTGTTCCGCGCCATGTGTCGTTAAGACGTAGATTGGAAATGTAGTTGGTTAAGCGGAGGACTTCTCGCTTTGCTAGGTCGGATTCGGTATGCAAAGAGTGCAACTTCTGCAATACGGCACGCGCATCTTCATCATGTTCATGTTCACGTACATAGGCTCGACCTTGGTCAGTCTGAATGATACGGACAAGAACGGAGTAAAGAAATACTTGTTGCTCTTGAAAAAGTTCTTCGGCATACTCATCATCATGGGGTGGTGTGTATTTGAAATTCAGAACGTTGGATAGGCCTTGAGCCTTAGCTGTAGTCTTGAATACACGCCAGAATGAATCGTAGTATCGTTCATCCTTGAATACCTCATATGCAGTTGCGTCGCGCTTAGTTCCCTTTCTGAATGCTGTAAGGTCTTGTTGAGATTGGGATGCGGCAGTAACTGTGCTGACAGATTTCACAGATGACGGTGACTTCATTGGCGAGACTGGGACTTGGCTAGGTGGTCCCTTAGAGAAATCTGTGTTGATCCTCCAAGTGTTGAACTCTTTCCTCGTTAGGTTCATCCAGTCGCTATTGGATAGCTCGTCTTGAATTTCATTGGTCTTGTATGTGGCCCAATAAGCCAAGAGCTTGATCTGCTGTCTTGTGGGGCCTTGTAGATCATGTGTCTGTTTGTTGACCTTGTATTGTGTCAGTTCCTTCATGGATTCCTCGGTATTAGTTTGCATATACGAGATAACATGGGTAATGTTCTCAAAACCATGGTATTTCATCCACTTCATTAAGTAGTCGGCCCTTTCTTTGGTGAAGAATTGGCAGACAGTAAATATGATGTGGTCGAATAGGTCTGTGTCCGAGACATTGTCTTGGTTATCTTCTCCCTTAGGAGTCGTAGGTGTCTTGGGTGATTGAGGATCCATGGTGTTATTTGGTTGGTTCGATGTTTATTTAATGTGCGGTGTGATGTGGTTTATTTAATGTGTGATGTGATGTGAACCCGGATGTACCACGTGTGCCACGTATGTACCACGTATGTGATACCCGGATGTGTGTTGTGATGTGCGACTCCTGGAAATTTCCGTTGATTTTCGACAAATTTTCGCCGAGTTTCAACAAATTTTCGCCGAATTTTCGCGATTTGACGGGAATGTGTGGCGTGTTGTGCGACCAAGGGTACCCGGATGTGCGTTGAGTTTAAGTCTTGGAAAGGTTTTGAGAGGACGGGAGTTAACTATGAGTAATTAAGCTTCGGTCTCCGAATCCTCACCCTCTTCCGAATGATCAGAGTCGCTTCCAGGCTCAGATGGGGCAGCACAAGCAACAGAAGAAGGGGTATCACCTTCAGCCAGGTGGTTCTCGACCTCGGTACGCAAAGGGTAGATAGTTGCACGATGGTCCTCGATGGTATGGACCTCGTGGATGTAGGCAACGTAGTTATCTAGGCGTACAACGTTAGGAGGCAGAGGGCAAGTCGTCGCGTTCACGACGTGGATGGTATTGTAGTATCCAGTTGGGCGCTCGAAGGTTAGGAAGCGGAGGTGGACAGTACGGATGGGGTTGCCCGAGAGGGCGGCAAAGATGAGGCGACGCCTCGGAGAACGATGAAGTTGGTCGTTCAGACGGTCAATGTCTTCTTGGTCGACGATGTTGGTCACCGATTGGAACTGGCGTTCGATCTGGGTCTCCCCACGGATGATCTCGGGATCGAAGGTCGAACAAGTTGGTTGGCGGAAGTACTTGATATGATCAGCAATCAACCGGGTGGTACGACGGGATCGAGAAGGGACGAGCCGACGAGGCGGACTCGGGGGCCGAAGCAACGGCGCAGGGATTGGAGCGTGAGGCTGGGTTGGAGTCTCGAATGGGTTGCTGTTGGAACTGTCGACGGAGATGTTGACCGATGTGTTGGCTGCCTTCGGCGTCGGCACCAGTTCCTGCTGCACCAGGGTATCGGGCTGCCCGGGATGCAGGTTGGCTCGATAGATCTGTCGTACAGGAGTGATAATCTTGTTAGTATCCATGAAACCACAAGGAAATAAGCTTTGAGACTGTTAATCTGTTACAATTCTTTCTGAATCGTAGGGACATTGATGCTCGGTAGAGCAGACAATCAGGTAGGTCACCAACCGATACAAGCTTCTCAGGGTCAGAGAAGCAAGCAAGTCAAAGTCTATCAGAAGGATAGTCGGGACACAAAAGAGGATGTGATAAATGGTGATATTGTTAGATTGTGTGTTGATTACTACGATAGGTCTACGTGAAATGTTCGGTCCTGCCAAGGGTCATGTGTCATAGGTTCTTGGCGGCAACAGGTTTGGAATAGTTGGAGTTGATTCATGTGATGTATATGACATGTATATGTGGGCGGATAACATATACAGGGTCAACAGTTCTTGCTTTGGGTTGGCATAGTTGTTTTCATGGCGCGCAGCTTGTTGACAATTTGGAGATTGTGGGAATGGAAATATGGTCTCGCGTGATCGTGTGTCGTGCTTGGGATACTTAGACCGTTGGGTCGGATAGATGCCGATAGCGCTCGGATGTCGCTTGGGCGCGCTCGATGATTTCGGGCGCGTACGCTTAGGGCGTTAGTATAATGTCCGAGCAACGGCCAAATTTACGTCCGTTGTAATACCGCACGACCCAGTTTAGTCTTGAGAGTGAGTTCGTCAATCTATTCTCACTTTTCATGATTTGCGAAGAAATATAGGTCGATATAGCGCGAAGCTAGGAAACATAGCTCGAAGCTAGAGGGCATGATGCGATAGCACGAGGCTATGTGACATGGGGAATCGATGAGATGTAGAATCTAACCACCATAGACGGTGAGAATTCTAACAACAGGAGCTCAAGGTCTGTCGATGAGCATGTTATGGATCAAGGTCCTTTGATGAGCATGTTACAGCTCAAGGCCTTTTGATGACATTAAATTTGTTGACGAGCAAGTTACAGCTCAAAGTCTGTGGTTGACTGAACGTCACCACGAGCAAGTCATGGCTCAAGGTTTGTAGCTCAAGGCCTGTTGATGAGCATGTTATAGATCAAGGTCCTTTGATGAGCAAGTTATAGCTCAAGGTCCTATGACGACAAATATATGAAGCACAAGCTCGGAGTCTTTTTACGAGCAAGAAGAAACACGAACAAGAAACAAGGTTATCATTAATCCGCAAAATCAGAGGATTTTTAACATAACCTTTCTGGGATGAGAAGGTACCATATGGTCACGGTTCTGCCATGACAATATCACCTCCCAACATCAAGAAACACAACCAATGGGCAGCTATGAACAGGACAGCCAAGAATAAGAATGTGATGCCCAGCATTGGTGTACGGCATTTTGTCGGTGGCAGTGGCTCATGACGGCGTGATGAGTATCCGTCCACTGTCATTCGTGAAGGATTTGGCGATTGCCTTCCATCACAGGAGGTTGACAATAGAACCTACGAAAACAAACAAGCACAGCTAATGGGCAGTTTGAGCACCAGGATAGCCAAAATAAGAACGAGACGTCCAGCGTTGGTGTCGATAGTTAACGACCTTTTGTCGGTGGCAGTGGCTCATGACGGATTGATGAGCATCCGTCCACTGTCATTCGTGAGGGATTTGGCGATTGCCTTCCATCACAGGAGTTTTTTGAGGCTAAGCTTGATCACCTTAGCGACACCACTGGCTCATCGGTGGATATTAAAAAGACTTATTGTCGAACTGCGACCTTAGTGTCGAATTTCCAGCAAGAGGGCCAGATTGGCGGGCCACAAGATATAATTTGCTGATTTTATGTCAAACTACGACCTATGATTGTCGAATTTCCAGCCAGAGCGCCGGACTGGCGGGCTACAGAATATCTTTTCCTGACTCAAGCATCATGTGGATACGCCATTTTTGGCATCGCATGTACAAAATGCTGAAGAGAAATCCAACCATATGCGCAGTTGGCGCAGCAGTACACGCGGCATCCGAGAGATGGAGTCGCCATGGGTCAGATGTCACTTCAAGGTGATGACCCTCCATTATGATGCGAAGATACAACGCCCGTAATAGTATCGAATTACGAGGGCCTGTTGACAAAGACAACGTTTCCTGCGCCTGGTACTGCGTGAACACTGTGTTCTGTTGCGCTGTCAATTACATGCGATCTCTGAAACCGTTGGAGCAATGGATTATCAAATCATTGAAGTTGCTAGTCCCTATACTATCTCTATGAACATTGGTGCGGGCAGATAAGGCCCTGTAAGACACCCATGAAGCATAAATCGTTGTGATGTACAACAAGAAAACGTAATGTGAAGAATGTGACATGTTCCAGTCACTTTGTGGTGCGATGGCGTTGAACCATAATTTTGTGCAAGCTGCAATGTTCGTCTAAAACAATAAGAACGTTGCGCTGGGGCCATCACTTTGTTGTCGCCACACTTTGTTGCACCACATGACCCGTGCATATATGCACCGGTCAAGGGGGGAATGTTGCAACCCCAGTCAATCGAAGCATGTCAATCCAAGTCACTGTGACACGTTTTGTCTGTGAAAGCATTTTGTCTGTGACTGCATCATGCAAGTTGATGTCACCGCGACACGTTTTGTCTGTGAAAGCTGTGTCCGACAGCTATGTCAACGGGGCACAATGCGCCCATCGTGCAGAACACTCCGTGAGAGGAGGTAGTTGTACGCATTATCTTTGCTTCAAAGAAATCATCAATGAAACAATGACCAAAGCCATAATGCCTTCGGGATGCACTCACAACGCGTGGCATTTGTGCATGTAATCCAACAGAAAGAGGGGTCATTGTGGTTTGAGAACTTTGGCAATGATAGCGAGAAGTGCTCTTGATGAAAGCAGCTGTTGGTAGTAGCCAATATTGGATGTGTAAGGACAAGGCCTCAGGTACCACAGTTGCGTTGTTAGCCCCATGGCGGGGCAACGTGTGGGAGGCAAGGAAGCTCGTGCGGCAACAGAAATATAAGGGAAACGGAATGTGTTTCCGGGGACGCTCTTGTGAGCCGACAAGCGATCAAGTTTCACCGTGGTGTGATGGTGTGTGTAATACAAACATCAACGGGCAAATGCCTAACAGCCATGCATATTATGGTCCCACCAATTCCAGGGGGGACAACATTGATGAATGGAATCCAGTATGCGTTCATGCGCAAGAAAGAGTTGCCATTATCAGTGGATTCATAAGGCTGAGGCCATGATGTACGCGGATAATAAAGCAATGAGCCGAACAGGGCAGTACTAATGGCCAACCACAGCCTGAAGGTGGTGTATGCGTCACGGTTTTGCGACAACAACGAGTCGTGCTATGAAAAGTTGCGCACCCTGTGGGTCTCTGAAAATCTGTAAATGCAGCTATGGCCTGGGATGAGTCGCAAAGCTCTTGTTACACGCGGGAGCCAGACATGAAAGGATTTTACTGTCTGATGTTGCTCATTGTGAGCAGACAGAAACTAAGAATGAGAAGGCAGGTGTAGACGAAGAGACACATGCAGTCTATGGGGACATCGCCCCCAAACGTAAGGTAATTGTGGAAAATACTGGCCTTCCTGCTCTAAGAAGCAAGCAGATGAAAAGACGGTAACGATTTGATAAAGATTCAGTACCAGCCCTGCTCCGAGGTACATTGACCGTGTTGCCAGCAGCAAACGTCCTGGCGTCCCGTACCACAGTTCTGGACAAAGCACGAGCTTGGTTGAATTCCATTTGGTTGTTAACCTGTTTTCCTGTGGAGTAAGCAGCAGAATCGTTGTGCCGAACCACAAAGAGATTGAGATGGTTTTTCTATTATTGTTTTCCATCAGGAGAGATGCAGAATTGTGGATTAAATAACCATCGGGTTGGTTGAACCACAATGTTGAAAGGAAGTTGTGTCGGTGGACGTACGTGTGAAACGGAACCACCAAGGAGGATGAAGTTTGATTGGTGGATGTACGAATGGAGCGGAACCACCAGGAGTATGCAATAGGAATTACAAAATTTGTCATCGGATATGGGAGACTACCAGCAGACCAAACCTGACGACGAGTTAAAAGGTTTAGCACCGACTACGGATCTCACCAGCCCAGAAGTTTTGCAAGAAGCAAGGAGAAAGAGTACGATGCTCTCGACACAAACAAGCATTTGCAAGTACTATGTGGACTTCTTCAAGGAGAAGGCCGGGGAGAATCACTTTCGCTAAAGAATTTTCCAGTCAGCCAATACGAGACAATTCTCCAGGATTACAGCAGGGCCGTGGTTAATGTGTCGGAAGTCGGAATTCCCGAGAGCATGTCATCCGTGAATGGGTTTGGAAATGGGTTTACCCTGTGGGATACAAACAGTGGATGGGCAAGCGTTATGTTGCATTGGAAGAAGCAACTGCTTTTGAGATCGCGAACTCATGTCGAACCAGACGATCCATAGCGGTGAGTCCTACAGAGGATGATCTTGTTCGAGGGGACCGAATAAGTTTCGCAATGTCACTATGTCATGCGGGACTGAGCTATGTTAAGGTTCACAGTAACCCGTGACCCGATCGCCCATCTATGAACTAATCGCCCACGTCGCCCCAAAATGGCGATGTGGACCTCTAAACTGGCGACCCTCCAATGTGTGGGAGGTAGCATAATCTCTTGTAGAAACCCGAAGTTATCCCTTGCACCCATGCGTGTCCTACGATGGATTGTTGCTGCTGTAGAAATCTTTCGATTTTATGGAATCCATAGACGTTTGAGGTGGAAACGAAATCGACAGCATGTCTGGGTCAGGCTTTTGGCACGAAGTTTCGTGGATGTGAGTCGCACATAATCTACATGACAAGATCCCCCGTATCTTTCCACAAATCTTTTCGCGTTGTGTTTTGTTTTGTCCATAGCAATATCAAGAGAGAAAAGAGTCCGCGAGACGAGTCAAAGTCTCCTTCTCGAAACAACGATCAGTTCCTAGCTATTCGTATCGCCACAGCGACCGATTCATGACAACATTCTCGGTACACCGCATCGAATCCCAAGCCCCACACTTGTTTGAACCACATCCTGCTGTGCTGTCTCCTCCGTGGAACGCTTTCGTCTCCACTGTCTGTGAGACACATGAATGACTATATCAGTCGAATCTCACCACTACAACACAACCTCTGGAATAATATGCCGAGAAGTTCCGACAGGGTACACACAAAAGGCCCGCATCAATCATTTTGGCCACCCTGATCCAAGATCATGACCGAATGAACAAGATGGTACGACCCAAGATCATTGTCATTATATACGCGAGAACCCATTCGTATTTGCCCTTTCACTGACGCTTTATGGCTCTAGCTATTATTTACTACGACGACAAGGATACCATCATCGACAGTGAGGATTGTGCCACCGTATAGCATCCATTATTATTCGAGACAACCACGCCTTTGGATGGTGCAGCACGAATGAAATTCACAAGAACATACATCCTAGAGTACCACTAGTATCACGACTGTCAGACCTCAATGACGACGGATCGAATCTGGTCCGTGTTTACCTACTACGTCGTTCCCCCAACTCTTTGGGTCCAGCGGCACCACGAACGATACCGATCCACACAACCACAATTCAGACTTGACTTGGAGGAACTCTAGGTGTGTCGTAGTAGTGTGCAGTCCATTGGAGTGGTCGTCCTTCTCTCACAGAGCCACAACGACAACCACAACAGCTTGCAGGACTCGTACAATCTCTCCATGTCGACCGAAAACACGGCGACAGAACCAACATGAGACAATAAGGCCATGACTTTTTCGTGCCGTTACTGTTGAACCATCATCCGCAAAAGACGCAACTGCACGAAAACAATGTCCTGGGCCATTCCAAGGACCGTCACAAGAGGAAACTGACATGTGTGTTTCAAGAGTTATGTTGGGGTCCTTTCCACACACTGTGATGAGACATGAACTGAATTACTGACTCTCTGAAACCGAGACAGGTGCACAACCGCAAAGACCATGAACAAGACAATGAGATACAATCGATACTCTGTTCCCATTGCACTCTCTAACGTGAGGTTGTGTCCCACCTGCGATACCTGTGCTAGTATCCAATGGCTCTTCTGCTATCGTGCGCGGGGGTGGAGTGACCGGACCATCCGAGGACTGGAGACTCTTTCGAATCGCGTAAGTTTTCCCGTTGGAAACGGACGGGGTTGCTTTTTGCTTGTGCTTCGCAGTAGAAATGGTCTTGATCCCACGCAAGGAAAGATTCGCGCAAAGAAGATAGAAAACGAATGGGTTGTTGTGACCCTGGAGTTTCATGAACTGGGCATAGTCATAGACCTGGCCCCAGATTTTCGGATCGATCATTGACTGTTCGAGTCCCACGGCTGCTTCACTTCCACAGCAAGCAGTGGCTGACCGAGGAACCCCGCAAACGCAACAACCAGAATATCTGGTTTGTTTGAAAATATGCTCGCTTCAGCTCTAATTTCAAGCCATTTTTTGTAATTGCGAACATAATCATTTAGAGCAATTCGGACACGCAACTGAAAGGTCTTCGGTTTTGCTGGCAACATTTGACAACGGTACACAAACATTCGGGGGATATCTTTATTCCGATAGTCTACGGAAGGCGATGCTGTACACTTTTCCCGACCGGACGGGACATAAGCGCCTGAAAGCGTTCCACTCTTCTTTGTGACCTCCATAACAGGCGCATGTCGCAGAAGAACGAAGTAGCCGAGAAGAATCAACTGATTGCGCGAGGTCACGCTCGTTGTCCGTCATGGCCTTCTCATTGTCCCTCATTACCTTCTCATTGTCCATCATTACCTTCTCCTGATTCACGAAAATTTCCACGAACTTTTCGGGAATCTTGAAAGATATGCGTTCCAGATTAAGCCATTCGAAAACTGCCGTTTCCACTCGTCGTCGTCAGGAATTCCTTTCTCTCTTCGTAGCTCTTCTAATTGTCTTCCAAAGCATTAGAAACCATCTCTTTTTCTTGAGACAGTATCCTCCTGGTTGTTTCCTGCTGGAGATTGTAATTATTTGATATTTGCGTTACGGGATGCGGTGATTTTGTATTTGTGGACGGAGAGGAAGGCTCTTGTGATTCTGGTTGAGGCGCCGTCGCCGTGCGAAGAGTCATCGTATTCAATGTTCATCCTCATCATCTCACATTCGGCTCCCCTCTCTGTTGAAAATGGAGAGACCGCGCCACATCGTCGATGCCATTTTGTGCGACCCAAGTGATCTAAGACCTATCGGTCGTCTCTAATTCGCATAAATAATGGGTCGCACATAAAATCTTTTCGGCTTTGTTCCGTTTGGAGTTTGGAAGATCCATTATTTGTTGTGTCGTCCTCATTCCTCCGGTCGTCGTCGTCGTGGTCTCTCTCTACGAACCAGAGACTCGTCGTCGTTCTCTCCAAGTGTGTATTCTTCGTTTCATCACGGTAGGATGATGTATTCCAGTTCCAGACGACGACCACGACGACTGGTAGCAACGCGCTTCTCCTCCAAACCGGTTCTGGGTGGTGGTGGTGGTGGTGAATTCAACAAGTGGTTTTCGGTTTCGACCAAGTCGTGGTGGAACCAGTTGTTGTCCTCCTCCCACGTGTGGTCACGGCTGGTGGCTGGATCCCGTCGTCTTCGTCCCACCAAACCCTTGTCGCATACTAATCATCATGCTCCCAAGTATTATTATTATTACTATAATCACGTTCGAACCCATCGAGGTTCCAACCACAACAGGTCTCCCGTCATTCAGGTCACTCGAGGACGACGGAAACGAGTCTTGCAGGCCCATGCCTTTGCGGAAACAACCACCACCACCACATCGGTTCCTTCCTTGCCCTTGTTTGGGACGCTTCCGGAAATTCCCTTTACCTTTAGTTCCCCCTATTGTGCCCATCAACCCTTGTATCGTCGAACCATTACCTTTGCCGAATATTGGCAGCGTGTCCACACATGGTGGAACGCGAATTGGGCCGTGGTCCTGTTACATGTGGGAAGTATCTGTACCTTGATTGGCTTTACGCGGACCGATGTCTTGGAATTGCGGCTCTTTTCCTTCTTGGGCAATGTGTCCGGACTCGTTTTTCAAATCGTCCAACCCACGGTCCGCCTCGTGACCGTCGCGTGGACGACCACCTTTGCCAGTGTCAATGGGTACAAGATGGTGGGCATTGTCCACGAACGACACAGGGGAATGGGGGTGTTTCGTCAGGCCACGCACGAAGCCTGGTATACGCAGTATTTTTTGCCCCATGGTGTGACTCCCCGACAATTTGCCACACTGCTCCAGTGTGCCCATACCGTGCACGTGCCCAAGGGCCAGGTCTTGATTCGCAAGGGACAAGCACTCACCCATGTGTTTTTGATTGTCCAAGGTCGGACCCGCGCCAATGTATTGGGACGATATCTCTCGGCCATTTCCTTTGATAGCAATCGACAACCACCACCACAACCACAACAAACACGGCAAGCCTCTCCTGGAACAACGACCATTCCACCTTCCCCCACGGCATTGGGAGATTCGGGAGCATGGGTCGGGGAAATGGCCTTTTTGGAACACTATTGGAACAAGACCATGACCACCACCAAGAAACCATCGACCGCTACCCCCCAACCAAACCAACCAGAACCGACGAAAACAACGACGACAATGACAACAAATCATACGACTCCGTGGTCCTTGGTTTGGGGGGAGTGGCTGGTTCCATGGAATCGTCCCAAACCTCCACCACCCACCGTCCAACCAGCATGGTGGCAGTCGTGGTGGTTCCCCGACACGAGCACCTCGTCACGACAACCCGTGGACTCACCCAAACCGTTCTCGTTTTGGCAGTCCTGGTTCCAGGATGCCACAACAGCAACGCACAAGGAACCCCAACACAACAACAACAACAACAAAACAGACCCAGTCTGGTTCTTTCCACTCGGTCGACCACGACAACCACCACCTCCACAACCCCAAAACAATGATGATGATGATGATGATGATGATGACGACCACAAAGATTTGGAGGAATTGGCGAAATTCATGGATGAAACCATGGGACCCATGGGGGAATCCGTCAAGAAACCACCACGACAACAACAAGAAGGGAACCATGGGGGACCCTCCGACCCTCCTCCCGTGACGACAACGAGTCCTACTACTACTATAACGACCCCCACTGCGCTGTTTTCGATTGTGGCCCAAGAAGATTGTACCGTGTTGGTTTGGTCTCATGAGGATTTGGAACGAGTCATGGCACAATCGACCGATTTGCGGGCAGCCTTGACCCGAGCCATGACGGCGGCCATTGTTGGTAAGGTGATTCATTTTACCGTCCATACGCAAAATCAACGATTGCCATCCTGGAGTACCTGGTTGGACGATTGGAAACACAGTGCCGCCGCCACTGTTCAAGTCGTGCCGCCGACGGCTCCTACTGCAACTGCAACGACAGAAGCAGCCGCCAGCAATGACGCATCGGCACAATCGTCCGAAACGACCAAAGGGATACCGAACTAGCTATTGGACGTTTTTTCTCTGGTGGGACCCAGTGGAGGACGAAGATGAGTGCCAGACTTTGAATGTATATGAAAAGCAAATTCACTGCAGGGGCAAATATCTTGGTCCATTGGCCATGTGCCCTCCAAGAAAGTCTACCAAGAACAGGCCAAAGTTGGTCTGGATCAAGTATCGGAGATCGGAGTATCTTTTCTGCGTGATTAAATTAAGGAGAGTCGTCGATTCCTGACTACCGTCGCTGCAGTATCGAGTCGACAGTATTCGGAACCGGTCGAGTTGGGATCGTACAAAGTGCCTGTCGTTGTCGTCTCGATTCTTCCCCACATCGAGACGAACAAGAGTTGGGATCGTACAGAGTGCCTGTCGTTGTCGTCTCGATTCTTCCCCACATCGAGACGAACAAATCTATGGACCAGATCTGGACGTCTTTCGACCGAAACGATGGCTAGGTGAATCCTCGAACGAAATGAAAGATTTTCTCATGTCCTTTGCGGTTGGTGCCACAACTGCGTGGACAAGCCTTGGCCATGACCGAACTCGAGTCGGTATTGCCCCGTCTCTTGTCCACCTACCAGTTTACAACCGTGGATCATTTTTGTTGTAACCCGCTCAAGTATAAGTATGTCGGTGTACGATTGCGATCGACCAAATCGTCCAGGCAAAACTCGTTTATGCCGAGCCGCATTCTCTGTGGCTCATCGAAACCATACTGGAAAGGCTTCAGGAGTAGAACAAAGAATGGATCGCAACTAGATTGTCCTTTGGTAGTAGCTACTCCTAGCGTGGGATTCCTTTCACTTCTGATCGGTTCGCTTGCGAGGACTCTGATCGAATCTCTAAGATCGACGCATATACGGTAGGCTGAAGATTTTTTTCATGGTTTCCACGTGGAACTTTTCAATCACGAAGCTACCAAAAACCGAAGAAAAAAACTGCACAAAAATCAAACCGCAACAAATTGAAACGGAGTTCAGCAAACGAAAGGAGAGAGAGAAGAGGTCATCCATCAAGGACAAGCGAGAAAGCTGGGCGGTTCAAAGCGCTGTATTGAGCGAGAAAAACGAAAACAGAGTCACACAAGAAAACGCGCACTCTTCCAGAGTCCAGAAACGGTTCATCATTCATCATCCAACATCCAACAGCGACTCTAGAATTGTGTCAATCTAATAGGAAGACCAACCAAAAACGAGCATCACTTTAGTCTCTGTAATCTCCGTTGTGGATTGGTGGATTCAAGAAGAAATCATACTCAGACTTTGGCACACATCATGAATCATCAACATCAACAAGTCGTTCGATTACCGGAACCGGATCAAATGGGTCGTTTGGTGTTACGAGGGGTCGGACAGTTTGCCCGTCGCAACAAGGTCATTACTGGAGCGTACCTCTTGGGCTGGATCTTTTTGCTCTTTGTAGGATCTGGAACACGGCTCACCTTGTCACAACAACGCGAATATACTCGTATCATGAACACAATTGACGTCCAAGCCGAATACGATGCCACCTCTGAGTATTGGGAACGTCGACGCATTTATCAGGCCAGTCAGGGATGGTTCTGGACCTGCAACGATCGATATTGTCAACAAAACAAGGCACGGTACGAACAAGCGGAACGCACTCTGAATGCCATTCGAGCCGAAGGTCAAGCGCGCATGAGCGATGCCAAACAATCGGCAGGTTTGTTGAGTGAAGTTGGTGTGGGGGAGGCCAAGGATTCCTTTTGGCAGTACCTGTATCAGGGCAAGGAATTTGCCAAACGACAAAGTATGTGGGATGCCTTATTTATTGGGATTCGACAAATGACAAGGGGACGAGATGAAACTTGGATTGAATTTGGAATCAAAGGTATGTCTATTTCATGGCGCTCTAATGATTGTCTGGTTTTCAAAGTTCAAAGGACATTTCTCATCATTTTGTTGATTTCCCTTGCTGTTTCATTCTTTCCCTTGCTGGTTCTCATACAACAACGCCCTTGGTGGTGATGCTCTTTGTGTTGAATGTACACAGTCTTGATCAATGTGATGATGAATTTTACGCTGGGCTTGATCATGGCTTTGATTTTCTTTGTTGTTGGTTTGTGGGGAATTATTCAAAGTTATCAACCCAATCCTATTGTGGCTGTCTTGGTCTTTTGTGGTGCCGCATCGGCTGCGTTTGCCTATGTCACAACCTATTTGGTGGCCATTTACGGTGCCGCTGCAGCCAGTGTCTATGGCGTGCTCAAAGTCGTGGAAACGGCCGCAACACAACAACAACGACTCCCACCACAAGGGAATTATCGTCGTGTCCAACCACAACCGGGGTACCACTATCAAAGACCACATTACGATTAATATAGTAGAGTATACAAATAATGTCTCCCGAGTCGGAGCTTCAGATCGCACAAGACTGATTCGTTCGCAGATTATTATGCATGAGAAAGCCTGTATTTGCTGATCAGAGTATGCTGCCTATTCATCCACTCTTCCAACACAATCCATCAGTTTCCTTGCGAGGAGCAGTCAAAGTATCAACCGATGGCTAGTTCGTGTAGTGAACGAAACCTTGATTTCGCAATTAGCGAACGACTCTCCGGCATGGAAGATTTCCTCGAGCCCTCTCTTTCAATCCCAAGGAGAGGGACCCGTCCACACGGCAATGTGTGTGTCAGAGTGGTGCATGCGCCAAGAAAGCGCCATCACCATTGCAACTTGTACAGCTCAGAGTTTTTGGCTTGCATCGGGACACTTTCCAACCAGGACCATGTTTCGGGTGGAAAACTGAATTGGAAAGCTGCGAACTGTCACTTCGACATTCATTTTTTGTCTCATCACATTAGCTCTGGCGGCACAAATGACTTCAATTGCTTTGCTCGCCAATGGAATATCTCCCTGTACTTCTGCAACGAGCTTGAGAGCGGCCCAATCCTGTTCCGGAAGTCCCAGCCAGTCGGATACTGCCATTTTGCCACCAATGCCTGTACTTGTAGGAACTGTTAGGTGCGGATTGGAATTGAAGCAACATGGAACAATTACAAAGCCAGCCTTTCGCTCCACAGCATGAGCCAGGGCGACATCGGACAAGTGGCCACATGCGTGTAGGGCCACCACCACATCGGCTGTAACAGTTAGGTTCGCACTGCTGGCGTCAGCCACGGTAAAGCCCACGGGAAGGTCCAGACGTTGTGCTTTGACAGCACCGTTGGTCACCGCACCTTGACAAATATCTACCACGTGGATGTGGACATTGTCAATCGCTTGGCCGAGATAATGCGCCAGAGATCCTTTGCCACCTCCAATATCCAGTATCTCCAGTCTGCGGTGGCCATACTCGGGGTGTGACTCGAGTACGCTCCGAATCTGCTGCCCCATCCATTCCAACTGCGGCCGCTTCTTACTGGCCCATTTGGACCCTGGCAAACCGTCGTTCAGCACCGAAAATCCAAAGCGTCCTGCTTTTGCGGCACTGGACCGCATGGATAGGGTCTCCATATCTGCAAGACTGCTGGCCAAAACTGGATGATGCTGAGTAAGATATTGGTACTTGTCAAGAACATTGAGTAGACGTGAATTCACAACCGTTCTCTTTTGGGCCTGCTGAAGTTTTTCAGCCAACTCGTTGGCCTTCCATTGTCGACCCGTGGCATCGAATTTCGCAAGGTCTCTAGCCTCTTGAGTCAATGGCGACATCAGCAAGGCTGGAGCAACTTCGTGCAAGCTCATTTGTCCTTGGTGAAGAAGATCCAACAAGTGCCGCAATGCTACCGATCCAGACGAGGATTGGGCGAGCTGAATGGACTCAATCCATAGCACATGTTCCCTTCCTCCTCGGTTCCATGACGACGGCCATTCCTCTGATTCATCAGTGCTGCTAATGATTTGGCCTTGGACCAATAGTTGGGACCCCACAGCGGCAAGGTTGCGATACAATGCCGCACTACGCGGAGAGGCCAAGTCCGGGTGCAAAACACACATGAGTCGAAGTTGCTCTGGCTGCTGTGATGGTTGTTGTTGATTCTTATGGTTGTTCCAAGAGCGAAATTGTACATGACTGACATCCTGTGACAGGAGCACCAACTCATCAACCAAAGAGAGCATGGTAATGTTGCCCTCAAACCGGCGTCGATTCTGTACCCATGCTTGCACCGAGACTGTCGCTGGAGTGGTTGTCACATTTGCCTGGGACAAGCAATCGGTAATCGACAGAGTTTCAACAGGAGCCACACCATCCATGGTCAAGATGTGTTTCGGAACTTTGTTCCATTCCGGTGGAGCCGGAGGACAGACAAAATTTCCGCGACGGGAAAGCTCTACTTGATCAGCCGACTGGGGATAGTTGGGATCCTTCGGCAAGGCCTGTAAGAGTCGTTTGGAAAGACCCTTGAACCAAACCTTTGCAACCATGTTTTCGGGTGGAAATAATAAATCAAGCCCATAGCCCTTTGGACAAACCTCCAACACATCTGACGTGGGAATGGCTCCTTCATGATGTTGATTCAAAATAATGGAAATGTGTTGTGCCTGTCGAGGTAGACCACAAAGTCGCAGCGATTGAATGAGTAGCACCACATTGCCTGGATTTCGCGTTGGTGCGGCGATCCCAACAACTTCAAACTTGGTCCCCTTGAGAAGACAACGTCGATATCCAGTGTAGTGGTTGCCGGTAAAGTATTCCTGCCGAAGCATGGCCTGACAGACATCTCCGTCTTGTACGCAAAAGTCAACAAAGACCAATTGCTTGCCCAAAGATCGTTTGGAAGTGACATACCCAGTCACGGCAATTGGTTCTGTATTATTGAACTTTAGACGTTCAAGCAACAAAACCTCAATATTTTGGTGTCTCTGCTGCGGAAAGTCTTTTGCAGAGACTGCTTCAATGGCTCCATTGAATGTCTCCGAACTGGATGCAAATAAGGATGACCACAGTTGATGAGCAAGAACATGGCCAGAAGATCCTTTTGTTGGGCGAAGGGCCACTGGAGGAGCAAACGCACTACAGTAAAAGGGAACAATCACAAGACCCGTCCTGAATATTCGTACAACTGATACGGATGCCTTCATATCAATCAACAGGAGGACATTATCGTCTTCCCTCTTCCCTCTTACTAACAAATCGGCTGTGTTTTTGATGGGTCGCCCAATTAGTTCGTGCCATTGATGACCCATTATTTAAGCGAATTAGAAGCGACTGGAAATCATAGGTCGCACAAAAGTGGCATACGTCAACGATGTGGCGGTTTCTGCATTTTCGTGCAAACAGAGCGGGGCAATGGACAAAGCTTCCGAATGTGCATAGACCACAACCACACTGGTGAACATGACGCTGGCGCTGCCCGCACTGATACACACACAAGACTACTACGCCAACAAGACATTTGTCTCGTGGTCGTCGTCTCCTCTTCTTGCCACAAAGACAATTCGAGTGTGGTTTCTGCCATTGCCATTTCCAAAACAAACTCTCACCTCTCTCCCTTGGATTCCCCTCACTCCTTCTTGGTTGTGTTTCACGCGCGTCTCTTGGAGAATAGAGAGATTGGAACATCCGTTTCTCTAGTGTCCCAGAGACTCTTCTTCTTCTCGACAACAAGGAGCACTTGCCTATTCCTGCAACAACAAGGGTCGGTCTCTGTTGTGCAGTTCCCTCATTGGATTGATTCGAACGACTTTTTTAGACACAAGAAGAGGCATCCCGAACCAGTACAAGACGAAAACGATTAATTGATTGATTGATTGATTGATTGACTGACTGACTGACTGGTTGCCGAACGAGGAGTCAATCCGTGAACCAAAACACAAAGAGTTTCCAGAAGACAAGTGCTTGCTTCTGACCACGGCCACAACCAGGTTTCTACCCAGGCGGTACTGTTGGCTGACATTCCATTCGTTCGACTGGTATCCTCCAATTACTACTACTACGGCCACCAGCACACTTTTCTGGATTGACCACCATGACTCGTTCGCATCATCATCATCGCTTTTTGGAACGACTCTTGCGTCGTCATCGATTGCAGTCCGGTCACTCCAAGGTGCGAGCCTTTTGGGACGAAGAATTGGCCAAGGCGACGGCCGCAAGTCACACGGGTGGTCCCTTTACCATCAAGGGTGTCTACAAGGGTCAATTTTATCGCATTCGGGTGCCGGCCGCCCCGGAACCCCGACCACCGCGACTCTTTCCCAATTTGCCCAAATTGCCTCAAACTCACTTGGCCAAACCCAAAACCTTTACCAAATTGCCGCCACCGTCTTCAACGACGACACCACCCGCCGCCGCCGCAACCACCACGACAACCACAACGACCAGCACCCCAACGTCTCCTTCCGCGGCGTCCCCCAGCGCATCGACACCTCCTGCGACGACGACTGCCGCTCCCAGTGCCACATCGGCCACTGGCTCCACCAGCAGTGCCCCCACAACAGCGGCTGTCAGTAGTACCAGTGCTTCGACTGTGGAAGCGACCGCACCCTTGATGAGCCATGCCACTCCGGCCACCACCACCACCACGTTGGCCAGCAGTACCACGGCCACAACCACCACCACCACCGCCTCTCCTCCCGTGCGGTGGTGGGCCTACTTGGTGGATTTTGCCGCTCGCTTGTATGAATGGTGGTTGGACAATTGGGCCGTCTTGGTCCTTAATATTGGTTCCATTTGTGCCTTGGTGGGATTCACGCGGTCCGATGTGATTGAATTGCGAGCCTTGAATGCGACCGGTTCCTTGGCCGCCTTGATTTATCACAATTCGCTGTCGCCCCGTCGAGTCGCACCCATGGCCTGGAGTTTTATTTTTGCCGCCGTCAATAGTTGGAAAATCTATCAAGTCATTGCCGAACGGGAAGGAACCGTCAACATGACGCAAGCCCAAGAACAAGTTTATTCCAAATTTTTTATGCCTCACGGTGTCACACCCAAACAATTTGAACATATTTATCAACAAGCCGAAATTGTGCACGTGAAAAAGGGAGACATTGTCGTGCAAGAACGACAAGCCATGACCCATGTGTGTTTGGTCACCCAGGGCGAAACACGAGCACAAGCCTTGGGACGACGCCTGACGGCGGCTTCCTTTAATGCAGCGGCCGGTGTCGAAGACGATGCCGCAGCAACGGAAGATCGATTGAGTTGGACGTCGGGGGCGTGGATTGGAGAAATGGCCTTTTTGCAAGCCTATTGGAATACTCAACAACAACAACAACAGCAACAACAAACTACTTCATCCACGGCGACCAGTAGTAGTGGAAGCAATGGTACTGCTTCCAGCTCAATCAGTGCTGCGAGTACCACCCTACCGTCGACTGAGAGGCAACCAGACTCGACGAACCCGCTGTCTCTTGGTCCTTCTCCTGTGACGGCTGCCAGTACGACACCCGCCGCCGTAGCTGCCACGTACCAGCAGCAACAACAGCAACAGCCATTGCCATCCTCATCGTCGTCGCAACCGGATCCAGCGACTCCCTTGGTCCCCATTCCACGTCGCATGAGTCGTCGTCGTACCAATGCCTTGAAACGAAGTTCGGCCATGTCCTCCAAAGAAGCCTTGTATACCATTGTCGCTGTCCAAGATTCGGTCGTGATGCGTTGGAAACACGAAGATATGCAAGCCCTGTTGGCGAAATCACCAGATTTGAGAGGTGCCATGACACGGGCCATGACGGCGGCCATTGTCGGTAAGGTTATCAACTTTACCGTGAGCCGACGGGCGTCGAAACATGGAGGACAACCACAACCACAACCACATTGGTCCAATTGGCTACGGGATTGGACACCCACCAATGACGGTGCTCGAGTGCAAGTCCAAAAGGACGTCGCAGCCATTGCATCGGCCGTGGAAGACCAGCAAGACAACCACAACAAGGATGTGGAATCTCCTCCTGGAGGACCCGTCAAGAAATTTGGATCGTTCTAGCCATGACAATGAACAAGACCATCTTACTGATGGCGAGAGTGTCATGGGAAAATTTAAACCAAGGATGGTTTCGAAACGAGCCCCCGTTTGATTGGTAAGGAAACCTTCGGTAGATAGTGGTACTGGAATGGGATCCTGTTAGGTGAACCATTGAGGAATGATCCGATTGGATAGACTTCATATATCCGTTGTTGGAATCCTCAAGATTGTGAAATTCACAACATTGAAGACACGATGGTCCTCATGTCAAGATGTTTCGATTCAGTAAAGGTGCTTGTATTGGCTTTTATCGGCAAATGTAACATGTGACATTGCTCTAACCACAAAATCTCTCCATGACTATGAAAAAGACCATCTTACTGATGGCGAGAGTGCCATACAAAATACATACAAAATGTGACCTGTTCACTTATTGACGACATGGGACAAGTCGCAATCTTGGACTTTCTTTCTTCGAATTATACTCCATTTCCATTGTTCGACCTCGGATTTGGTACCGTGGTGGTTCTGATGAACCGTCATCCATTCAGTGATATACTCGCACTGCCACATTGATCAATTGATTTAACTTATAGTAATACAACAAGATGAATACCATCACTAACGGGTAGCTAAAACAAACAAACCATGAATGAACTCGTTGTCGACATGATTGTCTTTTGTTTATGCGGATTCACATGTTTTATGGTTGGATGGGAACACGGACCTGACCTCGTCACCGAGATCCATCAAAGAAATACAGTCTATCTAGTGTTCTTGTCTACGAGTGGCAAAGATTCGCAGGAATATTGGTAGTTTCACTCGGTTTGCCTTACACGAGACTCTGTTACAAATTCCAGGTCATGACACTTTTTCCTAGATGTTAGTTCAGGAGACTTTGTTGTTCGAATGATGCTTTCCTCTTCTTGTTGATCTGCCCCTTCACCACTTGAAGTCTCTAAAGTGCTTTCTGCTGCTTTACATTTCGTCTTTTTGATCACCCCCTTCACTTATGGACGTGTCTTCCGTCTCGGCTGTTAAGCCGGTGATTTGAGAAGGGGCAGCAGAACCTGCCACGGCGTCCACAGACCAGTTGCTGTGGGCAGCCGGGACTGCTTGACCGTCCGCAACTGTTTCGTTGCTGTTGTTTGTTTCCCCCTGACCATCGGCAGAACTCCCAAAACCAGGATTCGTCAAAGACGAGACGCCAGCGCTGTTGCTCTCATCTGGGATCTCGGTAACCGGCCCAGCGACGGAAAATCGACGAACATGGTGAACAAGATCACGAAGATAGCGATTCGCCAATCCCGTTTGGTTAAAAACGACGGCAAGAGGACTCAGGTCCATAAGCTCCTCGATAGAGAGACTGGGTTTTTCTACGATCGCAGTGATTGCAAACAGCAGATACATCTGCTGGTTATCGTCGAGCTCGACGTCAATGTTACGGAGAAAGGTCTCCTTAATTTCTTGATCAGATGAATGAAAGCGCGACATTAGGGATCGTTTTGAGAGCTGCAAACAAACACAGAAAGAAATACATGTCAGTATGCGCTGGGGATCCGTTGGTCAAGGGATATACCAGCTCCATTACCTACCGTGATGAAGTAAGGCTTTGGGTTTTGGACGTTGGAGGTCCGAATTGTGGAATCTGTGGAGCACACTGTTTGGCTGCTGGTGATGGTTGCCATGATGATAGCCTGTCCTCTCGTTATGATGTACAAAGTGGGAATGCAATCTCAAATCTCCGATTCAATCCCCGCCTTGGTCTTGAGGTCGTGATTCGTGATACATGTGTTTGGAACGATGTCTGGTGACAGTAGTTTTGTGTTATTAGTCAATGTAAGCAGTACAGGAGGTGGCGCCGAAGAGCAGTTGGTTGTTGCGGACAAATTGTCTCTCTTGTTTTAGACTCCGTGGACGTTGTCAATGTAACGCATTACGCATTACAGGAGGTGGCGCTGAAGAGCAGTCCGCTGGAGGTGGAGGCGGTTGTCGTTTGTCGTGGACGAACTGTCTCTCTTTTCATCTAGGAGTACTGGACACTGGGACACCCGCTACTTTGGTAGCGGTTTTCCGCTTTCATAGTAGTCTTCCTATTCAGGAACACGCGAAACTATGTCGGCTATGACCTCACGCGCCCTATGCTAGCAGACAAGGCAGCATTTTAGCTTAGAACTAGCTAAACAGCTCTAGTCCTTGTCGTTTTGGCGATTGTCTCTTGTTCAAAAGACCGGGGCAATAAAAACGGTGCACCCGGTATTAAGCCTCATGACACACACAAGATGAAATTGTTGTCTTGTAATGTCCTACTTATCACTCATTAGCTAAGCCCGACGAGTAATGTTAGGTACACTACGTAACTTCTCAGTCTTGTGACTTGTGAGCCATCGGTAAATAAGCTCAACGGCAAGGACTACTCGTACTCGTACGTGAAGCTGCTCGCCACAATAGGCTATAATATTCTTGAACAGCCCAATTCCCATTATTTGGTCTATTTAACAGTACATCCAGTACCTCTCTAGTACAACATTACTGCAGAAGTACGAGTCGTGCTTCTATTTTGTCACGGTGCTCCCACGGGATGGTTCTCGCAAACCTCACAAAATGAAGCGGACAAGACGACAAGCGGACAAGATGAAGCGGACAAGACGACAAGCGGACAAGCGGACAAGAAGACAAGACGACAAGCCGACAAGACGACAAGCGGACAAAACGACAAGCGGACAAAACGACAAGCGGACAAAACGACAAGCGGACAAAACGACAAGACGACAAGCGGACAAAACGACAAGCGGACAAAACGACAATCAAACCAAACGCAACAAGTACGGCGGTATTCTCGTTCGCAATCTACCAAGTAGTTCAGCCCATGTCCATTATAAATGGACGTCAACGATCGCTTATTGGTAACACCGCACATACGTGCTGGAGTAGAGCTTCTCTATGGTTTGACGCATAACTGGTGCATGCTGGAAACCACACCAGCCAAGGGAACTCTGAAACTGTCCACGTCATGTCCCAAAGTTTGTGTTGTTACCGGCAAACATACTCTGTTGGATACTGTCTCAGATGTTAGTCAACAAGCGTTTGAAAGGCAAGATGGAATGGAGACACTCATCTCCTGAGCAGAGAAGGAAATCAAGGAAATCAAGGTTTGATTGTCGTTTGTCCGCTTTTTGGAACGACTCTTGCGTCGTCATCGATTGCAGTCCGGTCACTCCAAGGTGCGAGCCTTTTGGGACGAAGAATTGGCCAAGGCGACGGCCGCAAGTCACACGGGTGGTCCCTTTACCATCAAGGGTGTCTACAAGGGTCAATTTTATCGCATTCGGGTGCCGGCCGCCCCGGAACCCCGACCACCGCGACTCTTTCCCAATTTGCCCAAATTGCCTCAAACTCACTTGGCCAAACCCAAAACCTTTACCAAATTGCCGCCACCGTCTTCAACGACGACACCACCCGCCGCCGCCGCAACCACCACGACAACCACAACGACCAGCACCCCAACGTCTCCTTCCGCGGCGTCCCCCAGCGCATCGACACCTCCTGCGACGACGACTGCCGCTCCCAGTGCCACATCGGCCACTGGCTCCACCAGCAGTGCCCCCACAACAGCGGCTGTCAGTAGTACCAGTGCTTCGACTGTGGAAGCGACCGCACCCTTGATGAGCCATGCCACTCCGGCCACCACCACCACCACGTTGGCCAGCAGTACCACGGCCACAACCACCACCACCACCGCCTCTCCTCCCGTGCGGTGGTGGGCCTACTTGGTGGATTTTGCCGCTCGCTTGTATGAATGGTGGTTGGACAATTGGGCCGTCTTGGTCCTTAATATTGGTTCCATTTGTGCCTTGGTGGGATTCACGCGGTCCGATGTGATTGAATTGCGAGCCTTGAATGCGACCGGTTCCTTGGCCGCCTTGATTTATCACAATTCGCTGTCGCCCCGTCGAGTCGCACCCATGGCCTGGAGTTTTATTTTTGCCGCCGTCAATAGTTGGAAAATCTATCAAGTCATTGCCGAACGGGAAGGAACCGTCAACATGACGCAAGCCCAAGAACAAGTTTATTCCAAATTTTTTATGCCTCACGGTGTCACACCCAAACAATTTGAACATATTTATCAACAAGCCGAAATTGTGCACGTGAAAAAGGGAGACATTGTCGTGCAAGAACGACAAGCCATGACCCATGTGTGTTTGGTCACCCAGGGCGAAACACGAGCACAAGCCTTGGGACGACGCCTGACGGCGGCTTCCTTTAATGCAGCGGCCGGTGTCGAAGACGATGCCGCAGCAACGGAAGATCGATTGAGTTGGACGTCGGGGGCGTGGATTGGAGAAATGGCCTTTTTGCAAGCCTATTGGAATACTCAACAACAACAACAACAGCAACAACAAACTACTTCATCCACGGCGACCAGTAGTAGTGGAAGCAATGGTACTGCTTCCAGCTCAATCAGTGCTGCGAGTACCACCCTACCGTCGACTGAGAGGCAACCAGACTCGACGAACCCGCTGTCTCTTGGTCCTTCTCCTGTGACGGCTGCCAGTACGACACCCGCCGCCGTAGCTGCCACGTACCAGCAGCAACAACAGCAACAGCCATTGCCATCCTCATCGTCGTCGCAACCGGATCCAGCGACTCCCTTGGTCCCCATTCCACGTCGCATGAGTCGTCGTCGTACCAATGCCTTGAAACGAAGTTCGGCCATGTCCTCCAAAGAAGCCTTGTATACCATTGTCGCTGTCCAAGATTCGGTCGTGATGCGTTGGAAACACGAAGATATGCAAGCCCTGTTGGCGAAATCACCAGATTTGAGAGGTGCCATGACACGGGCCATGACGGCGGCCATTGTCGGTAAGGTTATCAACTTTACCGTGAGCCGACGGGCGTCGAAACATGGAGGACAACCACAACCACAACCACATTGGTCCAATTGGCTACGGGATTGGACACCCACCAATGACGGTGCTCGAGTGCAAGTCCAAAAGGACGTCGCAGCCATTGCATCGGCCGTGGAAGACCAGCAAGACAACCACAACAAGGATGTGGAATCTCCTCCTGGAGGACCCGTCAAGAAATTTGGATCGTTCTAGCCATGACAATGAACAAGACCATCTTACTGATGGCGAGAGTGTCATGGGAAAATTTAAACCAAGGATGGTTTCGAAACGAGCCCCCGTTTGATTGGTAAGGAAACCTTCGGTAGATAGTGGTACTGGAATGGGATCCTGTTAGGTGAACCATTGAGGAATGATCCGATTGGATAGACTTCATATATCCGTTGTTGGAATCCTCAAGATTGTGAAATTCACAACATTGAAGACACGATGGTCCTCATGTCAAGATGTTTCGATTCAGTAAAGGTGCTTGTATTGGCTTTTATCGGCAAATGTAACATGTGACATTGCTCTAACCACAAAATCTCTCCATGACTATGAAAAAGACCATCTTACTGATGGCGAGAGTGCCATACAAAATACATACAAAATGTGACCTGTTCACTTATTGACGACATGGGACAAGTCGCAATCTTGGACTTTCTTTCTTCGAATTATACTCCATTTCCATTGTTCGACCTCGGATTTGGTACCGTGGTGGTTCTGATGAACCGTCATCCATTCAGTGATATACTCGCACTGCCACATTGATCAATTGATTTAACTTATAGTAATACAACAAGATGAATACCATCACTAACGGGTAGCTAAAACAAACAAACCATGAATGAACTCGTTGTCGACATGATTGTCTTTTGTTTATGCGGATTCACATGTTTTATGGTTGGATGGGAACACGGACCTGACCTCGTCACCGAGATCCATCAAAGAAATACAGTCTATCTAGTGTTCTTGTCTACGAGTGGCAAAGATTCGCAGGAATATTGGTAGTTTCACTCGGTTTGCCTTACACGAGACTCTGTTACAAATTCCAGGTCATGACACTTTTTCCTAGATGTTAGTTCAGGAGACTTTGTTGTTCGAATGATGCTTTCCTCTTCTTGTTGATCTGCCCCTTCACCACTTGAAGTCTCTAAAGTGCTTTCTGCTGCTTTACATTTCGTCTTTTTGATCACCCCCTTCACTTATGGACGTGTCTTCCGTCTCGGCTGTTAAGCCGGTGATTTGAGAAGGGGCAGCAGAACCTGCCACGGCGTCCACAGACCAGTTGCTGTGGGCAGCCGGGACTGCTTGACCGTCCGCAACTGTTTCGTTGCTGTTGTTTGTTTCCCCCTGACCATCGGCAGAACTCCCAAAACCAGGATTCGTCAAAGACGAGACGCCAGCGCTGTTGCTCTCATCTGGGATCTCGGTAACCGGCCCAGCGACGGAAAATCGACGAACATGGTGAACAAGATCACGAAGATAGCGATTCGCCAATCCCGTTTGGTTAAAAACGACGGCAAGAGGACTCAGGTCCATAAGCTCCTCGATAGAGAGACTGGGTTTTTCTACGATCGCAGTGATTGCAAACAGCAGATACATCTGCTGGTTATCGTCGAGCTCGACGTCAATGTTACGGAGAAAGGTCTCCTTAATTTCTTGATCAGATGAATGAAAGCGCGACATTAGGGATCGTTTTGAGAGCTGCAAACAAACACAGAAAGAAATACATGTCAGTATGCGCTGGGGATCCGTTGGTCAAGGGATATACCAGCTCCATTACCTACCGTGATGAAGTAAGGCTTTGGGTTTTGGACGTTGGAGGTCCGAATTGTGGAATCTGTGGAGCACACTGTTTGGCTGCTGGTGATGGTTGCCATGATGATAGCCTGTCCTCTCGTTATGATGTACAAAGTGGGAATGCAATCTCAAATCTCCGATTCAATCCCCGCCTTGGTCTTGAGGTCGTGATTCGTGATACATGTGTTTGGAACGATGTCTGGTGACAGTAGTTTTGTGTTATTAGTCAATGTAAGCAGTACAGGAGGTGGCGCCGAAGAGCAGTTGGTTGTTGCGGACAAATTGTCTCTCTTGTTTTAGACTCCGTGGACGTTGTCAATGTAACGCATTACGCATTACAGGAGGTGGCGCTGAAGAGCAGTCCGCTGGAGGTGGAGGCGGTTGTCGTTTGTCGTGGACGAACTGTCTCTCTTTTCATCTAGGAGTACTGGACACTGGGACACCCGCTACTTTGGTAGCGGTTTTCCGCTTTCATAGTAGTCTTCCTATTCAGGAACACGCGAAACTATGTCGGCTATGACCTCACGCGCCCTATGCTAGCAGACAAGGCAGCATTTTAGCTTAGAACTAGCTAAACAGCTCTAGTCCTTGTCGTTTTGGCGATTGTCTCTTGTTCAAAAGACCGGGGCAATAAAAACGGTGCACCCGGTATTAAGCCTCATGACACACACAAGATGAAATTGTTGTCTTGTAATGTCCTACTTATCACTCATTAGCTAAGCCCGACGAGTAATGTTAGGTACACTACGTAACTTCTCAGTCTTGTGACTTGTGAGCCATCGGTAAATAAGCTCAACGGCAAGGACTACTCGTACTCGTACGTGAAGCTGCTCGCCACAATAGGCTATAATATTCTTGAACAGCCCAATTCCCATTATTTGGTCTATTTAACAGTACATCCAGTACCTCTCTAGTACAACATTACTGCAGAAGTACGAGTCGTGCTTCTATTTTGTCACGGTGCTCCCACGGGATGGTTCTCGCAAACCTCACAAAATGAAGCGGACAAGACGACAAGCGGACAAGATGAAGCGGACAAGACGACAAGCGGACAAGCGGACAAGAAGACAAGACGACAAGCCGACAAGACGACAAGCGGACAAAACGACAAGCGGACAAAACGACAAGCGGACAAAACGACAAGACGACAAGCGGACAAAACGACAAGCGGACAAAACGACAATCAAACCAAACGCAACAAGTACGGCGGTATTCTCGTTCGCAATCTACCAAGTAGTTCAGCCCATGTCCATTATAAATGGACGTCAACGATCGCTTATTGGTAACACCGCACATACGTGCTGGAGTAGAGCTTCTCTATGGTTTGACGCATAACTGGTGCATGCTGGAAACCACACCAGCCAAGGGAACTCTGAAACTGTCCACGTCATGTCCCAAAGTTTGTGTTGTTACCGGCAAACATACTCTGTTGGATACTGTCTCAGATGTTAGTCAACAAGCGTTTGAAAGGCAAGATGGAATGGAGACACTCATCTCCTGAGCAGAGAAGGAAATCAAGGAAATCAAGGTTTGATTGTCGTTTGTCCGCTTTTTGGAACGACTCTTGCGTCGTCATCGATTGCAGTCCGGTCACTCCAAGGTGCGAGCCTTTTGGGACGAAGAATTGGCCAAGGCGACGGCCGCAAGTCACACGGGTGGTCCCTTTACCATCAAGGGTGTCTACAAGGGTCAATTTTATCGCATTCGGGTGCCGGCCGCCCCGGAACCCCGACCACCGCGACTCTTTCCCAATTTGCCCAAATTGCCTCAAACTCACTTGGCCAAACCCAAAACCTTTACCAAATTGCCGCCACCGTCTTCAACGACGACACCACCCGCCGCCGCCGCAACCACCACGACAACCACAACGACCAGCACCCCAACGTCTCCTTCCGCGGCGTCCCCCAGCGCATCGACACCTCCTGCGACGACGACTGCCGCTCCCAGTGCCACATCGGCCACTGGCTCCACCAGCAGTGCCCCCACAACAGCGGCTGTCAGTAGTACCAGTGCTTCGACTGTGGAAGCGACCGCACCCTTGATGAGCCATGCCACTCCGGCCACCACCACCACCACGTTGGCCAGCAGTACCACGGCCACAACCACCACCACCACCGCCTCTCCTCCCGTGCGGTGGTGGGCCTACTTGGTGGATTTTGCCGCTCGCTTGTATGAATGGTGGTTGGACAATTGGGCCGTCTTGGTCCTTAATATTGGTTCCATTTGTGCCTTGGTGGGATTCACGCGGTCCGATGTGATTGAATTGCGAGCCTTGAATGCGACCGGTTCCTTGGCCGCCTTGATTTATCACAATTCGCTGTCGCCCCGTCGAGTCGCACCCATGGCCTGGAGTTTTATTTTTGCCGCCGTCAATAGTTGGAAAATCTATCAAGTCATTGCCGAACGGGAAGGAACCGTCAACATGACGCAAGCCCAAGAACAAGTTTATTCCAAATTTTTTATGCCTCACGGTGTCACACCCAAACAATTTGAACATATTTATCAACAAGCCGAAATTGTGCACGTGAAAAAGGGAGACATTGTCGTGCAAGAACGACAAGCCATGACCCATGTGTGTTTGGTCACCCAGGGCGAAACACGAGCACAAGCCTTGGGACGACGCCTGACGGCGGCTTCCTTTAATGCAGCGGCCGGTGTCGAAGACGATGCCGCAGCAACGGAAGATCGATTGAGTTGGACGTCGGGGGCGTGGATTGGAGAAATGGCCTTTTTGCAAGCCTATTGGAATACTCAACAACAACAATAACAACAGCAACAACAAACTACTTCATCCACGGCGACCAGTAGTAGTGGAAGCAATGGTACTGCTTCCAGCTCAATCAGTGCTGCGAGTACCACCCTACCGTCGACTGAGAGGCAACCAGACTCGACGAACCCGCTGTCTCTTGGTCCTTCTCCTGTGACGGCTGCCAGTACGACACCCGCCGCCGTAGCTGCCACGTACCAGCAGCAACAACAGCAACAGCCATTGCCATCCTCATTGTCGTCGCAACCGGATCCAGCGACTCCCTTGGTCCCCATTCCACGTCGCATGAGTCGTCGTCGTACCAATGCCTTGAAACGAAGTTCGGCCATGTCCTCCAAAGAAGCCTTGTATACCATTGTCGCTGTCCAAGATTCGGTCGTGATGCGTTGGAAACACGAAGATATGCAAGCCCTGTTGGCGAAATCACCAGATTTGAGGGGTGCCATGACACGGGCCATGACGCGGGCCATGACGGCGGCCATTGTCGGTAAGGTTATCAACTTTACCGTGAGCCGACGGGCGTCGAAACATGGAGGACAACCACAACCACAACCACATTGGTCCAATTGGCTACGGGATTGGACACCCACCAATGACGGTGCTCGAGTGCAAGTCCAAAAGGACGTCGCAGCCATTGCATCGGCCGTGGAAGACCAGCAAGACAACCACAACAAGGATGTGGAATCTCCTCCTGGAGGACCCGTCAAGAAATTTGGATCGTTCTATCCATGACAATGAACAAGACCATCTTACTGATGGCGAGAGTGTCATGGGAAAATTTAAACCAAGGATGGTTTCGAAACGAGCCCCCGTTTGATTGGTAAGGAAACCTTCGGTAGATAGTGGTACTGGAATGGGATCCTGTTAGGTGAACCATTGAGGAATGATCCGATTGGATAGACTTCATATATCCGTTGTTGGAATCCTCAAGATTGTGAAAATCACAACATTGAAGACACGATGGTCCTCATGTCAAGATGTTTCGATTCAGTAAAGGTGCTTGTATTGGCTTTTATCGGCAAATGTAACATGTGACATTGCTCTAACCACAAAATCTCTCCATGACTATGAAAAAGACCATCTTACTGATGGCGAGAGTGCCATACAAAATACATACAAAATGTGACCTGTTCACTTATTGACGACATGGGACAAGTCGCAATCTTGGACTTTCTTTCTTCGAATTATACTCCATTTCCATTGTTCGACCTCGGATTTGGTACCGTGGTGGTTCTGATGAACCGTCATCCATTCAGTGATATACTCGCACTGCCACATTGATCAATTGATTTAACTTATAGTAATACAACAAGATGAATACCATCACTAACGGGTAGCTAAAACAAACAAACCATGAATGAACTCGTTGTCGACATGATTGTCTTTTGTTTATGCGGATTCACATGTTTTATGGTTGGATGGGAACACGGACCTGACCTCGTCACCGAGATCCATCAAAGAAATACAGTCTATCTAGTGTTCTTGTCTACGAGTGGCAAAGATTCGCAGGAATATTGGTAGTTTCACTCGGTTTGCCTTACACGAGACTCTGTTACAAATTCCAGGTCATGACACTTTTTCCTAGATGTTAGTTCAGGAGACTTTGTTGTTCGAATGATGCTTTCCTCTTCTTGTTGATCTGCCCCTTCACCACTTGAAGTCTCTAAAGTGCTTTCTGCTGCTTTACATTTCGTCTTTTTGATCACCCCCTTCACTTATGGACGTGTCTTCCGTCTCGGCTGTTAAGCCGGTGATTTGAGAAGGGGCAGCAGAACCTGCCACGGCGTCCACAGACCAGTTGCTGTGGGCAGCCGGGACTGCTTGACCGTCCGCAACTGTTTCGTTGCTGTTGTTTGTTTCCCCCTGACCATCGGCAGAACTCCCAAAACCAGGATTCGTCAAAGACGAGACGCCAGCGCTGTTGCTCTCATCTGGGATCTCGGTAACCGGCCCAGCGACGGAAAATCGACGAACATGGTGAACAAGATCACGAAGATAGCGATTCGCCAATCCCGTTTGGTTAAAAACGACGGCAAGAGGACTCAGGTCCATAAGCTCCTCGATAGAGAGACTGGGTTTTTCTACGATCGCAGTGATTGCAAACAGCAGATACATCTGCTGGTTATCGTCGAGCTCGACGTCAATGTTACGGAGAAAGGTCTCCTTAATTTCTTGATCAGATGAATGAAAGCGCGACATTAGGGATCGTTTTGAGAGCTGCAAACAAACACAGAAAGAAATACATGTCAGTATGCGCTGGGGATCCGTTGGTCAAGGGATATACCAGCTCCATTACCTACCGTGATGAAGTAAGGCTTTGGGTTTTGGACGTTGGAGGTCCGAATTGTGGAATCTGTGGAGCACACTGTTTGGCTGCTGGTGATGGTTGCCATGATGATAGCCTGTCCTCTCGTTATGATGTACAAAGTGGGAATGCAATCTCAAATCTCCGATTCAATCCCCGCCTTGGTCTTGAGGTCGTGATTCGTGATACATGTGTTTGGAACGATGTCTGGTGACAGTAGTTTTGTGTTATTAGTCAATGTAAGCAGTACAGGAGGTGGCGCCGAAGAGCAGTTGGTTGTTGCGGACAAATTGTCTCTCTTGTTTTAGACTCCGTGGACGTTGTCAATGTAACGCATTACGCATTACAGGAGGTGGCGCTGAAGAGCAGTCCGCTGGAGGTGGAGGCGGTTGTCGTTTGTCGTGGACGAACTGTCTCTCTTTTCATCTAGGAGTACTGGACACTGGGACACCCGCTACTTTGGTAGCGGTTTTCCGCTTTCATAGTAGTCTTCCTATTCAGGAACACGCGAAACTATGTCGGCTATGACCTCACGCGCCCTATGCTAGCAGACAAGGCAGCATTTTAGCTTAGAACTAGCTAAACAGCTCTAGTCCTTGTCGTTTTGGCGATTGTCTCTTGTTCAAAAGACCGGGGCAATAAAAACGGTGCACCCGGTATTAAGCCTCATGACACACACAAGATGAAATTGTTGTCTTGTAATGTCCTACTTATCACTCATTAGCTAAGCCCGACGAGTAATGTTAGGTACACTACGTAACTTCTCAGTCTTGTGACTTGTGAGCCATCGGTAAATAAGCTCAACGGCAAGGACTACTCGTACTCGTACGTGAAGCTGCTCGCCACAATAGGCTATAATATTCTTGAACAGCCCAATTCCCATTATTTGGTCTATTTAACAGTACATCCAGTACCTCTCTAGTACAACATTACTGCAGAAGTACGAGTCGTGCTTCTATTTTGTCACGGTGCTCCCACGGGATGGTTCTCGCAAACCTCACAAAATGAAGCGGACAAGACGACAAGCGGACAAGATGAAGCGGACAAGACGACAAGCGGACAAGCGGACAAGAAGACAAGACGACAAGCCGACAAGACGACAAGCGGACAAAACGACAAGCGGACAAAACGACAAGCGGACAAAACGACAAGCGGACAAAACGACAAGACGACAAGCGGACAAAACGACAAGCGGACAAAACGACAATCAAACCAAACGCAACAAGTACGGCGGTATTCTCGTTCGCAATCTACCAAGTAGTTCAGCCCATGTCCATTATAAATGGACGTCAACGATCGCTTATTGGTAACACCGCACATACGTGCTGGAGTAGAGCTTCTCTATGGTTTGACGCATAACTGGTGCATGCTGGAAACCACACCAGCCAAGGGAACTCTGAAACTGTCCACGTCATGTCCCAAAGTTTGTGTTGTTACCGGCAAACATACTCTGTTGGATACTGTCTCAGATGTTAGTCAACAAGCGTTTGAAAGGCAAGATGGAATGGAGACACTCATCTCCTGAGCAGAGAAGGAAATCAAGGAAATCAAGGTTTGATTGTCGTTTGTCCGCTTTTTGGAACGACTCTTGCGTCGTCATCGATTGCAGTCCGGTCACTCCAAGGTGCGAGCCTTTTGGGACGAAGAATTGGCCAAGGCGACGGCCGCAAGTCACACGGGTGGTCCCTTTACCATCAAGGGTGTCTACAAGGGTCAATTTTATCGCATTCGGGTGCCGGCCGCCCCGGAACCCCGACCACCGCGACTCTTTCCCAATTTGCCCAAATTGCCTCAAACTCACTTGGCCAAACCCAAAACCTTTACCAAATTGCCGCCACCGTCTTCAACGACGACACCACCCGCCGCCGCCGCAACCACCACGACAACCACAACGACCAGCACCCCAACGTCTCCTTCCGCGGCGTCCCCCAGCGCATCGACACCTCCTGCGACGACGACTGCCGCTCCCAGTGCCACATCGGCCACTGGCTCCACCAGCAGTGCCCCCACAACAGCGGCTGTCAGTAGTACCAGTGCTTCGACTGTGGAAGCGACCGCACCCTTGATGAGCCATGCCACTCCGGCCACCACCACCACCACGTTGGCCAGCAGTACCACGGCCACAACCACCACCACCACCGCCTCTCCTCCCGTGCGGTGGTGGGCCTACTTGGTGGATTTTGCCGCTCGCTTGTATGAATGGTGGTTGGACAATTGGGCCGTCTTGGTCCTTAATATTGGTTCCATTTGTGCCTTGGTGGGATTCACGCGGTCCGATGTGATTGAATTGCGAGCCTTGAATGCGACCGGTTCCTTGGCCGCCTTGATTTATCACAATTCGCTGTCGCCCCGTCGAGTCGCACCCATGGCCTGGAGTTTTATTTTTGCCGCCGTCAATAGTTGGAAAATCTATCAAGTCATTGCCGAACGGGAAGGAACCGTCAACATGACGCAAGCCCAAGAACAAGTTTATTCCAAATTTTTTATGCCTCACGGTGTCACACCCAAACAATTTGAACATATTTATCAACAAGCCGAAATTGTGCACGTGAAAAAGGGAGACATTGTCGTGCAAGAACGACAAGCCATGACCCATGTGTGTTTGGTCACCCAGGGCGAAACACGAGCACAAGCCTTGGGACGACGCCTGACGGCGGCTTCCTTTAATGCAGCGGCCGGTGTCGAAGACGATGCCGCAGCAACGGAAGATCGATTGAGTTGGACGTCGGGGGCGTGGATTGGAGAAATGGCCTTTTTGCAAGCCTATTGGAATACTCAACAACAACAACAACAACAGCAACAACAAACTACTTCATCCACGGCGACCAGTAGTAGTGGAAGCAATGGTACTGCTTCCAGCTCAATCAGTGCTGCGAGTACCACCCTACCGTCGACTGAGAGGCAACCAGACTCGACGAACCCGCTGTCTCTTGGTCCTTCTCCTGTGACGGCTGCCAGTACGACACCCGCCGCCGTAGCTGCCACGTACCAGCAGCAACAACAGCAACAGCCATTTCCATCCTCATCGTCGTCGCAACCGGATCCAGCGACTCCCTTGGTCCCCATTCCACGTCGCATGAGTCGTCGTCGTACCAATGCCTTGAAACGAAGTTCGGCCATGTCCTCCAAAGAAGCCTTGTATACCATTGTCGCTGTCCAAGATTCGGTCGTGATGCGTTGGAAACACGAAGATATGCAAGCCCTGTTGGCGAAATCACCAGATTTGAGAGGTGCCATGACACGGGCCATGACGGCGGCCATTGTCGGTAAGGTTATCAACTTTACCGTGAGCCGACGGGCGTCGAAACATGGAGGACAACCACAACCACAACCACATTGGTCCAATAGGCTACGGGATTGGACACCCACCAATGACGGTGCTCGAGTGCAAGTCCAAAAGGACGTCGCAGCCATTGCATCGGCCGTGGAAGACCAGCAAGACAACCACAACAAGGATGTGGAATCTCCTCCTGGAGGACCCGTCAAGAAATTTGGATCGTTCTAGCCATGACAATGAACAAGACCATCTTACTGATGGCGAGAGTGTCATGGGAAAATTTAAACCAAGGATGGTTTCGAAACGAGCCCCCGTTTGATTGGTAAGGAAACCTTCGGTAGATAGTGGTACTGGAATGGGATCCTGTTAGGTGAACCATTGAGGAATGATCCGATTGGATAGACTTCATATATCCGTTGTTGGAATCCTCAAGATTGTGAAAATCACAACATTGAAGACACGATGGTCCTCATGTCAAGATGTTTCGATTCAGTAAAGGTGCTTGTATTGGCTTTTATCGGCAAATGTAACATGTGACATTGCTCTAACCACAAAATCTCTCCATGACTATGAAAAAGACCATCTTACTGATGGCGAGAGTGCCATACAAAATACATACAAAATGTGACCTGTTCACTTATTGACGACATGGGACAAGTCGCAATCTTGGACTTTCTTTCTTCGAATTATACTCCATTTCCATTGTTCGACCTCGGATTTGGTACCGTGGTGGTTCTGATGAACCGTCATCCATTCAGTGATATACTCGCACTGCCACATTGATCAATTGATTTAACTTATAGTAATACAACAAGATGAATACCATCACTAACGGGTAGCTAAAACAAACAAACCATGAATGAACTCGTTGTCGACATGATTGTCTTTTGTTTATGCGGATTCACATGTTTTATGGTTGGATGGGAACACGGACCTGACCTCGTCACCGAGATCCATCAAAGAAATACAGTCTATCTAGTGTTCTTGTCTACGAGTGGCAAAGATTCGCAGGAATATTGGTAGTTTCACTCGGTTTGCCTTACACGAGACTCTGTTACAAATTCCAGGTCATGACACTTTTTCCTTGATGTTAGTTCAGGAGACTTTGTTGTTCGAATGATGCTTTCCTCTTCTTGTTGATCTGCCCCTTCACCACTTGAAGTCTCTAAAGTGCTTTCTGCTGCTTTACATTTCGTCTTTTTGATCACCCCCTTCACTTATGGACGTGTCTTCCGTCTCGGCTGTTAAGCCGGTGATTTGAGAAGGGGCAGCAGAACCTGCCACGGCGTCCACAGACCAGTTGCTGTGGGCAGCCGGGACTGCTTGACCGTCCGCAACTGTTTCGTTGCTGTTGTTTGTTTCCCCCTGACCATCGGCAGAACTCCCAAAACCAGGATTCGTCAAAGACGAGACGCCAGCGCTGTTGCTCTCATCTGGGATCTCGGTAACCGGCCCAGCGACGGAAAATCGACGAACATGGTGAACAAGATCACGAAGATAGCGATTCGCCAATCCCGTTTGGTTAAAAACGACGGCAAGAGGACTCAGGTCCATAAGCTCCTCGATAGAGAGACTGGGTTTTTCTACGATCGCAGTGATTGCAAACAGCAGATACATCTGCTGGTTATCGTCGAGCTCGACGTCAATGTTACGGAGAAAGGTCTCCTTAATTTCTTGATCAGATGAATGAAAGCGCGACATTAGGGATCGTTTTGAGAGCTGCAAACAAACACAGAAAGAAATACATGTCAGTATGCGCTGGGGATCCGTTGGTCAAGGGATATACCAGCTCCATTACCTACCGTGATGAAGTAAGGCTTTGGGTTTTGGACGTTGGAGGTCCGAATTGTGGAATCTGTGGAGCACACTGTTTGGCTGCTGGTGATGGTTGCCATGATGATAGCCTGTCCTCTCGTTATGATGTACAAAGTGGGAATGCAATCTCAAATCTTTGATTCAATCCCCGCCTTGGTCTTGAGGTCGTGATTCGTGATACATGTGTTTGGAACGATGTCTGGTGACAGTAGTTTTGTGTTATTAGTCAATGTAAGCAGTACAGGAGGTGGCGCCGAAGAGCAGTTGGTTGTTGCGGACAAATTGTCTCTCTTGTTTTAGACTCCGTGGACGTTGTCAATGTAACGCATGACGCATTACAGGAGGTGGCGCTGAAGAGCAGTCCGCTGGAGGTGGAGGCGGTTGTCGTTTGTCGTGGACGAACTGTCTCTCTTTTCATCTACTGGACACTGGGACACCCGCTACTTTGGTAGCGGTTTTCCGCTTTCATAGTAGTCTTCCTATTCAGGAACACGCGAAACTATGTCGGCTATGACCTCACGCGCCCTATGCTAGCAGACAAGGCAGCATTTTAGCTTAGAACTAGCTAAACAGCTCTAGTCCTTGTCGTTTTGGCGATTGTCTCTTGTTCAAAAGACCGGGGCAATAAAAACGGTGCACCCGGTATTAAGCCTCATGACACACACAAGATGAAATTGTTGTCTTGTAATGTCCTACTTATCACTCATTAGCTAAGCCCGACGAGTAATGTTAGGTACACTACGTAACTTCTCAGTCTTGTGACTTGTGAGCCATCGGTAAATAAGCTCAACGGCAAGGACTACTCGTACTCGTACGTGAAGCTGCTCGCCACAATAGGCTATAATATTCTTGAACAGCCCAATTCCCATTATTTGGTCTATTTAACAGTACATCCAGTACCTCTCTAGTACAACATTACTGCAGAAGTACGAGTCGTGCTTCTATTTTGTCACGGTGCTCCCACGGGATGGTTCTCGCAAACCTCACAAAATGAAGCGGACAAGACGACAAGCGGACAAGATGAAGCGGACAAGACGACAAGCGGACAAGCGGACAAGAAGACAAGACGACAAGCCGACAAGACGACAAGCGGACAAAACGACAAGCGGACAAAACGACAAGCGGACAAAACGACAAGCGGACAAAACGACAAGACGACAAGCGGACAAAACGACAAGCGGACAAAACGACAATCAAACCAAACGCAACAAGTACGGCGGTATTCTCGTTCGCAATCTACCAAGTAGTTCAGCCCATGTCCATTATAAATGGACGTCAACGATCGCTTATTGGTAACACCGCACATACGTGCTGGAGTAGAGCTTCTCTATGGTTTGACGCATAACTGGTGCATGCTGGAAACCACACCAGCCAAGGGAACTCTGAAACTGTCCACGTCATGTCCCAAAGTTTGTGTTGTTACCGGCAAACATACTCTGTTGGATACTGTCTCAGATGTTAGTCAACAAGCGTTTGAAAGGCAAGATGGAATGGAGACACTCATCTCCTGAGCAGAGAAGGAAATCAAGGAAATCAAGGTTTGATTGTCGTTTGTCCGCTTTTTGGAACGACTCTTGCGTCGTCATCGATTGCAGTCCGGTCACTCCAAGGTGCGAGCCTTTTGGGACGAAGAATTGGCCAAGGCGACGGCCGCAAGTCACACGGGTGGTCCCTTTACCATCAAGGGTGTCTACAAGGGTCAATTTTATCGCATTCGGGTGCCGGCCGCCCCGGAACCCCGACCACCGCGACTCTTTCCCAATTTGCCCAAATTGCCTCAAACTCACTTGGCCAAACCCAAAACCTTTACCAAATTGCCGCCACCGTCTTCAACGACGACACCACCCGCCGCCGCCGCAACCACCACGACAACCACAACGACCAGCACCCCAACGTCTCCTTCCGCGGCGTCCCCCAGCGCATCGACACCTCCTGCGACGACGACTGCCGCTCCCAGTGCCACATCGGCCACTGGCTCCACCAGCAGTGCCCCCACAACAGCGGCTGTCAGTAGTACCAGTGCTTCGACTGTGGAAGCGACCGCACCCTTGATGAGCCATGCCACTCCGGCCACCACCACCACCACGTTGGCCAGCAGTACCACGGCCACAACCACCACCACCACCGCCTCTCCTCCCGTGCGGTGGTGGGCCTACTTGGTGGATTTTGCCGCTCGCTTGTATGAATGGTGGTTGGACAATTGGGCCGTCTTGGTCCTTAATATTGGTTCCATTTGTGCCTTGGTGGGATTCACGCGGTCCGATGTGATTGAATTGCGAGCCTTGAATGCGACCGGTTCCTTGGCCGCCTTGATTTATCACAATTCGCTGTCGCCCCGTCGAGTCGCACCCATGGCCTGGAGTTTTATTTTTGCCGCCGTCAATAGTTGGAAAATCTATCAAGTCATTGCCGAACGGGAAGGAACCGTCAACATGACGAAAGCCCAAGAACAAGTTTATTCCAAATTTTTTATGCCTCACGGTGTCACACCCAAACAATTTGAACATATTTATCAACAAGCCGAAATTGTGCACGTGAAAAAGGGAGACATTGTCGTGCAAGAACGACAAGCCATGACCCATGTGTGTTTGGTCACCCAGGGCGAAACACGAGCACAAGCCTTGGGACGACGCCTGACGGCGGCTTCCTTTAATGCAGCGGCCGGTGTCGAAGACGATGCCGCAGCAACGGAAGATCGATTGAGTTGGACGTCGGGGGCGTGGATTGGAGAAATGGCCTTTTTGCAAGCCTATTGGAATACTCAACAACAACAACAACAGCAACAACAAACTACTTCATCTACGGCGACCAGTAGTAGTGGAAGCAATGGTACTGCTTCCAGCTCAATCAGTGCTGCGAGTACCACCCTACCGTCGACTGAGAGGCAACCAGACTCGACGAACCCGCTGTCTCTTGGTCCTTCTCCTGTGACGGCTGCCAGTACGACACCCGCCGCCGTAGCTGCCACGTACCAGCAGCAACAACAGCAACAGCCAATGCCATCCTCATCGTCGTCGCAACCGGATCCAGCGACTCCCTTGGTCCCCATTCCACGTCGCATGAGTCGTCGTCGTACCAATGCCTTGAAACGAAGTTCGGCCATGTCCTCCAAAGAAGCCTTGTATACCATTGTCGCTGTCCAAGATTCGGTCGTGATGCGTTGGAAACACGAAGATATGCAAGCCCTGTTGGCGAAATCACCAGATTTGAGAGGTGCCATGACACGGGCCATGACGGCGGCCATTGTCGGTAAGGTTATCAACTTTACCGTGAGCCGACGGGCGTCGAAACATGGAGGACAACCACAACCACAACCACATTGGTCCAATAGGCTACGGGATTGGACACCCACCAATGACGGTGCTCGAGTGCAAGTCCAAAAGGACGTCGCAGCCATTGCATCGGCCGTGGAAGACCAGCAAGACAACCACAACAAGGATGTGGAATCTCCTCCTGGAGGACCCGTCAAGAAATTTGGATCGTTCTAGCCATGACAATGAACAAGACCATCTTACTGATGGCGAGAGTGTCATGGGAAAATTTAAACCAAGGATGGTTTCGAAACGAGCCCCCGTTTGATTGGTAAGGAAACCTTCGGTAGATAGTGGTACTGGAATGGGATCCTGTTAGGTGAACCATTGAGGAATGATCCGATTGGATAGACTTCATAAATCCGTTGTTGGAATCCTCAAGATTGTGAAAATCACAACATTGAAGACACGATGGTCCTCATGTCAAGATGTTTCGATTCAGTAAAGGTGCTTGTATTGGCTTTTATCGGCAAATGTAACATGTGACATTGCTCTAACCACAAAATCTCTCCATGACAATGAAAAAGACCATCTTACTGATGGCGAGAGTGCCATACAAAATACATACAAAATGTGACCTGTTCACTTATTGACGACAAGGGACAAGTCGCAAACTTGGACTTTCTTTCTTCGAATTATACTCCATTTCCATTGTTCGACCTCGAATTTGGTACCGTGGTGGTTCTGATGAACCGTCATCCATTCAGTGATATACTCGCACTGCCACATTGATCAATTGATTTAACTTAAAGTAATACAACAAGATGAATACCATCACTAACGGGTAGCTAAAACAAACAAACATGAAAGAACTCGTTGTCGACATGATTGTCTTTTGTTTATGCGGATTCACATGTTTTATGGTTGGATGGGAACACGGACCTGACCTCGTCACCGAGATCCATCAAAGAAATACAGTCTATCTGGTGTTCTTGTCTACGAGTGGCAAAGATTCGCAGGAATATTGGTAGTTTCACTCGGTTTGCCTTACACGAGACTCTGTTACAAATTCCAGGTCATGACACTTTTTCCTTGATGTTAGTTCAGGAGACTTTGTTGTTCGAATGATGCTTTCCTCTTCTTGTTGATCTGCCCCTTCACCACTTGAAGTCTCTAAAGTGCTTTCTGCTGCTTTACATTTCGTCTTTTTGATCACCCCCTTCACTTATGGACGTGTCTTCCGTCTCGGCTGTTAAGTCGGTGATTTGAGAAGGGGCAGCAGAACCTGCCACGGCGTCCACAGACCAGTTGCTGTGGGCAGCCGGGACTGCTTGACCGTCCGCAACTGTTTCGTTGCTGTTGTTTGTTTCCCCCTGACCATCGGCAGAACTCCCAAAACCAGGATTCGTCAAAGACGAGACGCCAGCGCTGTTGCTCTCATCTGGGATCTCGGTAACCGGCCCAGCGACGGAAAATCGACGAACATGGTGAACAAGATCACGAAGATAGCGATTCGCCAATCCCGTTTGGTTAAAAACGACGGCAAGAGGACTCAGGTCCATAAGCTCCTCGATAGAGAGACTGGGTTTTTCTACGATCGCAGTGATTGCAAACAGCAGATACATCTGCTGGTTATCGTCGAGCTCGACGTCAATGTTACGGAGAAAGGTCTCCTTAATTTCTTGATCAGATGAATGAAAGCGCGACATTAGGGATCGTTTTGAGAGCTGCAAACAAACACAGAAAGAAATACATGTCAGTATGCGCTGGGGATCCGTTGGTCAAGGGATATACCAGCTCCATTACCTACCGTGATGAAGTAAGGCTTTGGGTTTTGGACGTTGGAGGTCCGAATTGTGGAATCTGTGGAGCACACTGTTTGGCTGCTGGTGATGGTTGCCATGATGATAGCCTGTCCTCTCGTTATGATGTACAAAGTGGGAATGCAATCTCAAATCTCCGATTCAATCCCCGCCTTGGTCTTGAGGTCGTGATTCGTGATACATGTGTTTGGAACGATGTCTGGTGACAGTAGTTTTGTGTTATTAGTCAACGTAAGCAGTACAGGAGGTGGCGCCGAAGAGCAGTTGGTTGTTGCGGACAAATTGTCTCTCTTGTTTTAGACTCCGTGGACGTTGTCAATGTAACGCATGACGCATTACAGGAGGTGGCGCTGAAGAGCAGTCCGCTGGAGGTGGAGGCGGTTGTCGTTTGTCGTGGACGAACTGTCTCTCTTTTCATCTACTGGACACTGGACGGGGGTCTCGTGTCTCGTGTCTCGTTGCAATTTGCAATGTTCAGGAGCAAAATACGCGTAGGGGTGTGACTCGAAAATATAAAATTGTGACTATCTCATGCCTCAAGCTTAGAGGCCTTACTATCGCTAAATTCGCTCAATAGGCTAGCCATATTTTGGTCCCCTCACAGTTCTTCGTCTCGTAATGGAGTAACTGTGCCAATCTTCTCTCGTTCCATCTAGACCTGCTTAAAGCCCTTTCATCTTTTAGGTGCAGGACGTACCCAGACCCAACAGAGGTTGGCGGGAAACGCACTAATATAGGATCATTGATGCTAACCGTGTTCTCTCTGTACCTGTTTGAATCTTTGTAAGAATGTCAGCAAGGTTAGTCTTCGACAGTTCAAAAGCAACACGACACATGCCCGATGCAACATTCTCACGAACAAAATGATATGCGATTGAATTTGACTTCTTTTTCAGTGTTGATTCAGGGACCGACGTATTCAGTACCACGGACATGTTATCAACCTGTATATGCGCATGTCCATCCAGAGGTACGCCCATCATCCTTAACTTGCATCGAAGTCCTTTTACCATTTCAATGCCCACTTTGAGAGCCATAAATTCTGACCCAAATGTCGATGTTTCGACGCTGGTCTGTTTCTTACTGTACCAAGTTACAGGAGCTCGATTCAGATAGATTAAAACTCCAGTTCTTGAGCGTCTGGTGATCAAATCTCCAGCATGATCAGAGTCGACGAAGACCGTCATCTGGACTGGATTGCCCAATGGTTCTGGAGCGTCTGCTGGAATGTCCTCTTTGGCGTCTGGATAAAAACCTGCCCAATCAGCTGTCAATTCTTCTCCGTGCTGAATATATGAAGGATCTAAGACCAGTCTCGAACGGTCATGCAAGTTCAGATAAGCAAAGACATGAAGCATCGCATGAACATGACCTTCTCTTGCTCCTGCTAAGAAAGCCGCCAACATTGAAACCTCCGCAGTAATGTCGATCCTTCCCAGCTCGACCAACCATCTGAGAACACCAATCTGCTGTTGAAAAAACAATTGCCAATCAGCATTGCAATATGGGCTCGTATCTAACTCTGGACGGTATCCTGTTGGGAGCACGCTTGGGGCTCGAGTCTTAAGACTCAAGTTTCTTTCACCCATCCAAGCCTTGACATTCCGTGTGGCTTCTGTTGTATTTGAAGTGACTAAAATGAAAAAGAAGAAAGGCCAAAATTTGGTACGGAATGCAGCTGATGGATTTGATCGACTGTTGAACATGGCTGAACTGTCGTATACAAGTCGCCTGTTCACCTATTCCGAGTACCAAGACAAGGTGGAAACCAAAAAAAGGGACCAAAAGTGTATCTGGATTAAACTGGGAATTGGGCAAAGAGCCCTCCCACTGTATGAAGAGCCTTGTCACCTATCGCAGCCACCAAGACGAATCAGCCCGAAACCATTTGTTGATCAACTCAAACAGGCCATTAAGCAAGAAATGCAGCCATCCCTGTCTCGCAGTACTCTTTCCTCAGCAGCTCCATTGCCTGAAGTTTGTTTTTCTCCAGACAATCCTGGTATGGATGATTCAGCAACAATAGAATACCAACACAAAATGGAGGAGCACGAAATGATATTCCGAACAATCAATCAGTTTCTTCTTCCCAAGATATTCAAAAGGGAACAGCTTGCAAGTCGCTCATGGTGGAGAAAACCTGAAAGTTTTGACAAGGATGCAGCGGACATCATAATAAAACTTGGCCAAGACCTTCGAAAGAAAAGAGAAGAACGCTCTGCAATGGCAGTCTCATCCACAATGATGTCGCCTCTTGCTGAGGCCAAATCCTTACATGCGCTCCAAAAGTTTGGCATTGACCCATCTAATACCTGGTCAGTCTCGACAGTACTTCGCAACCTAGTTACTCTTGAACAGTCAAAGAGAAAGTATGATCTCTTCAACGTTCAGATGGGGAACTCTACTCGCATCCGTCTCTGTCGGATACCAAAGTCACGCAATATGAAGTGTTTACGAGAGAATGAACGAGATCATCCATTCCTTGACAATATTTTGAAGCAGTTTGTTCCTGACTCTTGTTCCATTGAACGAGAGCAGGATCACATTGATGAAGAAGAAAATGAAGACGAAGTAGAGGCCGATGGTCTGTCATCAATGGAACACGCTGCTGCTATTCTCTTGGCTTTTGTCAGAAACAGATACCCCGAAGCAATGCTCAGTGCTGCAAGCTCTTGCAAAAACATTGTTGTTGCCAAGCCGATGTCTGTCATTGAAACAACAGCAATGCTTTGCAAAGCTGGATTGAATACAATGCAAGCAGAGATCATTGCCAGCCATCTTCGCGTCCACTTTGGACAAACGGTCATGGCAGGAAGAGACAAAATTAGGAAGGAATTGCTTGTGTCTCGATCGCAAATTCCTCCACCGACAACATCGTCTCTCTCTTTATCGAGAAGTCGTTCCGTGGAATGGTTCTGCCGTGATATATTCGAAACATTGAAGACCTACGTCATTTCTGTTGTGAAGCAGTCATCCAAAATACCACAATTTCACTCCATTGACTTATTATGGTCCTGTGATCATGGCCAAGGGGCTTCACGAGGTTGTCTCTGCATCATTACTCGTTGGATAGACGGAGACAAGCATTGCAAAAGATCTGAACCCTTCCTTGTTGCCCGGGCGAAGTGTCGGAAAGACACTTATGAAATCCTGTCAAAAACCTTTATGCCACACATAAATCAAGCAATTGCCAAGATAATTGAAGCTGGGTCCATTAGTGTGTGGCAGAGAAGAGCAACAGAGGGTCGTGAAAGGGCTGTGTTAGTTACATTGGGAGACGAAACCGTATCTAACGAATGGGATCCAGAGCTTAGACACGTTCCAATCCAATGCATCAGCAGTGGAGATGGCTCTCAGATCATGACAAACTATGGTCGTGAAGGCTATTCTTCTTGCTGGTGTTGGTACTGTGACCTGAGCAAAGCAGAATGGTCACGAGTACACAGGAGACATGGTCGTATGTGGACACTTCAAAGCATGGCGGCACATCGAAATGTGTTGAAAAGCAGCTCTGCGGCATATTTGAATAGTGCAAACAATGTACGAGGCTTCAAAACTGATCAGCAGCCATTGTTGTGTGTAGAGGTAAAGGACACTGCTCCACCAATTCTCCATTTACTCCTTGGATTGGGCAATAAGGTGCATGACAGTCTCATCTCGCAATTGCAAAGTGCTGCGGAACAGTACACTGAGCAGTACGTTGCTCTTGAAACAGCAACGTATCAACAACAAGACACTGTGGCAAGTATTGCCGAAGCCAATCGCAGTACCCAACTTACTGGACCAGCGCAGCAACAAGCAAAGGACAAGCTGAAAGCAGCAAAAGAGAAACTGAAGCTCATAAAACAGCAGTGGGAGAAAGAGGCACAACTACCAGCCAACAGCAAAGCCACTGGTCAGCCACTATGAGCGTGGATTGAAGATGTATTGAAGAAGCATGGCATAAAGCCAGCTATATACCATGGGGGAGACTTACAGGGAAATTCTTTGCGAGCTCTTCTTCGGAACCGCCGCGAAATCTTTGCGTCATTATGGAATGACTGTCTCTTGGTTTGGATTGGTATGGATGATAGCGATGTCGTTGCTTCTCAAGATACAATCAAGACAGTATTGGATGGCTATGAAAGGTTACTTGGACACCTTGATGCTGTCTTTTCATTGTGTTCCATAAAGCGATACCACCCAACCAGCCTCGACTACGAGAGGCTCGCAAAACAAATTAAACAATCCTCATATATGTGGCGAGCTCTTGGTTTGAGTATCACACCAAAGTTTCATTTTGTGGAGGATCATCTGCTTGCTTCTGTTAGATTCTACAAAGGAGTGGGAGACTTGACAGAAGAGCAAGGCGAGAGAGTTCATCAGACTGGTTTGCAAGCTGAGGCACGGACAAAATCTCTCAATCATCAGTCAGCAAGCCTCTCCCACATTGTAGATGAAACCATTTCAAAGCTTCCGCAAGTGAGAGCCCAAGTGGCAAAGGTACAAGAAAGAAAGCGTCAGAATAGAAAGGAGGATATGCGGAGGGATGAGAATAGTCGGCAAAAGAAATTGAAACGAGACGATGATCGCAATGATCTGCTCTCTTTACCTCTCCGAACTGACCCTTTTCCTTGCTTAAAATCAATCCAAATTGATACAATAAAAACCAGATAGTCATGAAAGATACTAATAAACCATCATTAATTGCTGCTTGTTTTTGCTTTGTACTTGTGTGTTGATTACGAGTCACCACCAAAAATAAAGACAAAAGCATGTTGCTCTTCCAAAATACTCCTGGTTGTTGCTGTAATGTTCTCATACAGCCAATGGACCTCATTGATCCGGCAGTAGCCTGGTGGAGTGTCGGTCACTTTATACAGGCAAACGTTGTTTCGTTGGGTGACGGTCAATCGTATTGCTGCCAGAAAGATTCTTGGAGACCATTCAAGTGGAACAGAAACAATGGCTTCGTGGACTGGTTGGTCTGAATTTGCAGACCAAAATGACACTTTCATTTTACTTTCCATTGATCGATCGTCTTGATTTACATGGGCAGAGCAGTGAATTGCTCGAACAGAAATAGAAACAAAATGAGAGTGGACGGATGGAAAGAGGTTGCTCTCTGAGACAAGGAATAGACCAATTTCTGTCGGGAAACTCGTAACAGCACACTGGCGGGTAGCAGGAGGAGGCATGACAGAGGTATGATTGTGTAAAGGTTGATCAAACTGCCGCCATGGTCTTCTTGTTTTGTTTTCAATATGGCTATGAGGTTGGTGAATTGCTGGGATTGAGCGTAGGAGCTCAGTTTTCGAGGGGGATACGTGCTACTTAAAGGCTACTCGTACTAAAGAGCAACTCCTATGTGAGACCACTCGTACACACGCAACGCTCGGAATGTGAAAGTAGCGGGTGTCCCAGGGAAGTTGTGAACTTACTCCCTATCAAGCTGTGTAGGTAGTATTAATAATTCCCGGTGTCGAGTCCCACGTTCGACAAGGAGCCGATTTTGTATTGTAATATTATGCCTACAGTATTCACTTGGTCTTGGTCTCTGTCTCTAGCTACTCGTAGAGATTGTAGGTCTTCGCCGGCCGACCCTCCACACGTGCACATGTGTCTATCGTATCTCGTTCCATTTTTTGAAGTGCAGAACTCGTGATTTGCGCATCAACGATGATGATACCGCGGGATGTAGTTCTCCAATCGCGAACATATTGCACAGCTTCATTCAGATGATAGTTGTCCATAATATCCTAGAAAGTGTTCGCGATTGCACTGTTTTTGCCATCTTCCGCTGGAGTAGTAGCCTCCAACAACTTGGATCATCGTCATGGACGAAGCACTCGCAAAGTTGATCCGTGACATTGGTTCAGCCAATAGGCCATGGTGGTATGGCATAAATGTGGGTTGACATCGTTCTAACCACAAAATCTCTGCATGACAATGAAAAAGACCATCTTACTGATGGCGAGAGTGTCACAAACTTGGACTTTCTTTCTTCGAATTATACTCCATTTTACATTGTTCGACCTTGGATTTGGTACTGTGGTGGTACTAATGAACCGTCATCCATGCAGTGATATACCCGCACATATATTTGCCGCATTGATCAATTGATTTAACTGAATATTACAACAAGATGAATTGCTTTACTATCACTATAGTGTAGCTAAAACAAACCATGAAAGAACTCGTTGTCGACAGGATAGTCTTGTATATGCGAATTCACAAGTCTTTTGGTTGGATGGGAACAGAGACCTGACCTCGTCACCGAGATCCATCAAAGGAGAAAGAGTCTATCTAGTGTTCTTGTCCACAAGCCAAGATTCGCAGGAATTTTGGTCGATCCACCAATCGCAACGATACCGACCATCATGCTCCCACCATGCGGCTTGACTACCATGTCTGGAAGCTTCCATGTAATACCGTTTCCCGTATCCAACACGTCTTCAGATCGCATGAAGTTCCCACTTGCGAGACCTGTGGTCGACATTCAGCAGGAGTGCACCAATCGTGGAGAGCGAGTACATCCGCTTCACCTCCAAACTGAAAAATTCGCGTGAACATTCCACAAGGTACACGTCCGACATTCTGGAAACCCTCTCTTTGCCCACGCTTGGGATGCGAGTCCAGTTTAAATTTTCCAAACAGACAATGGGCCGCACCACCACCATCCCGACAAACCTAAAGCATGTGCGTGCCTTACACGAGACTCTGTTTCAAATTTCAGGTTATGACACTTTTTCCTAGATTAGTTCAGGAGACTTTGTTGTTCGCATTATCCTTTCCTCTTCTTCTTGTTTATCTGCCCCTTCACAACTTGAAGTCCCCAAAGTGCTTTTTGCTGCCCTACTTCTAGTCTTCATGATCACCTCCTTCGATAGTTGATGTGTCCTCGGTCTCGGCTGTTAAGTCGGTGATTTGAGAAGGGGCAGCAGAGCCTGCCACGGCGTCCACAGACCAGTTGCTGTGGGCAGCCGGGACTGCTTGACCGTCCGCAACTGTTTCGTTGCTGTCGTTTGTGTCCCCCTCACCATCGGCAGAACTCCCCAAAATAGGATTCGTCAAAGACGAGACACCAGCGCTGTTGCTTTCATCTGGGATCTCGGCAACCCGCCCAGCGAGAGAAAATCCGCGGACATGATCAATCAGACTACGAAGATAGCGATTCGACAATCCCGTTGCATCATAATTGAGACGGACAACGGCGTTGTCCACCGGTTCATCATTATTTAGCTGGATGCGACGCTGTATTTCTCCAATTGTGGCTCCCAAAAACTCCTGCTGGGTATCGTCGAGCTCGACGCCAAGGTTACGGAGAAAGCTATTCGCAATTTCTCGTTCAGATGTTAGAAAACGCGACATGCTTTGACGTTTGGAAAGCTGCAAACACACACAGAAAGAAATACATGTCAGTATGCGCTGGGGATCCGTTGGTCAAGGGATATTCCGGCTCCATTACCTACCGTGATGATCGAGAATGGCTTTGGGTTTTGGATGTTGGAGGTCCGAATTGTGGAAGCTGTGGAACACACCGTTTGGCTGCTGGTGATGGTTGCCATGATGAAAGCCTGTCCTCTCGTTATGATGTTCAAAATGGGAATGCAATCTCAAATCACCATGTCCAATCCCCGCCTTCTGACCACAACGCAGCTTGCAGATACAACAACTTGGTTCGAATGTGCGAGAGTGCGAGACACACAACTACCTCAAAACTTGAAATTACAGCACGCCCAAGCGGTGTTGGCAGCCGTGTTGTGTGTTGTGTCTTGTGTCTTGTGTCTTGTGTCTTGTGTCTTGTGTCTTGTGTCTTGTGTCATTCCTACCTTCCATCTCGAATCTCGATCTCGCCATCCGATTCAACGGACAACGGATCAAGGATGATACAATCTATAATGCCTATCTAATGTACGACTTCTACACCCTTGCGAGTCGCAAAAGACATTTTGAGCTTTGAACGGAAGCAAAGATGTGTGTCAATTGCACGTTGGGCGGTGCACCTTCCACCTCGAAAACAAGAAGGCTTCATCCTGTTCCACATAATATCATCCTCGCCACTCGCCATGGTGGGCAATACCCAACTTATTGACAACAGCAAGAGTTTCTCTTCAGACCCACATTTGTGCGCGAACAAAAACAGCCCTGGTTTCGGAACCATTCCCGGAAAGCAAACAAAACGGAGAGAGAGAGAGAGAGAGACTGGTGATTTCCTTGGAGGAGAGCGGGCTCAATTTGTTGTTGTTGTTGTTCTTGTCGTCGTCGTCGTCGTCGTCATCGTCGTGGCTTACTGCAAACCTTTATAATACCCGAGTGCCACGGTCTTCTCCACGTGTTTCAGCTTCTTGTCGTGACAACGCCATCGTCCTTAGTGGTGGCAATATACAAGGATCATGGCATTTTTGTTTCGGAGACGCTTCAGTGTGGTTCCGAACAAACACCCAGACAAGAGCAAGACGGACAAGGGCTCTCCACGATCGGCGGCTAGAAAACAGAAACAAAAGCGACAAAGCGTTCCAGTCCTCCAACCAAAGACCGAATTCTTCAAGTCTCCGAATAATAATATGGTTCTCCAAACCATTTCTTCTGTGGATGTGATTGAAGTGCGCCTGTGTCGAATGACTCGCAAATTGAACAACAAAAGAACTCGGTCGAAACAACTACCAAATCCAAATGTAGTGGACAAGCCACGGGCCCGAAACCATGGGCTACTAGTACTAAACGACGACGTGGACTCGGATGCCCTTCAAGTCTATTCCTCCTCGAAGAAGAAGAAGGAACCAACCCATTTGACCGAATCGCAGCAGCATGCAATGGAAACGAGCAATGGGAGCGAACCATTCACCACCAAGGCAACTCCAACCGTAGCAACCAAAACAACAAGATCGGCGTCGTCAAACTCGGTGGCGTCCATGTTGGAAACCATGACCCAGGACTGGACGGAGAATCTGACGCCGACCTCTTGCTCGGTAATCCCTCTATTCTAGCTAGCTAGCTAGAGAGAGAGAGCGCGAATGGAACGCAGTGTGGGTGCGCATCTTCAAAGACAGGTACGACAATGATGGAACCCCGACTGTGAAGTGTTGCGTGTGTTTCGAGATATGAATCTTATTATTGTACAGGACAGGGTTGTGGTGGCTATGTTGCTTGGTTGGTTGGTTCGTGGAACGTCACACTCCTCTGGTTGGGACTTTGTGGTGTGGTGACCGGATCTTTCATTTGTGTTTTGTGTGTGTGCTTCTTGGGCAAATGTTCCATGCAGGAATACTCATAGGGTGTTCTACCCCACGGATATTGATTATCCATGTACTAGGTAAAACGAATGGAACTACTAGAATGAATGGAACTTGCGCGCCATTGTGGATTCACTGCTATAGTATAGTAGGTCTTGTGCTTTTGGGGCACACACAGAGACATGATGAGACTCGTTTTGAGTGGACGGTGGCTACCAGTGGAGTGACTGTCGCATCGCTATCGGCACCCAAAGAACGCAATAGAGGAAAGGGCCGGACCCGCCAAACCCAAACGTTTGTAGTGCATACGCACACACCCATATGCTCCAAACGACATGAGGCTTGCGACTGCGATTGCATTCTCTCATGACGACAATAACGAAAAGATTGGTAAATCATACTATTCCATACAACGAGCGACTTGACAATGGTTCTTTGGTTTCCTAGTGGGGAGGATCATCATGATGCAAGAGAGAATTGAGGGAGGAACCGCAACTCAACCCCCCGCACTCGACCTCTGGGTGTGATTGTCCATAAGGATCTCGCCGCCGCCTCCGATCGAATTTCGACGAAGACGAGACTCCAGCGCTGTTGCTTTCATCTGGGATCTCGGCAACCCGCCTAGCGAGAGAAAATTCGCGGACATGATCGATCAATCCAGGAAGATGGTTCTCCATCAATCCCGTTGGATTAAAAATGAAACGGACAACGGCGTTGTCCACCGGTTCATCATTGTTTAGCTGGATGCGACGCTGTATTTCTCCAATTGTGGCTCCCAAAAACTCCTGCTGGGTATCGTCGAGCTCGACGCCAAGGTTACGGAGAAAGCTCTCCGCAATTTCTCGTTCAGATGTTTGAAAACGAGACATTCTGGATCGTTTTGAAAGCTGCAAACACACAGAGAAAGAAATACATGTCAGTATGCGCTGGAGATCCGTTGGTCAAGGGATATTCCGGCTCCATGACCTACCGTGATCGAGCATGGCTTTGGGTTTTGGACGTTGGAGGTCCGAATTGTGGAATCTGTGGAACACACTGTTTGGCTGCTGGTGATGGTTGCCATGATGATAGCCTGTCCTCTCGTTAAGATGGGGAATGCAATCTCAAATCACCATGTCCAATCCCCGCCTTCTGACCACAACGCAGCTTGCAACTACAACAACTTGGTCGATTACGTGCGAGACACAACATTACCGAAAAACTTGAAATTACAGCACGCCTAAGCGGTGGCATCGCAGAAAAGTGGTGATTTGTGTACAATGCCAATTTTGTGAAGTGGAGCAAAGAGGTATCGCGATAGGTTGTAGTTTGTTGGTTGGTTCGTCACCCACTCACAAGCAGGTGGTTCGTCGTTTGAACGACGATTCCGAATCTCGAATCATGTGTGTTTTGTGTTGGACAGTCTCGCGATCAACAATTTATGTCTGTGCGCGTCTGGGGCAAATGTTCCCTGGTTCCGCATTGTTGACAATGGGGACCCAGGAATAGTCGTAGTTCGTTCTACCCTATTTTGATTATTCATGTACCAGGTAGAACGAACAGAAGTACTAGTAGAATGAATGGAACGTGCGCACCATTGTGGACTCCCTGCACTAGTATAGTAGGTCTTGCGCTTTGGGGGCACACACAGAGACATGAAGAGACTTGTTTTGGGTGGACGGTGGCGACGAGTGGACTGACTGTCGCATCGCTATCGGCACCCAAAGAAGAGGGGAGTCTCTCACGTGCCACACCCGAGGAACAAACGTTTGTAGTGTCTCGCGTGCGTGATGGACTCGCCGTGTACACACACACACACACCCATATCCTCCAAACCACACGACGCTTGCGATTGTATTCTCTCATGACGACGACGACAACGACGACGACGACGACGAAAATTCTCTCATGACGACAATGCCGAAAAGATTAGTAAGTCATACTATTCCATAAGACGAGCGACTTGAGACAACGGTTCTTTGGTTGCCTGGTGGAGGATTGCATCATTTTCTCGACAAGAAACAAGACCTCGCTGTGGGAAAATGAGATCGGAAGAAAGATGAGGAGGGAACCACGAATCAACCCCCTGTGGGCGCCGGCAGGCATTCCGATAATTGCCTCGATTTAGAAGTACTTAAGTGTGACATCGGTAACTAAGTGTCATGCACGTGCACAACGGATGGTTTCGAAGCGTAGTTAACCCGAGCGTACGCCCCTGGCCCCTATACAATCCGAAAGAATGTTCCTAGCTAACTTTATCAAACCGTTGACCAGATAAGTCCATTTGGCGACCGTACTGGCCAACGGACCAGCCTAACGGATAAAGTGTCAACGGATCAACACCCTCACATTTTGATACATTTGCAGAGTGTTTGGACGGGGGCCTGTGTGCCTCACTCATCTCGTTTCGCTGTCCTGGAACAACCTAAAACAACAACAGGAGTACCATGGTCTTTTTCAAAAAGCGACAGCCACCACAAACAGAAAAACAGCATTCCAAAAGTGTCACAACGACCCCACAACCACAACAACACGATGCGGCAACGATTGCACTGGATTCGGAATCGCCACACCAGGAAGCACAACATCCACAACAAGAAGAACAAGAACACGAGCACGGAACTGGACTACCTACCGCTAGCAGTACTATGCAACTGATTTCTAGTCCAGATACCATTGAAATTGAATTTGCCCAAGATGGTATTGAAAACAAAGACGAAGAAGCCAGAGAGGAAGCTCCCAAAACAGAGGAGGAAACTGTCGAGGAACGAGCAGCACCGCAGCACCTCGTGTCGACTACGATTCTTCACACACGGGAACCCCAAGATACTGACACCCGCAACGACAACGACAACGACAAGAACGACGACAAGCACGACAACAGTGAGGTTCCCTCGGTAAACAACCTTCCAGATTCCCAAACACCCACGGCATCACAACTGCTGGCCATTCCCATTGGCATGACACGACAAACATCGACCAAATCGACTCGATCCACCAAAACCGAAACGATTGAAGTCACGAATGAAAATGAAGTGATTGTCAATGGCCAGCAGCAGTGTACCAAGCCACCCAAGCAGCAGCAGCAACAACGTCCGCAACCACCCCCACCCAAACGTGGAGGTCACAAAGCCATTCTGAGTCGTCGCAAAAATCTGGATCGGAACCGTCCTCGAGGAGTCGGCAGCAGCAGCAAGTCCGAGAATCCAAATGATCCACCATCCTCACAAGACTCTTCGCAACGGCAACAACAACAACATCAACAACGGACACGACCACCCGATCCACCCGCACTTTCTGCCTCGGGAAGTAGCAACAACAACAATAATAACAATACTTTGGCGTCTCCATTGCGATGGAAGCGTTCGGGTGGATCCGACTTGTCCAAACAGTCCGGAATGATGGGCAATTTGGATCCCGTCGTCTTGACTGTCGACTTCAAACAGGAGACTGCGGGTCTGGAACAAGCATCATCCTCACGAGCATCTTCCTCGTCTCAATGGCGACGATCCACGGCAGCCGAACCCGTCGTAATGCATACACTCAAGAATTTGGCGCCCGTTGTCATTCCTTTGGAAGAACCGCAGCAGCAGCAGCAGCAGTCGCACTCGGACGCAATGCCTGTATCGGCCCACCCTATGGCCCGCCGACGCTCCAATCAGAATCCCAAAACTATGGATCCTGCAGAACTCAAGGTTGTTTCCAGTCGATCGTCCGTCGATCGACCCAACAGTCTTCATCCGAGTCATTCCAAACGGTCCACCACCACCACCACAAGACCCATTCCACCCACGTCTTCTTCTTCGTCCAGTCTCAAGATTTACAATGTTCGATCGGAGGAAATCCACAAAGATCACCGAATCATTGGCTCGTCCACCTCCTCGACCCATTCCTCCAGAATGGAGCGGTCCTGGTCTAAACCCCACAGTCATGTCTCGGCTGCCGATGCTCATCAAATGGCCACTACTTCGCTCTTGGATATTACCGAGTCCACGTCTCATTCGGGACCCAGCGACAATGAGCAGGATGAGTATGAGACTGACCAACAACAACAACAACCACGAAATGACAATCATGTTCCCCACCACCACCACCACCACCACTCGTCGCAACATCGCCCGGATACTCTGTCCATTCCCTCGACCTTGCCCGTGAATCAAAACCAACGACACAAGCAAGTCAGTCGCAAGCCTTCCACCCATACCACCACCAATACTATTACCGCCACCACGTCCATGCTACATCTCCAACAAGAACAACAACAATTACGAGAAAAACAAGAGCAATTACAGCAACAAATCGAGCGGGAAGAATTGAAGCAAAAACGAAGTACCTATCTCTCCAAATTAGAGAAACGGTCACCCGGACACTTTTTTGAAGATGACACCTTTATGAGAACCTTGCAAAAGGCGGCATCGTCGGGTGGAGATGAAGAGGACGACGAAGAAGAAGAAGAAGAGGAAGAAGAAAGTTGGGATGAAGACGACGACGATGATAATGACGACAACACATCGGATGACAGCACTACCAGTTCAGATGAAGACGAAGAAGAAGAGGAGGAAGAAGAGGAAGTTTCTTCGGATCGAAGTGCAACTCATGAAGGTCACGACGCTGTGTACAAGTTGACTACGGAAACATTCAAGTTGATACCCACGTGCACCCCACCAGAATTTCCACACAGCCAACACAAGCCAATGTATCACACAAAAAGTTTAATGGACGACGACGAAGAAGAAGAACGAGATGCGTCTGCCAATCGTCGAAGCACCAAGGTGGGTAGAGGAGACAAGACGATGAGCAGGGACCGAGGAGTCCGAACAAACTACAGTGGGGGTATACGACAACAAGATTATTATGATTTTATTCGTCGCCAGAACAAAGATGACAAAACCACCAAAGGGAGAAAGAACGATAGCCGATACTACGGACATTTTAGTGAATTATCCAGTGACAAGTGCGATCGGGATCTCCAACGTAAAACGACGCGAGAAGACAACAAGGACGACAACGCCAAGAACAAGGACAGCAAAATGGACGACAAGTCCCAACGCAAACCAAAAAGTGACCGCGAAAAGAAACATGGGGAAAAGAAGAAGTATCCCATTGCGTTCGAAGAAATTGAAAGTTCCTTCAGCGACCAAGACGAACGTGAAAGTTGGTCGGCAGATTGGAGAAACAGTGCTTCCGATTTGTCGTATTCATTTTCGGATGGTGGTGATATTGATGCATTTGATATGCTCTGGTCCAAATACGGCAAGAGCAGTGCCAGTAGCCACCGACACCACCACAAGTCCAAACGGAAAAGTGGAAGTACCAATAACAAGAGTACTTCCAAGAGTAATTACCGGGCACCGTACCGATCCAATGACTCTTTGGAACATGCACCAAGTCATCACTCTTCTTCTTCTACACGATCAAACCCGACCAAAGAAAAGACCAGAACACCGTCACCATCTGCACCAACCAACCACAAATCTAAATCGTCCACTCGTACAACAGACTCATTGCAACAACAACACCTGTCGCGGAAAATGGTACCCATCAAAGGTCATCCTTCGGGTGCCCCTCTGGCAGTAGTCCGTCGAACAGCGAGTACAACGAGTAGTGTGGGCGGTGGATCTGTCGGTAGTAGAGGAGGAGGAGAACCACCCGTCGAACAACGAGAAGACGATTTGTCGACATCGCTGTCGCGGTTGCCCAGTACCAACTCGGTATCGTCCACGTCGAGTCAAAGGGTGCCAGCACCACCACCATCGTCTCCGTATTCCAGAACCACAAGTGCCGCGTCGGTCGTGTCGCATCAGTCACATACCAGTGCGGCCAGTACGAAATCGGAAGTACGACAATGGAAACCAAGCAATTATCGCAAGGAACCAGCCATGTTTAGGTCACCCTATGCCGTTTCTTCCACCTCCAGTCGACCCCATGGTGGATCCCGTCTCAAGCCAGGACCGTCCAAGTTTACACAGACACCGTCCTCGTCGTCTTCCTCTGCGGCGGCCGCCAAGAGAGGGTCGAATATGTTTTTCGACATGGTGGGAGTCTAATGGGTGGACAACACACCTCCAAGTGGGGCTCTTGTCTTTCACTGAGTCTAGTCTAGACTTGAAGAAGCCCAGCTTTTTCGTAAATTGCTCTCGCTACCCTATTTTGTTATCGACACACGATTCCATCTCTTTTTTTACATGGGTCATCTAGGGCATCGCCATAGGCAGATGGGGTCGAAGAGATGAGAGACGTAGTCCTACTCCTACCATGGGGAGGAGGAGCTACCCTCTCTTACACTACACATAGCAGGGATAGTTTTTCTCTTTCCCTCGCCCGGCTCATCGGTTGGAAAAAGGCCTCTGCGCTTCTCTGTCCAAAAACATCCAACAGAAGATATCGATAATCGATAACATCCTATTCTCTAGAGCGCAACAATCATTCGAGGTCTTTGCCGACAGAAGGAGAATCCTTGGTATGTGGTTTGGAACAGGACATTCCATTTTTCCCGATCGTCTTGTCTTTTATCTTGTGTCCTACAGAATGTTGCTCACATGGATGATTTCTCTTCTTGGCTGGTGTGTACCCGTTTGTGACACCTTGTATCGCGCCTTGTGTGTCCTTCTATCCCGTTCGTCGTTGTTATTTTTGGATTTGACACCTTTAGAATTCATTCTTTGTTCTTGTTGTTTGTGGGTTGGTGCGTAAATGCCTCGCACAAGTCCTCGCCTTGGCAAAAAGCGCAGTATCGATCAAGAAGAAGAAGCAACGACCACCACGAAATCTACCATGTGGGGTTCCAAGAAGAAACGCAGTCAAGCCAGTAGCAGCAGTCCGGCAGCCGCAACTTCTACTAGTAATACGAATTCAAGTGGACTCAATACATCGGCTGTGGAACAAATGTTTGCGGAAATTGCCGATCCCGATGATCCTCAAACGGCCAATATGGAAGGTACGTTTGCTAGAAACAAGATCAGCACAAGAAAGAAGGCTTTTTTGTTTGCGAGTGGTGGTACACTCTTCCTGCAAAGTAGCCAAGCATTTGCTCTTTGTTTGTACCGATCATTCCTCAGTTCTCACTCTTCCCTCTTTCAAATGTCTCGTGGTTCCTGGTTCTTTATTCTTCTATTCCATCATCAACACGGCCCTCCTGTTTGTTTGGAATTGTACATTTAGGCATTTTTGCCTTGGGCGAAAAATTGGGAATGGATGCGACGGAAGATATCCGTATTTTGGTCCTCTTGTGGAAAATGAATGTTCGAGACAAACCCTCACAACTCTCGCAGTCGGAATGGATTGCGGGTTGTACTTATTTGCAAGTTGATTCCTGGACCAAGATGCGAGACTTGGTTCCTTCTCTGGATACGGGGTTTTTGGATGCGACGGAATTTAAAGAATTTTACAAATTTTGCTTTGTCTTTTCTCGACAAGGAACACACAAATCCTTGGAAACCGATTTGGTCGTTGCTCTTTTGAAACTCGTCCTCTTGAGCAATTCTACAGAGGAAACGACAGGGTCGACCCCTAAATCGGGCAAAAAGAGTGGAGAACGGGTTCCTGCACACCGGGTGGAATCCTTTGCCACCTTTTTGGAAGAACGAAGTGGATCATCCTCCAGCAGTGGCGGTGCTGCAACAGCCCCATCTACCTTGTCTTCTTCCAATACAACGACATATACACACATTAGTTTGGATCAATGGACGTCCTTTTTGGATTTTTGTATGGAAATGGACGATGACTTGAGCAATTACGATGAAAGCACTTCGGCATGGCCTGTCATTTTGGATGAATATGTCGAATATATGGAAGAACAAATGAAGAAAAAGTAATTGTCAAGGTTCGGCACGCACACACAAGAATTCCTAGACCACGATCTCATCCTCATTGGTCGCAGTGTCCAATGAGAAACTTGAGAATGCAGACTGTCCAGCTTGTGGCAGCCTGCTGTCACTGGAAAGGATATTCAGTGCACTCGAGACCGTCCACACTCCACACACCCCTTGAACTGGAAGCAAAGAGGTGTAAACAAACTCACCTTGGTAGGATCGCAAGGGGCGTGTTGCTGTTCTCCGACTTATATTTGTTGTCGTTGTCGTGTTGAAACGATCCTATAGTAGAGAAAGTAAGAATTGTATGATTCCCTGTGTTGTCTACATCGTTGTGAATCTACTAGACTAAAAGGAGAGAGTTGTGGCAAAATGACGCGCATGTTCTCCTCCTGATACTGGGCGACAAAAGGAACAATACTTGATTTATCTTGGCCGTCAATACAAAGAAACATTACCACCTCCTTCCAACGGACTGTTGCGTTTGCTGTTCGAATAAATACCATTTAGGTCAAGGTGCTTTCCAAGGTGGTTTCACTCAAAGCGTGAACGCAGCCTTGGCTTCTTCTTCATGTTTTTGTTCCTCCATTTCCGAAGTTGCCGGTGGTGATGCCGTTAGCAAGTTCGAGTGTTTCTTCAATTCTTCTTCCAACCGTGGGATGAGGAGTTCTTCAATATGGGCATTGACATAGCAATTAAAGGCATATCCTTCCTTGGTACCGGCCAGAGGCGGATTGTTGAAATCCGTCGGCCACGATCCCTTGGGCCACGGGACACCCAAACGACAGGTGCCCTGTTTTCGAATGGGCAATTTCAAATTGTCCACGCTGCACATGCGTTGGTAGCCAGCCGTATCTTGCAATGCCACCGCCTTGGCGTGCAACATGAGACCCTCCGTTTCTTCCTTGGCAAAGCGTTGTCGTGGATCGGGAAAGGCTCGGAACCGCCATCGAAATCCATCAGCTTCGTATTCAGTCCGATTCTTTTCCGACAATTTGGTCACGGCGGAATAATGAATAAAATGATGTGTGACATAATTCGTCCGATACACTTGCTTTTCGGCCGGCATGACTTCGGTCTTGTGACCGGGTGGCTGTCGATCGCAATTGTAGGCTTGCAACATGGTCACATTTTGCGGTATGGACAAATCAAAACAGGCTTCATTGTGCCAACAAACACTGGGATTATCAATGGGATGGATTTCATTGATAAAGGCACGACGAGGCCAGGCTCGCCAAGATCCAAAGGATAGGATGCGGGTATCTTCTTCATCCAACTGATCCAACAAGGACAGTATCGTATCGTGTTTGCCCATGGGAACCAAGTATTCATCAATATCAAATTGTCCAATCCATTCCACATGGGGACCAAATCGTAATCGACACGAAGCTTCGGCGGCATATTGGGACGATCGTTCTCCCGGAGAATCGACATTGTTGGGACGATTGTTGCAAATTTGACTGGGCCATGGAATGTACGTAATGTCGTCGGGAAACAAGTCGGCAATCGGTTTCAAGCTGGTTGACGATGATGTATCGTTGCTGCCCGAAGCAAAGGCACCGGAATTGTCGTACAAATAAAAATGATCAAAACCAATCACCTTGTTGTAGGAGATCCATTCCAGCAACCGTCGCTGACCATCGTTAATGGCAAACCGATTGCCTCGTGTATTGTATCCCGCCGAAGCCCAAATACACGCCACGAGACGATGCTGAATAGGACCACGATCATCATTGTCTCTTTTGTGACGGTTAGTCTTTGCTGTCGAATGAATAAACTGTGGATCAAAGGGCAATTCTTGTGCGTCGGAGAATACGGGTGCTGGTTCCGCGTCAGCAGCCGCGGATTGGTGTCGTACCTGGTCATCCTCTGCTTCCTCTTTGTCTTGTTTCGATTGCTGGTGTTGTTGCTGTTGACGACGACTCCCCTTTCCATATTGCAACAAACTGGGCAAACAAATGGGAATGTTTTGCCATCGTCCGGAATTTTCCACCGTCGGCAAAACATGATTCGTGCCCCAGGCGTGCGTCGCATTAAAGAGGAGACTGGTATTGCGCGTTTGAAATTCCTGATAGCGGGGTTGCAAGTATTGGACCGGTGTCCCAAAGCGAGGTGGCGTACGAATGGGAATGACATCGACAAACAAGGACGTCCAATCGTTGTGGACATGCTGTCCGGTCCGAATATCGTCATGCAAGAATTCGGGAATGGGACACTGAAAAATCAATTGCGACGTATGAATGGATTTGATTCCTCCATCGTCTTGGGCAAAGGTATTCTTGTATCGTTTCCGATACGACGTCCAATCGTAATCAAAGTTAAAGACGGACAAGGTTTCAATCCCACTGGGTTGAAACCGACAAATGAAGCGCGTGGCCAATCCATCGGGATCGGCATCCGCGTGCGTGGATAATCGATAGCGAAACGTGGTATTCGTTTGGACTGTTTCTGGATGGTTGGACAGGCTGTTTGGGATCCGTTTGACGGACACGTGTTGAAAGAGTGCGACTTGAGGTTGCATGCGTCGCAAAATATGCGTTTCATTGCGCTGGCGTGTCGTACCCGAACGACATCGTCGTTTGTTTTGTGCGACAAATTGCACAAATTGGCCATTGGCCGTGGGGAAGACATCATGAATCCAGGGCAAAAAGGCATCCGTTTCCGCCGGTGTATCATCGACCGGCCAGGCTTGTGTCAAGCGCGAACAGGATCGAACTCGTGTGTAGGCAATGGACCTTAATTGCGTTGCTTGGGCATGCTGTCGAATCGGCAAGGGTTGAATGGCCCATTCGTTCAAATCCACCTCTTCCATATAGGCTGTCAAGACATGATCGGGTGTTGGATGGTCTTGGATGGGTCCATCGACGCGATCGGCTTGCCACGCCCAGGAAGAAGAAGAAGAAGAACCAGTAGGATTTGGATTGTTGTTGTTGGTGGTGGACGTTGACGGCAAGACTTGTTGCGGTTGAATGCCGTGATTCATATCGACCGACAAATTGTACATGCGAAAGGGACTGTACAAGGGACCAGATCCTTGATGAATGGGAGGTTGGTACGGATCCTGTTGTTGTTGTTGTTGTTGTTGTTGGTAACGTCGTTGACGAGCCCGATTGCGTCGCCGTCTTCGCACTTGTTCGGCCTCATGGTGTTGCTCTAGCTGCTCATGTTGTGATGGTTGCTGTTGTTCTGTTTCGGAGTCCTGTTGGGGTGGTGGTGGTTGTGGAATGGAGGCCTCATGGGTTTCGTGTTTCTCTGATTGTGGTTGTGGTGGTTCGGGTGGTGGCCGTTGATGGGGATAGTCGTGTCGACGTTGGACACGTGACTGCACCACTCGATCAATACTATGTACCGCAGAAGTACTACCGTGGGAATCAAGATGGTTGCTGCTGCTGCTGTCGTCGTCGTCGTGCAATTGCGTCAAGGTCACCACCATGGCCATGTAGACCAAGACCAAAGAGAACAAGAGTGTGCCAGCCACGGTACGTGTTTGCGACCGTCGCGACAGGGAGGACCACCATCTTCCAGGAGTAGGAGTACTAGTAGAAGAAGGATGAGATCGTAGTCGTCCCCAACCATTCTTGGCATTGTGGTTGTACGCAGCATATTTCTTGGTGGCGGCCGTAGTGCGAGAGCCGTTGGAAGCATAGAGGCTTGTCGTCGTTGTTTTCTTGGTTTGTTTGGGAGAGGAGGGTCGATACAACAAGAATGATGAGGATGCCTTTTTGGATACGTGGCCATTTCCGTTTAGAGGATTATCCTTGGACCGCATGCTGTCGGGTTGTCTTTGTTCTGGAAGGGTCGATCAGGAAGGAAGGAAGGAAGGACAACTAGACTTCGATCGTACGTTCCAATGCTTTACTCGATCAATCTCTATCGCTCTGTCTGGAGTCAGCACATACACACAGGGACGAGTGAACAAAGGAAAAGCGAGAATCAGAGGACTCTGGGGACGTCTAATGTCTCCATCGATCCAACACCTGTCTTTGTTTTCGTAGTATCAGAGACTCCAACGGACAAAAGTACAAAGTAACTCCTAGCGTGTAGATGAGTCGCAATTTAGAGCTTACTTTCTTCGAAATGAATCTTATTTCTTTTAGGATGACTCAAACGCGGCCAAAGACCTCTCGGTTTTAGATTGAACCTATGGTCTACGGCAAGTCACAGCAGGTCACACACCGTCACACCCACCACCATCCCATATTGCATCCTACTCGCTCTCTTTACCTTCTTCCGCATTCTATCGTTGTTGTTTAGAAAGATTGATCCAGCAACAAGAACAATCGATAGATTCCACTCAAGAGGACAACAATAACAAACAACCACAACAAATGTCGGGCTTGTGTTGCATTGGGGGTGTGTGCATTCCCTATACGGCCATTTTACCCCTGTGTGTGTGGGCCTTGAAATGGTTGTGGGACAAACTCTTGGTCGTGTTGGGCAAAAAGCAACCAACGACCACTCCTCCACCACTCCAACAACGACGGAGTGCCAAAACCAAATCCTCCTCGACCGTGAGTACCGACCAGGACGACGAAGCCGACTGTTGTTCGTGTTGCGGCGGCGGTGGCAGTGGCCCTTTGTTGGCGCCCACCATTCCATCGATTGAATCGGAACCCGCCTGGACCAAGTTTGTGCAAGAGGACTACGAGTTGCTCGTGATCAAATTTACCGCTCCTTGGTGTCAACCCTGCCGGACCATTCAAGGACCCTGGGAGGACTGGATGCAACAACATACCGCGCAATTGAATGACCGACGCATTGGGTGGGCCAGTGTCAATGTCGATTCGGTCGATGCGGTGGCGGCCCAGTATTCCGTCGCAGCCTTGCCCACCTTTTTAGTGCTGGAGAATCCTACCGCCACCACACAAGAGAAACCGGTCGTGGTGAATCGGTATTCCGGCAGTGCACCCGCTTCCTTGTACGAGTTTTTGCAACAAAACGTTCTGAACCACACAACGACTCGATCCAATGGCAGTGGTTCCAGCCAAAAGCAAGACTAATCGCGCTACTTTGGGAAACGATTGTCAACGTATGGCTGCTCGCCGCGAGTAACAGGCATTGCGAAAAGAGAAGACCTGTAGAAGGGAACTATAGACCTAGTAGAAACCTCATCCTTGTAGGACCTTCCACAGACACTGCTGTTGGTTCTTTGAGCGAACATAATAATATGGTATAGGCACTGGTGTGTACTTGTCTCAGACACGAGAAAGTCGTTTGGAAAACGACAATGGCGAACAAAGCAACTTCAGACGAGAAGAGGCGAAATGGAATGACTCTGGTGGAGATCACAGTGTCCTCTGTATTCGAGTTTTGTGTTCGAGGGTGCTATGCCTGCACCATTGGTTCCACCTTTGAGAACCGGCGCGGAACATTTTATCGAGCAGCTGCAGTGGATGCTATAGGGTTTGTTTTGAAAAGAGCAAGGACAGTTTTATCTATATGGTATGAGTAGTTTTGCTGTGACGATTCACTCAATAATGCAACCCTCACATACTTCATTTGGGGTTCATGACAGTTCAAGATAGGTGAAAAGGACCTGGTTGTGCAACGAATCCGTTGTTCAGGAAGAGGCCATGCTTAACCACATTGGAGGATGACAGTCTCTCTCTCTCTCTTTTAGAGTTCCCACTCGTCAGCCTCCTTATATGCCACCATGGAATCGACTTGATGAATGGAAGTGGTAAAACTCCGAAGTTTCACTTCATTCGAATTCAAAATATAGCATGGATCGGAATCGGCCCATTGTTTCGGAACCGAGACATTCTTGTCGGTATATACAAGCAGATCAAAGGTGCAGGGTTCCTGCAGCAGGGGCAAAAAGGTGACACTGGCAGTGATTTGTCGAATAATGGCTTGAATTTCATTGTGAATTTCCTTGAGAGTCTTTTTGTTCTGGCTGTGCTTGGACGTGGCATCTTTACCCGTCAAGGAATCTATCGAGGGAGCTGTATTGGGGGATTGATTTTCGCCATTTTCCTTCCCGTCATCTTGGACAGCGACATTGAATTGCCATCGTTCCAAGGTTTCCATGGAATCGACACCTTGGACAACAACTACCAATCGTTGAATGTTTCCCAGTAACATCCAGTGTTCCACCTGTTTTTGGACTGCCTCCAAATAACGAAGCAAGCCTTGATCGGTCGTCGTCAAGACAGTCAAGCCATATTTCATTTCACGCTTAAAGGTTTCCGGCATGTAGATTCCTGGTGTATGGGGAAGCAAGGCAGAAAGTATTACAACAGGACACAGGATCATGATTGTTGGTGAGTGCCACCAAAGAGCATTCCAGCATACAAAGCAATACTGGCTCCAACGTACCTCGTTGGTAAAGAATGGAATTGATGGCGGTAAAAAAGAAATCTGAAACAATATCCACACTTCCTTTGAGGGTGATTTCCGTTTCGGAATTGGCCTTGTCGCACAGGAGTTGTTGCTGTTGTTGTTGCTTCATAATGATGGAGTTTCTTTCGCTAAAAACAAAGAAATCTTTTCTTGTGGATTGCTTTTCGTATCGAATGTATCAAACACACCCTGGGTGAACCAACAACTTTTGTTCCTTTCGGTCCCCTCGTGTTTTTCTCTTGTCAAAATATGAGAATGTCAGGCTCTTCATGCTTGGTTTGTTGGTGCTGACTGCCGTCACACTCACGCCCGTCCATCCATATCGATGAATAGTACTATAACAATTAGTGTACTTCTAACGCGCGCATGTCTTACGCGCCAGGTGATGTACAATTTCGAGCGAATTGAGGAACACAAGATGCAAGACCCCAGTTCTTGCTAGAAACATGAAGTCCATCTCGATGGAGAACCAACAAACGAGAACAGTTTTCTTTCCATGACTTTGTATTCTACCACAGTTTACTTCTGACAAGTGATTATCGTTATGAACATCGCTCTCTATTCAATACATGCACGACAGTCTATTCTAATCATACACAGAGACCCCCGTCTCCATACAATTGACACTGACTGGACTGTCACAATTGGGAAAGGGTTCCATCCCTTGAGACATGAAGCTGCTATGCTTCCAAGAGTGCTTCCAGGATATCCGTATCAATTGCTTCCCACTCACTGTCCATAAAGTCGCCATAGAATGGTGGGGGTGGCGGCGGTGACGACGAAAAGGCTGGACATGGTAAACAATTGATGGAAGAAGGAGACAGAGAAGAGCTCATGGGTGCTGCATCAGTGGCAGTGCTTGTACATGTATACGAGTCTGAAGACAATGCCGCAATCAGGTAGTCGATGGCAAGTTGATTTTCGTTTTCATCGACAGTCGTGTCGTTCCGCTGTGGGGTCCACGTGGTTTCAATAGTTGCGTTGTTGGTCTCAGAACTTGCCTGGATTGATGAATTTGAGTCGCAGTCCATAGGGCGGTTACCCAACAACAAGGACGTCTCCATATCCGTTGTACTCCAAACTTGAGACGCCATAGATGGTACCACAGTTCCAGGCGAAACGACTCTCTGATCTTGCACACCCATCTTGGCCTGAGTTCTTTGATGCTGAAGGCTTTGCATGAAAGAGAGAGCCTTGGTTCGCTGTTCATCCACAAGATCAAGGGCTGGATGCTTTCCTCCTGGAGTAGATTTTGTGCACTTGTCCTGTGCTGTTGCTTTGGAACAGGTTGGATCGAAATCGAATTTGTCGAGATTCGAAGAAAGTGAGGACTCAATGTCCATACTGTCCTTGGTATTTGCTCCCTCCTGATTCTCCCATTCTTTATATTGCTTAGCGTACTCTCGTTTCTCTACAATCGCTTGCTGCTCCAAGAGTTCCCTTGCCGGAGACGGCAAGTGCCTCCATCGACTTGCTACCGTACGGGCCAATTCCTGGAAACTTATTTTGCCATGTGTTCTTCGATGAACTCGTTTGCCCTTGAGCTTGTGCTTAGATCGGATCGATTCCACCTCGTCTATGGTAATGGGGCAAGTCACGGAGGACTCGGTTCCATCAATGATACGTTTCCGTTCCACTTGGAAGAATAGGTTGTAGGCGCTCAGTGGGGACTTGGGCTTTAGCATTGAGGAACGAACCACCTTCAACATTTCGAAGATGGTTTTTGCAAAGATACATGTGATATTTGTTGCAATGGTTTGTTTTTGTGGTCCTTGCAAAGGGTCTTTGGTTGCTGTGTTTGTGTCTTCTCGTTTGGTCCCTGTTTGTCCCGTCCAAGCGATGTGTCCATTCGATTTTGTTGCATCGTCGAAGCGTTTGTGTATTCTCCCGGAAGAACTTGAGTCGTTTTCAAGAAAGATGATTGGGTTTTACAATTGAACGTGGTGAAAATGCTACGTGGGAAATGAGAGCCTTCGCATTCACAGTTCGCTTTTGTTAATAATGTCTGATGTCGTACTTCGCGTTACGACGCTTCTGGTAAATTTCGGAGTCTTGAAGGTTGAAGTCAAAGAGAGGCGATGAGTTTTGAGTGCAGAGCAGGATCTCAAAACACAAGATACTCGTACTGATCCGAACTTTTCAGCTTTTGAGGTCTCTTGTACTTGTATGTGTTATCGAATGAGAATACTGGATAAACGGTCTAACGACAAATGGAAAAGGGTTCGGACTTTGGACTTCTCGTATGTTGCCCCATACGCCAAAGCGTTCGCGCTTGTGGTGTCTGAAAAGAGTGAAAAGCCTTTTGTGCAACATCGGTCGATCCGACGTCTTCAGAGTCGGGCTTTGGCCAAACAATCATCCATCAAGTGAATCAGGACCCATCTTGCACCTCTGGGTCTACAATATATAAAAAAGCATTTGAGAAACGCCCTCTTTCATTCCGCTCCGAGCTCTGAACCAGAGGCTACTTCACCATCAAACATGCTCCCGGAAGCAGGAGGATTGAGAACCTGTTTGAGTAATCTTGTGGCGTGCATTTGCCACAAGTTGCCAATAACGAGAGGAGTACGCCCTTTTCGTCTCGTTGTACTTTATCCTCCTCGAGACACGTTGCTCAATTTGAATTTCATCTGAGACAGGCATCCTAGAAAAAAGTCTAACCGGATCGAATAGTCAAACCAAAGCTAGATTAGGAGCAACGTCGACTTGACGCTTCATGCAATTTACTGGAGTGTGAGTGGCTTCTGTTTGATGTCGGATAAGCCTTCTGCAACATTGACCAATGCGGGGTATTCCGAATACAAAGATGGTACGCTTGACCATGAGTTGACGTGAAACAGTTTTCAGTGAAGTGGATCAGGAAAATACTCTACAACTTTGTATATAAATAAATGCAGAAAAGCGAAACGCTCCCTCAATCACATTTTCCTTTATTGGACCACATAGGGACCAACTCCAATGGGAAACTGTGGTCGATGAGGTGAGAACGTCCAATCCTCACTCAACGAAGATGCGTCAACCTCTTCATTCCCTTGTATTTCTTGTTCTTCTTGAGATTCTTGTTGTTGTTGTTGTTCTTGTGCCTTTTGTCGTTCCTCTTCCTCGGCTGCAGCTGCAGCCGCTGCTGCCTCCGCTCGTTGACGTTTCGCGTTCTCGGCTCGTTGTTTGGCGATCAATTCAATGGGACTCAGTTCCTGGTCCGAATACTTTTCTTGCTGTGCGTGTGTGACTGGTCGTACAATTGGCGACCACTTACCCATTGCATAGTTTCGACCCCGAGCGTAGCTTTCCTCCGTGCGAGTGGCTTGATCGACAGAAATCGGATTAAAACTTTGGTAAGGGCCCTGTTGTCCAGTGGTGGTCGATGTGGATCGTACCGTCCTGGTTGGCGCCATTGGTTCTGGTGGGGGTGCAACGACAAGGGACGATTTGTCCAAGGAGCCAATGGATGCCATCGAAGGGGTGTATTCCTCGGTCGTTGTGGCCACTTGCTGAGGTTCCATCCAAGGGGCTATGGGCTCCTGATTTGTCGTCGTCGATTGTTGCGTTTGCATCCATGGAGCGGCGGATTCCTGAATTGTTGCAGTCGATTGTTGAGGTTCCATCCATGGGGCTGCTGGTTCTTGAGCTGTCTCGGTAGTAGCTTGTTGTGTTTCCATCCATGTTGCGGGCGGTTGTTCCGCCTCGGTGGGAGTGGATTCCGGCATGGCCATGTTCAACGAATTTTGCCATCCTTGAAGTGGTTGAGAGTATCTGGTCGTGACTTGGGCAACCTCCTGCATCGGACTCACAACCTCTGGTTCACCCATTGGTTCTTCTTCGCCATGGGGCGCCTCCCCGTTGGTGGGCGTTTCCCCATTGGTTCGCTCGTCATTCGGTAACGCCACGTTGGTTGGCGTTTCCCCATTGGTGGTTCGCAGTTCCGAGTCTTGTTGCGTCATGTACATGGATGATCCAGCGTCGCTGTTGGGTTCCTCCATCTTGCGCTGCGACAGTTCCCATCCACGCATGCGTGCTTGAGCGGCGGACAAATCCCAGGACGACGATAGTTCCGGTGAGGGTTGCCATCGACTGGTGGTTCCCGTGTTGAAATGATGCCTCGTCGTCCGTTCGGGAGAAATACCGTTGTCATCTCGAAAGGATCGATCCCATCCCCGCAGTCTTGCTTTGGCGGCGACCGGATCGAATTCCAATGGCCGCAGCGGGGATTCCTCCTCAGCCTCCTCATCGGTACCAATCGTGTCGGATACTTGTGGCATTGTCCATGGAGCCGGCTCTTGTCGTCGAATTTTCTCATCCTCGTCATCTCTTGGAGGGGGGGAAGAAACGACAAACGGTTCTGACAGAATATCGTGCTCCCCGTACCGTCTCCAAGTTTGCTGGTGTTCCGCTTGTGTGTTGGGCAAGGGTGTGTTGCTCATCTGTCGGTTTTGTGAGACTTGTTGTTGTTGTTCCCCGTGTTGTTCCATGCTTGGTTCCAAGGTGCCAATGGCGAGCGAGTTGTACAACGAGTACAACTCGTCTTGTCGCTCCCACACGGTTTCCGACGATGATACGGCCGGATCCACAGTGTTCTTGTTGTTGTTGTTTCGTGACTGCAGTCGGGTCCGGGCCTCGGAACTGTCATACCAATAGGATCGATCGGATTGTGTGGCTGTGGAGGAGGACGACAGTCGCGTCATGGCGAGTTTTCGTTGATTGGCTTGCGTCACTTCGTACAAAAAGGTTCGCGAGGGAGCCACGGGCAACACGGTGGTGGTGGTCGATGATGAGCCAGGGACCGCGTTCGCCGTGTCGTCGTGAATTACGAGTGGTGTGGCAAAAAACATGAGAGGCGTCATGGAAGGAGTGGTGGACATGGCACGGTGAGTGGTGGTCGCATCCTTGTGGTTCTTGTCGTCTGGTTGTGTTGTTTGGGGTGCAGATTGTTCCAGTGTAATGGGTTCGCCTTGATGCTCGAGTTTCTCGTCCGGATACTCTAGGTCGTGTTCCTTTCTTCGAGCCATGGTGTCACTGCTTTCGTCGTCGTCGTTGTCATTCGTGGGTGGAGCCACTCCTGCCAAGTCCACTGGGTCGGGACTGGAGGGTTCCTCCGTCACGAGACGCTCGACGGCCGTACCACTGGTGGTGGTGGATTCCCTCTCGGTCGACCCATTTGCGGCTGGTACGGTAGGGAGAGTCGTTGGTGTCGTCGTTGAGCGACCGGGTGTCGAGGCGGCGGCGGATCCGAGGGCCAAGGCCACAATGCCGGCCAGGGTGCCCGTGCGTCGGACCCACGACCCCAACGGACTGTCCAACAAGGAGAGACAGGCCGTCATGGCTCCCACCGTCATTCCAACCACAGGTTTGGCATGCAAGCCCACCATGGCCACCACAGACGCCGTGGCTGCCGTCGATACCAAGGTTTCCTGTGACACTTTATCGGGCGAGACCAAGTCGATGGAAGATTCTTCCTTGTCTTGTGATTGGCGTCGTCGTCGTGGAGAAGCCAGGGAGGTACTGTGAAAGTTTTCCACCAACAAATCCATTTGTTCAATCAAATCGTCGACATCTTGTACCAAGGCATCAATGGAATCCGGACACAAAAAGTCGTCGTCGTCCTCCTTGTCCACTGGTTGGTCTTCCATTGCGATGGACGAGGTCGGTGGAGCACAATCGTCGCCCTCTGGATCATTCAATATAGAGAGTTTCTCCTCTGTTGTGGATGGAGTCTCTTTGACACTGGCCATGGTTGGTTCCTCCTCCTCCTTCTTTGATTTGTGGTGGTCATGATCCTGAAGCAGCAAGTCGGCAACCACGCTGGGTTCGGAGACCGCCACGATGGGATGCTCGACCCGAGCATGGTCCTCCGCAGTCGTGGTGGTGGTGGTGGAGGAGAGCAACCAGGCCGTTTCGGCTTGTTGGTGAGCCGCCGCCGACGCGGCAGCAGTGGCATGGTCATCCATCCACGGTTTCTCCTTGTCGTCGTTGTCGTCCTCCGAGTACAACAAGTACAAGGGTGGTTGGTGCAAGGGTGGACTTGGTTCGTAATACAGATTGGCCAAGGACGATTTCCACGAAGGCGATGACGACGACGAAGAGAGGCCCGTTTCATTCGACACGGTCCGAGTCGGACGATCCAAGGTGCTGGATCGTAATCGAGTCGTTCTTGTTGTTCTTGTTGTCGTACGACGCACCCAGGACGAGAAGGAAAACGCCGGAGCATTCCCCAACAACACCAACCACCAGGTTGTCACCATGACAACACGGGAGACGGTCGCCATGGTTAACGTCATGATTCGGATGGGCGATTGCAGGTAGGTTGGTTGGTTGGTCAATGGCTACCAAATCGAAAGGTTCCCTTTGGTGGAGAAAATGATACCTTTTGCTGTTTGGACGAGTGCCTTTCCAATGGCGCCTCCTTCGCCTCCGTGTAATTCACAAAAGATTGAACACACACGCCAATTTCAAGCAGCAAGATTCGAGATGATGAGGATGATGATTGGTTGTACCAACAAGCCCTTGGTAAAGGTGACGACGTCAAGCCAGAGCAACGAGAGAGTTTGAGTAGTTGTTTGTTGGTGCTAGATTACGTGTTGTACTCGTATCGTGAGCGATGGTAGAATCGTGAGGGTATTGTAGTAGAGATACGAGGATGATGAAGGATGATGTGTTGTTCTATGGGTTTATCTATTGGAACATTTGTCGGCGTGCTGTCGTCTTTCTGCGGCGTTGCATTCCAGGAAGCGGTTGTTGTGTGGCATTGGTACTCTTGTTCTCTCTGTCGTCGTCTCTGCCTGCGTGTCGGGGAGTGTCTCGAGACCGCGAATCTTGAGTGACGCATGCAACCCCATTTCCGAACCACGGGGTGACGTTGAGAAACGTGTCCCATTTTTGCAACGCGACGGAAACGCGACTATTCTTATCTCGGAACGTCGAAATGGCGGCGCCCGGGTAGTCGGTCGGCGTCCCGTTGCGACGGGCGTGCGGCAGCTGGAAGTCTTCCGACCATGAGAGAGATGAGAGGAACGACGTTCGAAGTTGCTACATGTTACCGCCTCTTTGCTCTCTTCTCCATTCAACTAGCGGCAATTGGTTCGTCCTCGTCCCCATCCCCTCCTCTTCCGGTGTCTTTCCTGGTCATCAGACACCGAAACGTTCCATATCCGTCAGCATTTATTTATCATGAATTCGTTGCGTAGCAAACGCAAGCTTTCCCAAAGTACATTCGATTTCTCACATCCTCCTTGATTCGAAGCCAGAAACGTGTGGCGAAGGATGATGCTGTGAGTGCATTGTCCAATAATGGTTCTCGCCAATCGACCAAAGTCACAACATGAGCCACCCGCGAAACCCACCCGAAACAGGAGGAAGCAGCAGTCCAACTCGAGTGTGATTTGGATGGATGGCGTAGGGACGGATTTGGATGCGGGCATCCAAGCCTGGACCGTCCCAAAGATTTGAGTGCCGGCCGTCGTTGGTCCAGCCGTGCCAAACGTTCCAACTTTGACGAGCACTGGATGGCCAAGAATTGTGGGAATCCATCCGACCCTTATGAACACGGATTTGGACCGGTGGTTCGCAAGGTGCACCAGTTGGAATGGTGCCAACGACACTAGCACAACTGAGTTATCCATGGGCCATGGGAATTTAGGAGTATGTTTCAAAAAATAATAATAGCGCTCTATAGACTACTCTTGCTCTTACCATGAGTCAACCATTGCAAAGGTCTTGCGAGTGTATACGGATACTCATGGGAACGGTTGGTGGTCTTTCTATTTACAAACTGGGACCAACGATTGCCATTGATTTCCGGTTCAACCGAGTTTCGCCGTCCCTTCACAACCACAGCGTCGTTAAAACACGACTAACTCGTTGTCTCCAGAAGCGGATGGGTCGATGGGAGGTTGTGTGTTGGTTCGTTTGTGTGCGTTACAGAGGCGGCAAATCGGTTCGACAAATGGGGCATTCCATCTTGATATCCATCCATTGCATCAAACAATCGCGATGAAATAAATGATCGCATGGTGCCAGCATGTAGGATTGTCGCACCACATCAATGGGTTCATAACAGATACTGCAATCCAATGCCGAGGGTGACGAGGCTGTCGGTGGTGTAGGTGTCATGGTCGTCATGGTGGTTCGACTAATCTTGGTCGTTCTCGAAGATTGTCGACTGGGTGCGGCATGGCCATTCGTACCATGTTTATTGCTACTGTTGCTACCATCTCCATTGTGGTTGCTTTGTCGTCTCATACGATTGCGTGTCGTCACCGACGTGGCATGAAATTGAGATTGGGGTGTCGCCGTAGTCTCGCTGTCGGTAGGGACACTGTGAGGTGTTCGTCGTGCGGGTGTACTTGTTGTCTTTTTGCTCGCGCTGCTGATACTCGTGCTTGTGCTACTGGCACCATCGTCTTCGACGGTTGTAGCAGTCACGGTCGGGCGAGCTCGATTCAAAATAGAGGGTGGTATTGGTCGACTGTAATCGTACTTGGGTGGCAAGAATTGGGGTGGAATCCAAAACCGAGCCCCATACTTGCCTTGTCCAATCAATATTCCAGTCTGAAGGGCCACCCACAACACTAACCACTGGCATAGGTAGGGATCGTAGGGTGCCTCCGGATAGACCTCTCGCAAAAAGTTGTTGCGGATTCCATACATGTACAGAGGCATGATCAACCGTGTAATACTCATCCCGTAGATGTAGTACTTGTGCATGGGTGCCTTGGCCTCCGTAATGGCATTCAAAATAATTTGTGGTACCCAAAAGGAATACAATCCCAACATGTACACAAGACGATATTCTTCCGTCATGTTGAACAACAAAAGAAAAATAGCTAGCAACGCCAAATAAAAGCGAAGATGCAAAATGGCCACTTGTCGTCTCAAGACTTCGAGTGGCTGTCCACCATTGGCCGAATTGCGCGCATTGATGATAATGGCCATGTACTTCATTTCAATGACGCAGAAAATCAGGCACTTGAAAAACGCGACACTGGCAAAGGCCGTAAACAAGGGCTGCATGGCCAAGCACAGGTATATATGGCCCAAACAAATGAGGGCATCCAAGACGGTTTGCCATCCAATGCAAATCATGGACACTCGGGTTGCGGTGGACTGCGTTTGGGAATGTAGCAACTGTCTCAATAACAAGACAATTTGAACCAAACAGACCAACATCATGTTGAAACTGTAGTTAATGGCTCGGTTGGTCGTGGTATCCCAGTCCGTTCGCAAGGCCGTCACATTGAGGGATGCCGCAAAGTGACATTCCTCGGAATAAATGTTCCCCACCATGTGAACGACCAATGCTTGATCCTGCAGATTGCGAGATTGCTTTTTCGACGAACGATATGGCGTTGTCGCACTCGGTGCACTGGGAAGTTTGACTGTTTTACGAAGGACCGATGCCGTTGAGGTGGACGTGCTGTTATCCATGCTGCTGCTGTTGGCAACCAGTTGATGTACCGGGTTGTGTGGATCCAGTAGCTTGTGTTCATTCCATTTCCGTTTGAGGAGAGTACGATATTCACCCAAGGTCCATTGTGTTTCTTGAACATCTAACGACAGCCGAAACGGACATCCCAAGGCATTGCTTTCCAACCCCTGTTCTCGTGGTGGCATATGACGAGATCCAGGAGTTCGTGTGCGTCGTAGAGTTTCCTCTTCGTCATCGTACACGTAGGGAAATGGAATGACATGGTCCGACCAGGCGGGAAGTACAGGCGTCGGAGCAACCTCCATTTTCTCCAACGCTTCCTTCTTTGTTTCAGTGTCTTTGGTCTGGGTACTACTATCCAAAATGGATGACGACAGTCTCCGTCTTTCTTCTTCTTGTTCACCATCATTCTCTGATGCACCAAGAGCAGTGGACACCAAAGGCTTCCACAAGGACGATGATTTTGTTCTGGTCCTCCTCCTATTGTCTTCTTGCTGCACAAGAATTGTCGCATCGTCCACGATCTGCTCCAAGACGTGACTTTGACGATCCCAATCCTCATGGTGTTGCAAGGCTTGTTCCAAACGTCGTCGTCGTTGTTCGGGGAAATTAGTTTCATCCACGAGATCCCCGACCTTGTTGGTGCCGATTGGATCCTCTGCTTGGGCTTGTTCTGACCCAGTCTTGTGATCCAGGTTCTGTTGTGGAGTGACTTGTGGGTTGTCCATCACAGACATGATTTCCGGGTCTTTGTTATTGTTGTGTGGAAGTTGCACTGGTTCTTGTTGTTGCTGTTGTTGTTCTTGTGGTGTGGGCGATGATTGTTGTGTGGTTGCAGCAGCATCGGTGGAGATGGTGGCCACCTCTTGTTGCACCAACAGACGTTGTTGCTGTTGTGCTGGATTGGCTCGTTGCGAGTCGTCCTCTTTTGCATCATATGATGGTTCCAGGACCAAGGCGGATCGAGAGGCTGGTATCTGAGAGGAAATGAGTGACAATCGTCCAATGCCATGCAACAGCACACCTCGCACTCGAATCAAGACATCTTGTTTGGTGGTAGATGTCGTGGCGGCATAACTACTACTTCCACCAAAGGGTGAGGAGGCATAGGCTCCATTGTACAATTTGACAAAGCCATCGACCAAGGAAAGTTCCTTCATACCTGGAATACTTCGACTATACAATTGCAAGGCGGCACGACCATCGGACCGCGTCAATGTCGTCAACTGTTTGGTGGTGGTAGTGGATTGTGGTGGTTGTCCTTCGGTTTGAGGTGTGGTATCGGTCATTTCTTGTGTCACCATGGTGGTCGTTTTCCGACGACTCCGTAACGAGGGTTGCGAGGGATCGAGTGGTGGTCGTCCTGATCCTTCCCCCAAGGAAGGTCCATGCAAGGCTCCAGTAGTATCCACCGTCATTTGATCCCAATGCAATGTGGTCAAATTGTGATCGTTGCGCAATTCCAATTCTAGACCGGGAGGCAACCAATAAATGCCAGCTTCAAAGGAAGCAGTCGATGGTGATTGTTGTTTGGCATAGTCCAGGAGAATGGGTTCCACTTCAGGGGCTGTGACAGTTTGGAGCGAGTGATTTGCAACGGGGAGAGTCTCGGTCGTCTCCTTGGATGGTGGTGGTGATGCGTTGTTTTGACTTGTGGCATCCTGTGTGTCATTCCATGCCAATCGCTTCCATTGGCCTCGATAAAATCCTGTGGTATTCCAGGGATAATGCCAAATCAAGTGTTCTTCGTCGTCATCGCCCTCTTGGTCTCGGTCTGGCTTATTGTTCTGGACTAGAGAAGGATTCGATTGTGACGACGATCGAGCAATGACAGGAGTGGATTGTGTGGCATTCATGGCTTGTTGCTGTCGTCGTGCCGCGGCTACCAAATCAGACAACCAGTTGTGAATGTCCGAGGCAACATCTCGTCCCTCATTTTTGTCGTGCATCAAGCTTTGATATCGAGCATGTTGTCGTGTATAGGCTTGCAAGAGCGCTTCTTGTCGTTGTCGCTTGTCCCATACCTCGTGAGAGAACCAGACCGTCGTCCGTGTTCCCCAACTGGTGCTGCTGCTGCTGCTGCTGGTCGTGGAGGAAGACGACGTTGACTGCCATGGTCGACCCCGTCGAAGGTGGGAGGAACGTCCATCAGACCACGAAGAACTGTGTTTGGTAGTAGTAGTAGTGGGACGTGGTTCGTCGTCCGTCAACAACAAGCAGAGTAGAAATAAGAGCAAAATGCGAAAGGTACGAGGTCGACGTTCTCGTTCCCGCCAGGATTCAATGACGGGATCCGTCGATCGAAAGGGATCCGTAGTAGTATTGGTATTATTTCGGGGTGCTTCCACGACGAGAATGCCATCGTCGTCGTCCTCCTCCTCCGACAAGTTTTGGTGGTGGTTGCTGTTGTTATTGTGGCTCATGATGGTAGACGTTGCTGGTTTGTGTCGTTTTCAGCGGGTGCAGCACAAATGATGCCAATACACTGAAACTTTCACAAAAGACGAGCAGCAGGCGGTGGTAACAAGAAATGGGAACAATCCACCAGAACCAAATCACCAGCCGATACGACGACACGGTTGGTTTCCTCTCTTGTTCTGGTCGATCCGACTCTCACCAACGATGGTAGATCCGTCGTCCTTGTTGGAAATTCCAAAATGACACTGTTGAAAGGGCCACTCCTAGAGAACAAGAAGATCAACAGAAGGACAAGGACACAAACGATTCTAATGCCAACGGAAGAGAAAGGTGACATTGGCGATTTCCGTAGAGATACGGTAAATTGTGTGGACCTCAATGTTGTACTTTTACATGTATATTGGTACACAATCGAATTATAGAGCATCGATTGAGTCGTACATTGTTTCGTTCCCACAGAGATAGAGATCGGTATAACAACTAACAGAATAGCTTTCAATCTTCAATGTTACTCATATTGTAGGAGTAAGGAGTATCAATAAGAGCTGCATGACAATCCAAGTAGAGACGCTTGCTGTTTGGTTGTAGCTATGGATTAACCAAGCGTTCAGTGAAGCAGAATCACCGGCGGACCAGCTTTGTTGCTGCCTAGTTTCTTTGTGTGTGAAACGAGGAACTTTTGATAGAGAGGTTTTGTGAGTCTCGGTTATGGAGTTTCCGCGATGCTTCTCTCCCTAGATGCGACGACAGCAAATGATCGATTGCCAGAAACTGGATAAAAGGGTTCAGAAGTTCATATTTTCGGGAGGAATGTGAACATGGGTGAATGGGCTCCGTTCTCCGTTCCCCCTTTGTTGTTGCAAGGACAAACCAAGACATTGTCGTAGGCGATGGATGAGGGAATGTTTGGCTTTGTGGACAACTATCAGAGGGACCTTCGTGACGGGACCTTTGGTCTCTAAGGCTATCTCCACCCGGGCCCGCTAAAGGCCCCAAAACCGCTATCGAACTCCACCATCTCCTCTAACCGCTAACCAGCTCCACTATCCGCTATTTTTGCCACTATTGGGGGCCCCGAATAGCGGGGAAAATAGCGAATAGCGGAGCAAAATATAACCGTCGGCATAAATAAATTAACGTCTGCTACCAACAGTGAAACTTGAATCTCTCGTGTCGAAAACATGGCAATGGCACGTATTGATTGTGACGATCGCTTACCATCTCTTTTTCCATTGTTGTGTTCCCTACTTCCTACAATGGGACAAGAACCATGCACATGCACAGCAAGATGATTCGAGGATCACGGATCGGAAGGAATGCAACAATCAAACAAATGCATCATTCAAACTATTGATGAGTTCGATTATCAATTATCAGACAATCAATCGGAAATCGGACAGGGAATAGGAAGATTGGACTGCAACCTACAACCTACAACCTACATCTACATTGGCCATGACCAACAACATGATTCACCATGACAGTCAAAAATGAAGAGGGAGAACAACGAGTCCTCCATCTTTGGTTTATGCTTTGTGCTCTCGTTGATTGTATTGTTTGAATTCCGCAACTTCCGCGGTCGCACCCCTTTTTAACCGAAACAAGATAGGGCATATGCGCAATGCGTACGCGCAACGCAAGATAGCGGCGTTCTTTTAACGGAGATCGTGGAGTTTATTTCCCTTTGGCTCCGCTAATCCGCCATCCGGATAGCGAGGCCAATCAGAAAGCCCCAATACGTCAGCATAGCGGCGCTCGGGTGGAGATAGCCTAACTAGGAGCAGTGATCGGTGCAAATAGCTAGCGGAGCATGCAACAGGGTAGCAACTGTGTCCCCATTTCGGGTAGAAGTAGATTACGCAAGACGCCTTTCTACCCCCTAAAATAATAACGCCCCCTGTCCCTTTTTGGTGTTCCATGCCAATCATGGTCGTTTTGCGGGATTAGTGCACCCAGCACACGACCTAAGGTGGATAGACGGGAATGATGTCCATTCGAATTTATATGCTGGATAAAGAAGCAACGAAGCATGTCAACATGAAGACTTATATATAGAAAGATACTCTTTCTTGATTAGTGCAAAGCTCCCAGGTTTCAGCTGCGGAGTCGGCAATTCGAACCCAACTCAAAGCCCTTCGTCGGCTTCCGGTCGAATTCGAGACAAACAATGGTGGAGGAAAAGGAAACAGTCCTTGTAAACAGGAGGCTAGGAATTCTCAGGTTAGATAACGAGAGTAGGCTCTATGTGGGTGGGGTTACGAATCCAGCATCGTACACATACCCCATCACTGAGGTGGTGGTAGAAAAGCTCTACTACGAAACGGCAAGATCCAATGACCGCAATGACGACATTGATAATGCACTCAAAGACGCTATCGAGCAGTTGAAGGTGAATAATGTGACGGCAATCACATCGGACTGTGGCTTTATGCTTTGGTACCAAGAACAGATTCGCCAGCTTGTCAATGACGACAAAATTGATGTCAGCTTGTCGCCGCTTCGCCAGCTCCCTTCCATTTGCAGTCCATTGGATGACAAAAAGAATGGGCCAGTTTTGGTCGTGACGGTCAATGTAAAGGCGCTTGAAAAGATGGAACCTTTGATTACCAAAATGGTTGGAGGCTACTTTTAAAAAGGCAAACACTATGTATACGTTGGTTGTGAAGAGGTGCCCGATTTTGCAAAGAGTGTTGAGAGTCAGGAGGCCCTCGACATTGGCGCCATTGCACCACAAATTGTACATGTCTGCGTCAAGGCCAAGAGGGTTTATCCCAATGCCCGTGCTTTCTTGTTCGAATCGCCGGCTCTGACACCCTTTTCAAATGCTGTCAAGACTGCGACAAACATACAAGTGTTTGATGCCATTACCCAAAGCAACCATATCATGTCTGGATTCGTGGACAACCAGGATGGTATGTGTCCGATTCGTTCATTCTATTGTCATACTGATCTTCTCAAGACACGTCATCCTCACTTCTTCCCATGTCTCTTTCGTGTTGTTACTGTTTGTCCCAATTTTGTGCGCACAAGATTCGAATAACGGCGAGTTCGATCAAGCTGTGGACAGTATATATGCAACGGTCAGTAGACAAAGACATTAACAGTCGACATATCAAACCCAACTAACGTGTCGTTCTCATTCATATTGGTGTTCGTCTTTCTGTTTGGAAACCGGTGCAGGTAAGCATCATCACCATCCATGACCCCGAAAATGAAAAGATTCCAGAATACCGCTAACCATAGCCTGTTGTTGTATAGAAAAAAGCAAGGAAGGCACAAAGTCGTCGAGGTACTCTGGTGGAGATCATGGAAAGCTTTCATAAAATTGAGAAGATAGAAATTGAGTACAAGAAACTTTCCTGGTTATTCGAAATGACCCTAATTATGCACAAACTTGCCAGACAGTACTTTGCATTCCGTGCGTTTTGGTTAATCTTTCTTCCACTTACCTTGTTGTCTACAGTGACGACAATTCTTGGTTTCCTCAGTACAGGAGAGCTCTCTTCGTCTACCGACGAAGATACAGCCGAGGTGGACATTCAAGATGGCAAGCGTCGTGCAATCGCCATTGGGATTGGGGTTTTGGGAGCGTTGGCCACCATGGTTACCGCGATTGGCAAGTAAACAGCCTATCAATCGCGCGCAGACATGCATGCGGCAGCAGTCAAGTCATTGCAGAAGATTAATCTCCGTATTTCGTTTGAACGGCAATGGTTTGAACGCGCCAAGGGCAACGAAGAGAGTGGCGTTTGGAATGCGAGTAGCAGGAGGAAAAATCAGAAACTTGAGTAAGAGGAAGAGCATACGGAGACTAAAGAGCAAAAAGAAGTGAAAGAGCAAAAGAATAAAGAAGCCCGTTTGAAGGGAGCGGATCTAAAAAAACATCAATCAGCGTTTGACGCGATGCGGGAGTCTTGTGACTCCCCAATCCCGGCGAAGATCCTTTCTTCTTTTACACTGCTGCAAGAGCTATTCCCGGAAGACTATGGTGTCTTGGAGGAGGACAATGCAACCTTTTATTATCATCTTCTTTGGGAAGAGTACACAAAATATTGGTCATGGCCGTTTTTTACTCCGCCGATTAAGATGGAGAAGATATATAAAAAGTCGGCCAAAAGTCACTTTGAGCTAACAGGCACAAATACCTTGGACAAATATGACCGCATGGAAGCACTTAAAAATCAAACCAGGGGACGAAAGAACACCGTCATAACTTCTCTAAATCCGTCAGTGTGAATCCGAGGATCCTTAATCCTTATGTCCTCACAATCCTTTCAACAGTTTGTACCGAAGTATTTCTAAGTCACGTCCTTTCCAAGTCCATGTCGAGTCGACAAAAGTAATCATTCTAAATACTCTCCATTTCACTATGTAATTCCAAATGCATTCAAAAGTCCACCTAGTAGATCATGGGAGTAAGTCGGAAGGTCACCAGACTACCAAGAGCAGCAAGAGGTGTAGCTACGTCTTTTTTGTCAAGTCACGAAGCATAGTTTACGGATCGATAACCCTAACCCTAACGATCGACCTTCGTTCAAGTCGCCGCCAAAGCCATTAGGTCCGCTCCAATTGAACCAGCAAAAACGCCAAAGACCAAAAAGTGTAATCCTAGCCTCAGGTTACGAGTATACGAATCGACCATGTTGGCAGCACCACCACCCGCAGCAGCGACGGCACCTACTGGTTCCTCGGACGCGTTTTCTTCTGGCCCGCCAGCATCGTCGTCCACAACAAATAATGATGCCGCAACCGCAAGCAACTCGTCCTTTGCCATTGAGACACAACATGCCGACATTGTGCACGATCTTCAAATGGATTTTTATGGTTCCAAATTGGCCACTTGCAGTTCTGGTACGTGAGAGACATTATTCTCGTTACAGTAGTTGACTTTGCTACACCAGAGTGTTGTCGTGGTTGGAGACATGGAGCACTCTCGAGATTACTCCTTTTTTATGCTATCTCAAGATATATTCTGAGGTATCTTCACTGCTTCCATTATTTTTGCGATACAGTCATAACTAACACTATGCTTTCACTGCTGCGTATGCTACATGCACAGACCGAACAATCAAGATTTTCAATGTGTCATCCGCTTCCAATGATGGCTCGGGTGGTTCGTACGAATTGGCGGCAACCTTGCAGGGACAGGAAGGACCAGTATGGCAAGTGTCTTGGGCTCATCCCAAGTTTGGTGTTTTATTGGCATCTTGTTCTTTTGATGGCAGTGTCTGGATCTTTCGAGAAAGCCGTCCGCGTGAATGGACCGTCATTCACGCTGCTCGGCAATTGCATGACTCGTCCGTCAATGGAGTGACGTTTGGTCCAGAGGAATACGGCAACATGATTTTGGCAGCCGCCTCTTCCGATGGCCGTGTGTCAGTGTTGGAGCACAACCCCGCCAATCAAATGTGGACGGTTGATTACCTTGCCGATTGTCCCATGGGAGTCAATGCCGTAAGTTGGGCACCAAGCAACGCCTATTACTCGCAACTTCAACAACAACAATCGGACACTGCGGAACCGCAACAATCCTCGCCCTGCGTCTTGTCGTTGGTGACGGCGGGTTGTGACAATGGCATTCGATTTTGGCAGCGCACCGATACCATGCCTGGAAGTGGTACTAGCTCGTCTTCGGGTGAATGGACACAAGACACTGTGCCTCAGTGTTCTTCCGATGGTTTGTCGCACAGTGATTGGGTACGAGATGTCGCCTGGGCACCGTCCCCCTTGATTCCCAATTACAATCGCGTGGCCAGTTGTGGGGAAGACGGCAAAGTCTTGGTTTGGACCTTGATGGAAAATACGGCCTGGAAGGCCACGTTGGTTCATCAATTTGACGAACCCGTGTGGCGTGTCAGTTGGTCCACCACGGGACTCGTCTTGGCCGTGTCGTCCGGTGATTCGACGGTCACCTTGTGGAAGGAACAACAAGCCGAGGGCGGCAAACCCGATGGGACCTCTGCAACCTGGATACAAATGGATCAACACCCCGAGACCGCTCCGCCTCCCACTACCCGAACCGAAATTTAACATGGCCAACGGGGAACTCACACGAGAAGTTACAGGTAAATTTCCAAACACGGTGAACTTTCTTCGTTAGTAGAAAAGATTTGCTTCTAGACAGACAAGACGTAATATTAGTGACAGAGGTGGATTCTTTTTCTTTCGTATCGTGTTTTCACCACGAGGGTGTAGAAAAGTGCATTTCGTATCTCCCAATGCATCCATGCACAAGGCCATTTTGACAAGGAACAGAGCGATTGGATTACGAATCATATTCCTTGTAACTCCTGTCGACGAACTACATCGATAAAGCACAAAGCATCCCATCCATTTTGCGAATGACGTGAAGGCTTCCTCCATGCAACAATACCCAAAAAGAACGAATTGGTATGAACTCCTACGACAGACCTGTACGGAAAGTGTCTTTAAGAAAGAAAGAACAACATGAAGGCTTCCTCCATGCAACCATAACCTACAAGAACGAATTGGAATGAACTCCTACCACAGGCCTGTAGAGAAAGTGTAGAAAGTACAATGCATTAAAAATTTAGCTGCCCGCCGATTTCTCTTTTCTAGGAGGAAGGGGTCCGACAGCTTCATCCTCTCGTCCGCACCGTTGCCCAAAGTCAGCTTAGGCAGTGGTTATGGGTGCCCCTGCAATGCTAACAAGATTGATACAATAGCGGTTTCCGGAGCGATCCGGAAGGTTGTGACCCAAATGAGTTCCGTCTACAGAGACAGTTTCGCCGGAATTACGAAGGACACGGACATTTTCCCACACCACTTCGGAATCGCGAAAACTGGGCCATCCGTGAACACGCGATTCGGCAATCAATTCTTCCTTGGAACGCTTGATCGGTGCTACAAACAGAGGCTTTCCCGTAACAGAGTCATAAAACGTAATGGGACCATCCGATTTCATAAGTTCATCCTCCCAACTGGTCGATCGAAAGTATCCGCCCATTTCGGCAAAATGTCTGTTGAAGTTGCAGATGCGGTCGGCCATTTTGACATCGACTCCGTAAAGAAGGTCGGCTTGCACTGGTTGCGCCGATGTACCATGGCCTTTTTGTGACATGATGGACTCGTCGCCCATGACAGGCTTTCCACCAATATCAAACGCATTTCCTGCTGTGGGTGACGATATCATGGCAACACCAGCCGTGCCAAGGGCAACGGCCGACGACAAGAACTGCCGCCGGTCCACATTGGTTGCAATTGACGCTAGATCGACAGCCTCACGACCTGGTACACTGGAGGGGCTCCAGGCAAGAGCAGAGAGGTTTGAAAGGAGAGAGAAAGCGACAATCGACTTGATCATGGTGAAAATTGAAGATGGGTTTCGTAGTTTGAAGTCGCTGTCCGCTGTCCCGATGAGTCAGGCCGATCTCGTGACTGAGTTGGCAGGACTGACCATACATGACTGCCGCGACTGCATTACCAAAGGTCGACGTTGTCACGTGGGACTGCCGCGGCAGCTGAAGACTCCATCGTCTTCTTTCTTTCTGAGCTACGAGAGTACTCTAACCCATCCCGAAACTTCAATAAGTTCATCTCAACTGCAACTCCTGCTGCAACACTTCTTATTCCTCGACCCACTCAGTCTCAGTTGGGCGCTCTTTGTCCCTGGACTAGGAGTAGAAAGTAGAACTACCATGATGAATGACAAGAGGCGTCTATGCCCCACCAATCACCAATGCGAGATCTCGCGGACTCCGAGGATTTCCAATTTCAAGGGTCATTTCCGCAGCTGTGCGTTTGACTCCGTGGTATCGATCTTACATCTTATCTTACACCCCAATCGTATCACGAACCACTCCGTCAAAGCCTTTCATGTTCCCAGTGAGACGTGATCTGGATTCTGAATTCTGAATCGCTGGTTCTCTTCTCTCCTCCGCCTTGCTAGTGGCAATTGCAGATAATCGACTTTCTCTGTGCCATTCTACATACGACCTACTAGGAGTACCTAGACAAATAATATGCTACCGTTACCCTTCTGGGTAGTCCTTAGATACATGGACGACGACATAGATTGTGGTCATTAGTCATTAGCGGGTCTAAGTGCTGGAGTGTGCGCATGGAAAACCGGATTGCGACTGACACATATCCGATCAGTGATATTTCAAATAATGGTGAATTGAAGCCCAATACGACGACGTTTGCCGAGGGTCTCGCCAAAAGCGAAATGTCTCCTTTTCTTCTATGCGGATTGTGCATTTTGTTCAGAGCAAGATACTCATAGACCTCCACCATCCACCACTCCTCTTTGCACGTCCAAAATCCATGTACCAAATCCAGGTAGACCTACTCCTACTCCTCTAGGAGTACTATAGAGAGTGTTGTAGGGGTAGAGGTAGAGGAGGTACAGGTAGCGGGATCACAGTCAGTCACGCATCAGTTTGCTTTGTGAGGTACGATCGTACATCAAACTATGACCGAAGCTGTCCTCAATTCTTAATGAATGCGAGTATGGAATAGAATGTAGTAATGACTCGCGCGCGCCTTCCTGTTCTTCACAAGGATACTTAGATCCAGGGAATCTTCGACGCGCGAGCTGTTTGTTCCGAGAAATGATTTTAGAATAGCCCCTCTCTCCATGGAAGCAGCAATTGCCTCCGACAACAATGATATTTTAGGAAACCAGATTGTTTCTCGCCAGCCAGAAAGATTCTTTTGTGGGAAACAAGGAGGGAGAAAATTTTGAGACAGAAGTACACTACTATGGAAGTAATAAATCCTAAGTCTCCATCCCATATATAAATTCCAGGCTCACTTCAGACATGACCCATGTTCGGTCGCGCACTCATTCGAGGAGAACGCGAACAAGCTGAAGCTGGATGGTACTGATCGTTCGCTTTGTGTCGACAAGGGGGGCTTTCCTTTCTCTCCACCAACAACGATAAGGGCCATGATTCACATCACAGAAACTGGCATTTCACTCGCCATACCGGATCAGCTTTCGTCACTACATTAACAGCCTTACACAAACCTGGGAAAGGCCTCATTGAGATCATGCCAAAAACAATCCTTCTCAACGCTCATCGTCCCTTCAAACCATATGAGGAACGAAGCTTTTTCAAAATACGTGCTGACTGTGAGCATGGGCGAGACGAAACACCAGCGAGAACGTTTCGGTAACGAGACGAAAAGTGAACCTCCACACGTGAGATCCAGATCTATCAAAACAGCCAACGATGACTCATGTCGGTGTCTCCAAAACGAACCGATGGACTCAAAACTACCATCCAAATCTAACGTGTCTTTGGACTGTTGCGATCCTTTCCAAGCCAAGAGCATGCAAAAGTCGCCAATACGAGCCTTTTCACGTATCGTACCAGAATCTGTATCCAACGGATTGCGGAGAGATACCAATACCTTCTTGCCTTCAAGACAAGAAGAGCACGCATTCAGTTCTCGACAGTTGGACCGTATGTTTTCCGATTATACTCGTGACCACAACAGCTTTCAACATAGACCAGTGGTGTGCGGCCAAGCTCCCCACGAAAGTGATTTTCGTCCAATCGACTCGTGCGAGACATCCACCCAAGCCAATCCAAGATCCATTCCCTACTTTCCCGATCTGAATATGGACGAGGAGAGAGAGGAGATATGGGCGACTCCAAACGAAGACCAACGGCTACAAAGAATATCCTCAAGAATCGCTCCAAAGCCACAGAGCCGGTACATGGAACACGTTCTTCCATCCATTGGATTCGTGCCTCTTTTACCCAATATGGACGAGGACGAGGACGAGGACGATGCGGACGTATATGATGCAACGGAGCAAGAGCAATTGCGACGAATCTCCTCGCGCATTGCCCCACGGCCCGGTCTCAAGTGCAGTTTTGATTTTGATCCGTTTGTTGCAAGGTCCTCTCCCAGAGCCATGATTGGTTAGACCACATTGCGCTCTTGGGAGTCGTCTGCGTGGAGCAATTCACCAACACCTCAGTTAAATTCATGAGTTCTACATAATCCATTTCTACAATATGCATGATTACATTATGCTATGGCATTGAATCTAGTTCGATTATCTACGTCTTGTTAGTACTCTCTACTTTCCAACTCCCTCATGACTAGCTGCTCTGTCAAAAAGGTAATGGAGGGAGAAGACTCCGTCTCTGTTCTGTGAACTGTTTCCCTCCACAACCAGCGGAGTCGATCCGCTCGTGGGGGGTAGGGACTTGTGCGGCACTTATCCGAAGCACGCTTACCACTTACCATCCATGCACTTCGACCATGTCAACCAAATCAATCCAATGGAACAGGAGTGTCAGACATCATTCCATCATGGTGCATTCATCGCAAACGCAAGATTCCTTGTTGGAAGTTCCCCGTTGCCGCCCGGTGCATTCGGAACCTGGGGGGAAACTCCACGTGCGTATGGACACACGTCACCATACGACACTTCCCAACTGACGCCCCTACTGCGTCAGCACATACACACACATAGCGTAACATGACCGTACCCTTATAATTTACTCAATCCCCTTTTACGAAACTAGTTGGCCCTTTTAATCGGCAGTGACCACGGTTAAAACAACACGCTTCCTCTGCGCGATAACTGTGACCTTTCATAAGAAAAACTCACCGATTTGTGCCGTGAACTACTTTCAGGAGAGCAAGTGAACATGGGAGACGCAGCTGGAGCAGACGCCCAAGCACTTGTTCAAGCCCTGAACGATGCATCCGCTGCGATCCAGAACGCAATAGCGCAAGCAGCTGCTGGACCAGGAGCACCAGCTGCAGGACCTTTCCTCCGTACTCCCTTGCGATCAGGGATTGCAAACACCCTGGATTTTGGCACAAAAGAAGGCAGGAAGTACTACGAACAGGCAACGAGATCCTTATTCTTGACCGACGAGAAGTTTGATGTAGAGCCAGGCAGGTTCCAACTATTCGTGAATCTACTCCATACGCGGGCTCGCGACCTCGGAATGCTCGAGAACGGAGCCAACTGCATGGTAACAGTTCCGGCACCTCCAGGAGGAGTCGCACCACCAGCTGTCAACATGATCACGGATTATGGACGCTTGACGTTGGAGGAAATCAAGGCCTACGAAACGACATTCATCGGACAGAACACCAGGAACTCGCAGAACTCCAAGATGCTTCATGACTTAATCATGAACTCACTCTCACCAACCGGCATTCAACGTATCCAAATTTGGACGAATGATACCAAGGTGAATGGGGAAGATGCAAGAGGATGCCTCTTCAAGGTCGTGATTCGCGAGAGTTACCTTGACTCTAACGCGAGTGTCACTACGTTGCGACTGAACCTAACAAACCTCGATCGTTACATCGAGACGAACAGGTCTGATATCGTCGCATTCAACGCCTACGTGCAAAGCCAAGTTGATGGATTGGCATCCAGAGGACACACGTCACTAGACCTAATCGTTAACTTGTTTAAAGGCTACAAAGCCGTCAAGGACGACTGTTTTCAGGATTATATCCAAAAGATTGAAGACGGCCATGAAGACGGATCCAATGTCATCACGAACGCAAATGAATTGATGGTCCGCGCTGTCAACTTCTACAAGAAACAAGTGACGCGCGACGAATGGGAGCAACCAACCCAGCACCAAAAGGAGGTATTGGCCCTCCAGGCCAAGGTACTCCACCTCAAAAAGCAGTCCAGCAAGAACAACGCGGACAAGGCAAAAGGAAAAGATGGAGTCCACAAGAAAGGCACCAAAGCAAAACCGGAGAACACCAAGCAGAAACCCGAATGACCAGGATGGCTCAAAGATCACACGAAGCCGAAACAGGAAAGCCTGACAAAGTACCATACTTGGAATGGTACCAAGTGGTACTGGTGCGATGAAACCACAGGCGGCAAATGTGGCGGCAAGTGGAGGACCCACAAGCCAGCGGATTGTAAAGGGTATGCGAAACCAGCACCAAAAACGGACGCAAAAGAAGAAAAGAAGAAGAAAGAAGCTCTGAAGATGGCAGTGGTGCATGAGACACTGATCAAGAGCATGGAGAACGAGCAGGAGGACTCTGATTACGAATCGTGACTCCTATGGAGAGGGTGGAAACCAGTAACAATGTTAGTAATTCCGATATTACACATGTACTCCAACCTCTCCCTCGAAGACATAATCACGTACCTGTGGATCAGCACATTCGTCCACCTCCTCAAACAAATGATGATCACGGTGGAAGCAGCAATAAAGCTCACCATAGTCATCGTACAAATGGAGGAGGAACACAAGACAATTACAAACAAGGAGGATTGGATGCACCACGCCATCACGACAACCAACGAGGTAATCGGAAACATGGCGGAATGGGCAGACAAGAAACTCCTGCACACGAAAGAGAAGAAGAGAATGAGACAACGGAGACAAACAAGAATGAAAAAGGTAATATGCAGCGCAGCCATCATGGCAATGGCGGCAAAGTGCGCAGCAGCAACCAATTGCCACCCGTTTGACTCGGACTCGACCACGATCGGTATCGACAACAGATGTTCAGGCTGCATAACCCACGTACGGAGCGACATACCAGGTTCTTTGAAGCAATGTAACAGAGCAATCAAAGGATTTGGGGGCGCAAAGACGTTTGAAGTGTGGTCAGGGACCATCCATTGGGAATGGGAGGACGATCAAGGAAAGATCCATAAAATGGTGATCCCCAATTCGTACTATGTCCCCGAAGGCAAAGTCCGACTACTGAGCCCACAACACTGGGCGCAGACTCGGAAAAACAGTGAAAAGCGTGGTGGGGCGGGAGAAATAACCACCGGCACGGAAGTAGTACTCTTCTGGGACGACCGTCAATCACGTAAGACGATCCCAATAGATACTCAAGGCAACAATGTGGCCACGTTCCATCTCGCGAGTGGGTACAAGCAGTACCATAATTACTGTAGGGAATGTGGGACTGAACACGACCACTCCTACGACAAAGATCCACTATTGCAACATCAGGCCATGCCATCAATGGTGGTGTCCGACGACGAGGGAGACAACGACGAAACGACCTACCCCGTCCAGGCACCTCAATGGCATCGAGCCATTCCGAAGCAGACCAGCATGGCAACAACTGATGCAGCAACCCAACAAACAGACGACGCGGAACCACGCAAGTTTGATTTTGATCTAGACGGTAAAACAACCGAAGACGCAACACCACCACCACCAGACATCATCCCCCATGAAGAGGAACAAAGTCCGTCGGCAGAGGCGGAGCTGCTAAGGTACCATTATGACTTTGGCCACCTCCCTTTTGCCAAGTTACAACAGATGGCAAAGGATGGCATATTGCCAAAACGGCTAGCGAAATGTCACGTACCGGTCTGCTCAGCGTGCAATTTTGCGAAAGCAACGAAACGGGCATGGCGCACCAGGACATCTAAGGATTGGACGAACAAGTCCCCTCCGGAGAAACCAGGAATGGTAGTCTCTGTGGACCAATTGGTCTCGCCAACACCAGGACTCGTAGCGCAGATGACCGGGTTTATCACGAAAAAGCGCTACAAGTATGCAACGGTCTATGTCGACCAAGCAACGTCCCTGGGCTTCACGTTCCTGCAGAAAACATCAACGGTGGAAGAAACGCTACAAGGTAAATTGGCGTTCGAACGATTCGCACTCAATCGAGGAGTGACAGTGCGTGCATACCATGCCGACAACGGTATATTCAAGGCACATGGATGGGTCAAGGCATGTCACGACCAGGGGCAAGACCTCACCTTCGCTGCAGTGGGAGCCCACCATTCGAACGGCAAGGCCGAACGAAGAATCCGGGAGCTGCAAGAGATGGCCCGGACGATGCTGCTTCATGCAAATAAACGATGGCCACAAGCGATCACGGCCAATCTATGGCCCTACGCAGTGCGCCACGCGAATGACTGCATCAATGCCAGCCCAAATATGCAGCACGAATCAAAACAATCACCTCTCCAACTCTTCTCCCAATCGGCTATCAACACCAATAAGAAACACTGGAGGCCGTTCGGATGCCCCGTGTATGTGTTGGACAAAAAGTTACAGAGTAATAAGCCACACAACAAATGGGAGAACCGAGCACGAGTGGGAATATACTTGGGACAGTCCCCAATCCACAACAGGAACGTGGCTCTGGTCCTGAACCGTCACACAGGACACGTGAGTCCACAGTTCCACGTACGGTTCGACAGCAGCTTCCATACGCTCCAACAGGAACAACTGTCCTCAACATGGCAAGTGAGCACCCACTTCATGGAAGCCAAACGAGCCGGACAAATGAAAGTGGGCCAAAAGGGAAAACGACGAAGGAGGCAAAAGGGGCAAGAGGGAGCCCCACAACACACTCCCAACGGTAACCCACTGAACGAAAGGCAACAACCATCGCCAAACAACGAAAGGCCGGACCAAGCACCCATCCACAATCCAAACAGGAGTCCATCAGGTGGGACGCCACCACAACAAGCACAACATGGACCAACCATGGATCGAACGCCTCCACAGGATTCAGAGGGAGCACAAGGCCAGAGGGAGCGGCAACTCCCACAACAACAAACAACCAACCACATTCGGACACGATCAGGCCGACTACGAAAACCGACACAGCGCCTTATCGAGGTGATGTCATCGGAAATCGAGGACGAGACGACTGTCCCAGGGGAGTTGTTTGCATTGTCAACCCTCGTGCCGCAAGACGACATGGATGACATGGGAAACCCACTCATGGCGTACAAGGCAGCAATTTCCGACCCAGATACAATGTATCACCACGAGGCTATGAAAGAGCCGGACAGGGCGGAATTTATAAAAGGGATGCAAAAAGAAATGGAAAGGCAAATGGAGGACGGAAATCTATCCATTGTACGCCGAGACACGGTCCCAAAAGGCCAACGCATCTTCAAGGCAGTCTGGCAGATGCGAAGAAAAAGAGACATCCTGACACGTGACATCAAAACACACAAAGCACGTCTCAACTTCGATGGATCAAAGATGGAACAAGGAATCGACTACGACCAGACTTATGCCCCAGTGGCATCATGGGCGTCCATCAGACTGGTGTTGGCACTGGTGTCCGCGTTCAATTGGCACACGCAACAAATCGACTATGTCCTCGCGTACCCACAAGCCCCAGTGGAAAGGGAAGTCTACATGGAGTTCCCTGTGGGATACGACTTGGACGAGGGAAAGTCAAAAAAGGACTACGTACTCAAGCTCCACGCCAACCTGTACGGCCAAAAGCAGGCCGGTCGGGTATGGTACCAGCACCTTTCCAAAAGGCTGGTTGAACAGGTGGGCTTTACTAAGTCGTCAGTGGATGAATGTGTCTTCTACAGGGGGAGCGTAATCTACGTGCTCTATACAGATGACAGTATCATCGTTGGCCCAGACAAAGCCGAAATTGACAAAGCAATCAACGATATACGGGCAGCCAAGCTCAATATCACGGTTGAAGGCGACATAAAGGACTTTCTGGGAGTCAACATCCACAAACACGACAACGGGGAGATCACGTTCTCACAGCCACACCTCATTGACAAAGTTTTGAAAGGACTGCGCCTGGGTAAGGACGCTGTCACGAAAGACACACCAGCAGCTCCATCGAAGATCCTGCACCGACATCTTGAAAAACCCGCATTCGACAACAACTTCAATTACCGCTCCATCGTGGGCATGATGAACTACATTGAGGCAGGGTCGAGAAGCGACATCGCCTATGCCACTCACCAGTGCGCAAGGTTCGCATCCAATCCACGTAAACCACACGGAGACGCGGTCAGGTGGATCGGGAGGTACCTACGAGCAACGAGGGATCAAGGTATGACATTCCGTCCCAACAAACAAGCGGGGCTGGAAGTGTGGGTGGATGCGGACTTCGCAGGCAATTGGAAACGGGAGGACGCATCGAATGACCGAGACACGGCCAGATCACGCCATGGATATATCATACAATATATGGGATGTCCCGTAATCTGGAAATCCCAACTGCAAACGGAGATAGCTCTAAGCTCCACCGAGAGCGAGTACACCGGCCTCTCCTATGCACTCCGTGCCGCAATTCCAATCATGCGCCTCCTGGAGGAGATGCAACAGCAGGGCATCACGATCCATAACACAAAGGCGGAAGTCCACTGCAAAGTATTCGAGGACAACAGCGGGGCTCTGGAAATGGCCAAAGTGTACAAATTCAGGCCTCGCACGAAACACTTGAACGTAAAGCTCCATCACTTCAGAACATATGTGGAGGATGGGAGCGTGACGATTCATAAAGTTGCCACAGAGGACCAACTCGCTGATTACCTCACCCAACCATTACCACAGGACACACTACAACGTCTGCGTCAACGGGTCCTGGGATGGTAGTCACAAATGGGTGCGATTTGAAAAGTGAGAGGGAGTGTTGGAAGTTCCCCGTTGCCGCCCGGTGCATTCGGAACCTGGGGGGAAACTCCACGTGCGTATGGACACACGTCACCATACGACACTTCCCAACTGACGCCCCTACTGCGTCAGCACATACACACACATAGCGTAACATGACCATACCCTTATAATTTCCTCAATCCCCTTTTACTAGAGCTGGGTCAAGCAACAGCTTTTTTCTGCTGGAGAACTCAAGCGCTTGAGCGCTTGAGCTAGGACCAAATTCAAGCGCTCAAGCGCTCAAGCGGCAGCGAACAGGGCTAACACGGGAAACTATGGCAATAGACTCATTGCAATACCTCTAGTGAAATGGTAACTACTCTTATTATGTAACTGATATGCAATGGAAACTCTGTTAGAAGATACTTCCCCAGTTCTCACGCAAAAATGGAGATCAGAAACTGTTGAAGGATCAAAGTATGATTGTTTTGGCGTGATTATCAGACCAGCAATACTGAATGCCCGTTCAGAGGAGGCTGCTGTTGCCGGCATGGCAAGATACTTAAGAGCAAGTCACCAAATATTGGGAAACTCACTTGCCTTTCCTTTCCACCAAGAGAGCAAAGGATCTTGTGCAACTTTCGTCCCAGCCTTGTTCACGTAGTACATTTTAAGTCCTGCCGTTGTACGGAACTTGTCAATTTCAAGACGGCAGATGGTAGCATAGGATACCCCTCCACTATAAATCTTCCTGGAGTCTCCATTGTCATCCTCTTCGTCATCCATCATTTCTCCCAGCGTGTCACTGACTTCAAACTCCACTTCTGTCCTTGCCCTCTTGGTTGGAGAAGGAACTTCCTGCTATTAGTTCCTCTTCGGACACTTGCTCATCATTATCATCATCTGGATGGTATGATGACTCATTCTCATCATCACTGGAGTTCTCGGGCATTTTGGAAAGGTGTGAAGGGCAGATGAATGAGGGTTTTTGCTACGTTTAGGGACTTTCCGGTAGTCCGGGTGCTTGAGCGCTTGAGCTCTCAAGCAACACCCTTTCTGCGCTGGAGCTCCTCAAGCGCTTGAGAGGTCAAGCGCTTGAGCGCTTGAGCGCTTGACGCTTGACCCAGCTCTACCTTTTACGAAACTAGTTGGCCCTTTTAATTGGCAGTGACCACGGTTAAAACAACAATTCCTTTCTCGTTCATGGGATTCCGGTTTCGGTCGTTCATTCGTTCCATTAGCAACTCTTGCACTTTGCGAAAGAATTTTTAAAGGCAAGGCTACTGAAATACCTAGAGTCGTCCTTTTGGAATTCCTTCTCGATTAAGTATCGAATCACTTCATCGTTGAGATTTATGGCGAGATTCCGTCCTGGGAATGAGCGACTGAAGTCGGAATGCTATTCTGTATTCTGTCTGTCCATCCGAAGGCAGTCGCACAGACATGCGCGAGAAACGAGAACAAACTCAAAAACCAAAAGCATTGCAATTGCTAACCTCAGGAGTACTAGCCATCATATTACATTACTGCTACAAGGAGATATCAATGCTCGCAATGACCACGCACAAGGAGCTCCCATGGACAACCGAATTTCACCCTATCACGTTCAAGCGATCTAATACGATAGCTAAAGCAGGGAGCAAATCAATACACAGAACAGTTCAGATCCATGGGCAAAACGAACGAATGGTGCTGTGTATTCTTCTATATTAGTCTAGTGAAATATGGCTAGTTTGAATTGAAGAGGAATTTCATCTGCTTTTTTACATACCCATGGTTCTGCTCGTTCTGTGTTATAATATAGATCACAAAGAGAGTTCAAAATCTGGTGGTTGGGGAGAAGAGGTTGCATGTCGTTGAACTAAAATAAGCTTGTGTTATACCAACACCATGCGCGACGGCCGGAGTGATTTTTGTTTCAAGGCAGGAAGTTTGACTGTTTGTTCCACATGTTGCTTGGTTTCTGCCACCATGGATTGCAATTCTTGTCGATTGGGTGCCTTGCGAGGAATAACACTTCGCATACTGGTGCCACGATTGGTACGAATCAAGACCGATTCGGGATGTTGTTCCAACAATAACTGACACAAACTCGGTGATGCACCGACCGATAGTGCAATGTGAACCGGTGTCCATCCCAAGACATCACATCCCTTGGCGGCTTGGGGATGGGATCGCATCAAGGTTTGTACCACAGATTCGTCGGCACCGTTGGTCAAGGCATAATGCAAGGGCAACCGATTCATGGAATCGGCTTGCAAACAGGCTGATTTTGATTTTTGGACCAAGTATTCAATGACATCGGCCGATGCCTGTTTGCGACAGGCACAATGTAAGGGCAAGCGTTGAAAGGAGGATTCGACTTGTCGAAGAGCCGATGGGTAGGCATGAACCAAGGCCCGAATACATGACAATGGTGCACCATTGACTGTTGCTTGATGGAGAGGCAAGACTTGGGCGGGTGTCTTGCCATCAAACAAACTGGGCTGTTTGGACCATTGGGAGGCATACCAAGGATTTTGGGAAACCAATTTGGTGGCCAAGGACCATTTTTCGGCGTAGAGGGCGCGACTGAGATCGGAAGGAGCCATGTTGTCTATGGGTATAGAGAAGTAAGAGAATGTTTTGGTTGATGGATGATTATTGATTTTGTGAGACAACCAAACAGGGATCGGCTCAAACCATTGACACCACAACAAGCAATCGTTCATTTTTGTTGCTCCTTGAAAATGTGACGGGGGCAATATTGAAAAAATTATTGTTTCAATACGAGTACGCAAGAACGAGTCTGCACGGAGGATCTAAATGTGCGCAGTCGCAGATCTGTGCAGTATTCTGAAGTCCGCAGACCAAGTACTCCCCAGTCGGACAAAGTTTACCTACAAACGATTCAACCTTCAAAAATACTCACCACCGCTTGGGAGCCATAATGAGGGCATGTCGGAGGTACTATGACAGATTGAGTACATCATCCGGTATCTTTCGGGATGCCATCCAATCTTCGCGATGAGATGGATCTGAAATCTGAAATGATATAACATGATGGCATGTGGCACATGGTTGGCCAACGACGACGATATTATGGTTTCTTAACTTTGTTGGTATTGTTGTCACAAAGAGTGCAACCCTCCTGTGCGAAAAGGGCAAGATTTCATCCAAAGAACTGGCGACAATGGCGGCCACTCTCTTCGATTTCTTTCATTGTCGGCAACGTGACAACAATCAGGACCAACAGAACGAAACCAATGTTGCCACTGGCACCTTGGTGGCAAGAGATCCAAAAGAAGCTTCCCTTGGTTTCTCAGATTCTGATTCATCCATACCGAAAACGTCGGACACTGGGGTTTGTTCCAAACAACAACAACAGCAGCACAGCGCTCCAAGCAGACAGTCGAGTGGACGACGACAACGACTTTCACAATGACACTGCTGGTACGGTGGCGATATCGACGTGGCAGAATACGTACAATCCACTGAGACTCTATCGGAGCTGCATGATGATTGTAGTGGTTTGGGTATCCGTCGGATCCCTGTTTTATTCTGTGTGCAACGATTGGCCCCTCCATCAGGCCTTTTTTTATGCAGTGGATGCGGGCATGTCGATTGGATTTTGTACGCAAGTGTATGAAACCAAGTTGGTCAGCAAGGCCTTTACGATTGCTTACATTTTGTTGGGAGCCTCTGTCATTGTCGGTGCCCTGGCCTTGTTTCTTCAAGAAGCGGTCGAAGGTTTGTCCACACCGTCGATACAAGAATACGAAGTTTGGCTCGAAAAACAAGTATTTGATCAAGCCGATGTGGACCATACAGGAGTTCTTACATATGAAGAATTCAAAAACGTTGATTCGATCGGTGTTTCGTGTGTCAAGTAACGAAACGGAGGCAATCGAGGGCAGGGTGAATGAAAGTGGAGAGAATCTACATTTTGTGGATAGCATTGACGATCATGAGATTCATCAACTGTGGACAAAATTTGATAAGCTCAAAGACGGAGTCATTCATATGCAAGAGTTTGTGGGGACCCATCGTGGGATTGATCAACTTGTGCAGTCCTTAAAAGACAAACAGGAGAAAGGAGGTCTTACTTCGGCACCTCGCCGTTTGTTTCAAACAGTACAAACCTCGATACAAAAGGCCTGGCAGTTGGAGCATCGCATCTACCTTGTGTTTGTTTTGTGGGTGTCCATGGGCATTGTATGGGGCATGATTCATAAACAATGGGACTTTATCACTGCTACACATTTTGCCATTTCCGCCTTGGCCACGGGTGGTCTCACGGCACCCCAAGTGGACCAAGTCACGGGTATTTTGGACGCACAACCCGCCATTTTTTGTGGAATCTTTTGTTTGCTGGGTATTCCTCTCTTTGCCTTGACCTTGGGTCACTTTGCCAAAGTGCTGGTCGATGGACAAGCCAAGGCGCTCGAAGCCAGTGCCTTGACACGACCCTTGTCCCAGCATGAATACGATTTGGCGCGTCACTTAACATCGACCCGCAATACCTACAGCCCATTGCCACCGGGGCAGCATTCGCCGTTGCATCTCAGCGATTTCATGGTATTGCAGTTGCTACGACAAGGAAAGCTGACGGTCGAAATGGTGGAAGTGCTCAAGCAAAATTTTGACTTGCTAGACAAGGACCACTCTGGAGCTGTCACGTTGGAGGAAGCAATAGCCCCACGTAAATGAAGGATGAAAACTCACCCACTCTTCTTGATAAACTTATCAGTTACACATTTAAGTAATTGCACCCGAAACGATGACTACCTATTTGATGTATAAAGACTGTATCAATTCATTACATCTGCGTCAATCTTTTCGACGGTCACAAATGATTTTGATTCATACTCTTTTTCGACTTCTTTGCATACTTTTTCCAGGTCACTGTATGGGTAGCAACGGGAAAATCCTCGCATATCAGCCATGGCGCGGCCTTCGCGCACTGACAAGGGTTCGACAGTTCCAGGGCAAATTATCTTTTTCAACTCCAACTGACGCTGTTCTCTTGGAAACACCGTCTCTCCGGAAAAGAGTTGCATAGAGGCAAGAATGCTGTCCGGAAGGAGCTGGTTCCATGGCGCGAGCTCGTTCTTGTCTGTGATTCCCATGGTCAAAGCACCCGGTTGGACCTTTTTAACATTACCGTCGGCTGCCGTCCGAGAAAACATCAAATGGAAGAGTACTACCCGGAAATTTCCTCTTGCTACTTTCGCAGCCCCAAAGCTGTTATACATCCGTTCAAGGATAAGGTCCGACTCCCGCTCTGAGAGAAAAAGCACTGCGTTTGTCGCAGGGAAAAACAGCGCAGCATCCACTAACCGGAGATACTTGTTAAGAACTTTTTCACTCGAAACCGAAACAAAAAAGTTTTCTGTACCGTATACAGAATCATGCCATTTCATCTGACTGACTGACGTCGGATCCAAGTACTCCAGTACGAATTTGGAAACTTTCTGGATTCCTGCCTCCGAAGGAAGGTTGTCTGGCCCTCTTGCAGAGAAAATACGGCCGAGTTCCCAATCTCTCTCTTCTTTTGGTTCGACCTTTGGGATTTGAATTTCTTCTTCCTGTTCAATTTCTCGCTGAAGTTCGATCTCTCGCTCGCATTCTTCGTCAGTGCCTTGGGTGCAATTTACTGAGATGTCGACAAATCCCTTAGATTGCTCCATTATTAAGTGCACCAGATGTTGGGAATCCGGCGACATGGTCTTCTGAGTGCGCTCCATCCTCCTATTAATGTAGTGATCCTTCGTTTTTGCGACAGCCGCACCTGCCTTGATATCAACAAATGCTTCTCCATACATATCCTCCAATTTCGACATTTCCTCTTCGATAACGAGGTCAGGATTACCGTATGAGGTTGCATGAAAGAGCCCCTGTGATGCCCAAGGTAGACACGCCTCAGCTACGGAATCCATCGTATTCCTTAGAGTCCACTCAATAATATCAAGAGGGGAAATTGTTTCGCTTTGTGTCTTGTTTACGAGTGTTCGCACATTTGTCATGACCTCCTTGGTTCCAACAATCACGAGTTTCTGGTTTTTGCCAAGCTTCCGCAGTCGGCCGGCTGCCTGCATAAACTTGTCTCTGCATAACCGAGGGCCAAGTGTGACGACCGCTACAGCGTCACATCCGAGCTTCAAATCAGAACCTCGACATCTTGGTTCATCATAGAACGCGAAAGAGTCACTTTCGTGAACTGGGGACTCATTCTTAGGCAGCGTGCGCTGATCCTTCTCCATAATTTTCCACTCGGTACGATCGAAGAAAGTAACTCCTCTTAGCTCAGAAGTAAGCCCATCGAGTAGTCTTGAAGCGACTTTGGATCGAGAAATTCCAGCAAGAAGAGCACCACAATCAATCAGAGCGTGAATTGGCTTATGATAATTGGTAATGAACTGCAGAATTTCGTCGACGGGATCAACGCTTGCAAGTTCATGACAGCCCAGAGTATGCCTAGATATAGAGTCTATCATAAGCCCATTAGTTCCCATGAGCGACCTCCAAATATTCTCGGTTTCAGGATTTGAATATTCTGTACTGGGGTCGGTAAAGTACTGCCGAACTTGCAACGGCAAAACACGATGGTTATCATTCGTGCCAGAAAATCCACCGAGCCACCCTCCGGCGGGTTTCTCAGCAAGGTCCCATGATGTCGCAGTCATTCGATAAGGATAATGTTGCATTTCGTCAGGGAAAACACATGTGTTCAACCAAAAATTTACCGCTGGCCTATTGTGGGAGAAAAACTTGGCAAGGTATTGGAACTGCGGCGCATTCGTGAGGTCAATCTTTTCGATTGTTTCAATACTGGAATGATCAAAGCGCTTTTCCTTCATCATGTCTAAAGACGAATCAAACCAGTCCTTGTATTGTTTTCTCTTGGATTCTCTTGCCAACGACAACAGTTCAGAGAAGGCCACACATAATTCGTCTTCATTCAGACCATCTTCGTAGTACGATAGGCATGTCAACATGATGGCCACGTCTGGATGTTGATACTCTGATCGCTCAGCGGGAGTATCTGCACCACGAAATGGAACTGCGATTCGTTTTTTGCCTGGTCGTGCAATCCCGTAGCTTACTCTGTGGCGCTTCTCAAGGCAACTCAATAGTATGCGTCCTGCCAAGAATCCACGAAATGCAAGCAATGACTGAATACGATTGTCTGTGAGGCCCAAGCCTTTCATGTTGCTCATGGAAGTTCTGGGATTCACTGCAAAATCTTTCATTCGTTCACTTTCCGGGTGGTCCTTGAGCCATTCGAGGCCGTATGGTGGACTATCGATTATTGACTGGAAAAGAATCTCATGAAATGAACAGGCCAGAGACTCCGTCATCGTTTTGGAATTGATTCGAAGGTTCCTTCTTGACTCTTGATTCTTCTTTGTGATGGGCAAGAAAGTGACCTTATTCTGTTCTATGAATTTTTTCACATTGTCACAAGAGGTAGTACGATCCAAAAGTATCTGCGCAGCTTTATAGCGATCTGGGCCACCATGAAGCTTCTCAACAGCCCCAGTAGCGTAGATAAGTCTATATCGATGATGAAGCAGTTCATCGCTTTCATCAAGCACATCCCGCCAGGACAATGGGTTATTAATTTCAGACAACCTCGTGCCCAGGTCCTCCTGACCTCGTATCAAGAGCTCATGGGCCTTAAGCTCCATGGAAAGCCGATGCTCTGGTGATACGACGAAGAATCCCTTGGAGATTCGACACTGATCCAATAGCCTCGCAATCTTCTTAAGTCTTCCATCGTCGAGAGACACGTCTCGACAAAATGGTAGTTGAAATGTTCGCAGGTTTGCTATACTGCTCGTCAAGCAACCCGAGAAGAAGCCCGTGGCTTCAGCGAAAAGGCTCGGTAAAATATTTACGCGCGTAATCTCACTGCTTCTGTGGTGAAAGGCCCAGTGGATAATCAACAAAGGCAAAATAACCCCTTTCAACAGACAAAATGGTCAGACTACGGCATAAAACGAGGACTCATAGTTCATTGCAACTTACTCGTTTTACCCATGCCCATGTTCAGTTGTACCACATGCCTTGGGTTATTGAGTAGATGCTGAGCGACCACTGCTTGTTCAGGTCTTATCTGAATACCCTGGTCTACTTCAAAGGCAACCCAAGAAGGGTGGTTCGCAGGCCTCCACAATCTGGTACACCCTAGTTCTTTCTTGATATCTTCGAACTTGTTCTCGGAGCGGAACTTTTCGAGTCGTCTGATTTTATCTCCAAGAACAACTAACCTCAGCCATTCCAGGATGGCATCTCTCACCAGCATCTGCGATTGCACAGAGAGTGTAGGATTGATACAAGAGAGCCATGTTGGATCATAAACACCCTTGATCAGATCCATCGGTGTAATAATCGCAGGGAGAATGTTGGTCAATCGATGAAACGATAGCCTATTCTGGAGTTCGCCCGGTGCTGCATCATGTAAGGATCGGTGAACATAGTCCCAAATGGCTTTCGTTTCCTTTTCGACTTCCTTTTTCGTTGTCATGACACTCTCAAACCAGTTGAAAACGGAAGTGTTTTCACGCAATCCAGTCACAAAGTTGTTCCAACTGGCAAATGTGTCCTCAAAGACATCCTTTTCGACGCCTGAGTTGCAATTCGATTTCATATGATCCAATGGAAATTCTTTCTTTATGTTGCCAATCACTCGAGGTTTCAGAAGACTAAACAACGACTGCTCAAGAGTATCTACTTTTGTTGTTGTAGAAATGGACAACCCATCATCATCAAGCTGGTAAAAGGGACCGAGGCCTTGAATCACGGGTTTTCTCTCGTCGTCAAGGCTTAATCTCAGCATCTCCTGGGGCAAGAGAGCCATGCGCACGCTGTCATCACATTTGTGGGCAAGCAAATCATCGCTACTTCCCGTTTCGGGGGTGTATCTAGGCTCATAGTCGGCGGAATCTGTGTCTTCGTACAGGAAAGCAACTTGCTCGGAACACTTCAGGTTGTCCAGGCACAATAGGAATATGTTCGGACATGTACCACGTGATAGATCAATCAAATTATCCAAAGCAATCCTTTCTGGCGGTGAATACGGCTTTGTTGTCCAACATTCTCTTATAAGTTGTAGAGCTCTTTCAGAGCCCGTCAGGCCAAACATGGAATCCGGTAAGATCATACTTGAAGCTAAATGGATACAGGCGAGATGTATTCGAGCTGTTGTAGTCCATGCTTGGAGCGTTCGATAACGAGGATGCAGAGCGTACTGGAACCAATTACAAATCGCGCTACATGAAGAGTCCCTATCGTCAACCCTCACGATTCCATCTTCCTGCCGTACAATTCCATCCGGGATGATGACTAATACTTCGTTGTCTCTCAATTCCATCACATCTGTTGCTTGCGATAGTTGAGAAGGCTTTTTTAGAACAATGTATCGAATGAATCCATTCATGGTTCCACTTAGGATCTGTCCCTCACAGAGAGTGAAGCCACGCAACTCCTTGCAAACAAAGCAACCATTTTGGAAGTCAAACGTTAGTCGAAAACGTGGTAGTTCAAGACGGATAAGACCTGAAGATTCTCGCATGATGTGTATAAAATCAGGATGCTCAAACTTTTCGAGTACGTTTTTCCACAAGCCGACTTGGGATAAGTCGAATGGAACAAGAATGCGGCTGAATCTGAATGTTGAAGTCTGATCAATCAACTTCAACAAAGGCATTGAACGTCGGTGATCTGGAATCACGAGTGGGGAAACTTCGACTTCACTCCTTACGGAGCTCGAGTCGAGACAAAACGTCAGGAGAAAGCTGATGTGCTTGTCATGAAACGGCTGACCTCGAAGAGCAATAACTTGGTTTTGCATGTTTATCCAGTGGCTGTGCATTTGTACAAGTCTCGGTTGAAGTTCTGCGCCCCATTGATCGATAGTTGTCCAGTCAAGAAGCATATGCTCTTCCTTCGTCGAGGATTCAATCTCCGTCACATGAAGCTTCTGCTTAGTTCTTAAAAATTGATACGTGCATCCAGCCGTGAGTTTTGTTGTCTCTAGGATTCCATTCTTCGTGACTACTTCAAAATTCTTAGTACCAAAGACCCGTTTGTACAGAGGGTGATCAAGGATTTCTTTGGGCAAAGAGACTGGTGGAAGACCGTCAACGAGTAGAATACCGGTAAGAAGGTTCACCGTATACAAGCAGTCCTTATTCTTTGCTTCATAGCAAGCCGATCGTGTGACCTTAGAGGTCGGATCGACGAACAATTTCCATTCCAATTGGTCCGGTGCCCCCACGACAACTTTTCGCAGAGCTCTGGTAAGTATATCTGGTCTTCTATTGACGCATTTCAATATCTCTTGGAGCCGAGAGGCAACGAGTCCAACGCACTCGGACGCAATACACCCAGATTGGTCCTCGTCAGACAGGCAAAGATTCTTACTTTCAACCGTGTTCACAACAACATTCTCAATATCAAGATCATTAAGTGGTCCTCCTGCAAAACAAAGTATAGCTCGGCGAAGTAATAGCGACTGTTTCAATTTCAAATCACTAATGTCTTCTTCTCCTTTAGCATCTTGTACTCTTGTTTCGATATCATTTGCCCAAGTACTGAGAGCTACGCCAAGACCACGGGAAATGGCTTTCAGGGAACCTGTCCACCCAGATAAGAAGTTGCAAATGGCTCCAATAACATAGGTACTCTCAGCGTTGCTTGGTGTCTCCTGAAGATCTTGTCCTACACTATTCAGAATGGCATCGGCAGTATGCACAAGCCCGCAATTGGATTGATCATACAAATCTCTCTTCCACCGAAAACTCTGGGACTCGACGTTGCTGTCACTCAAAGATCCCACATGAAACATAACTTGAAGAATCAGTTTTTGCACATCTTTTTGATGAAGTGGAAGACTTCGGTCTCCAATGCATGCTATAACGTCTCTCATCTGACGCATGGGATATGCCCTCAGTCTGCAGAAACAGAGGTATTCAGTGATCGACAGGTAGTTTGGTTTAGAGGACTGCGTCGAAAGGGGTATGTTCCCTCGAGTCTTATCTGTACTTCCATCTTGCTTTAATGCCCATTGCAGCGACGAATCCTGAACTTGTTCCGTGCAAAACAAGATAGAAGCTTCTCTGGAACTACTAAAAGGATCGAATTCTCCATCAAACTTGTCCCATGTATGAACACCTCCGTCCCAGCTCATCCGAGGGCGACATGCGTCGGGATACCACACACCATCTCGATATCCGTGGATATTGTCAACTTTCTGTTGAAACTGTGGTATAACCGAGGAAAAGGGGATATGCGTGTGGAGACGAACTTGGCCGTCAGCAGAGCCACCAAAGTTTGGTACGCAGTATGTTGCAACCCTCTTTTGGTCCTGATGGTATTTTACAATCGAATCGGATTTAATCCTAACTCTTGGAAAATTCTTGCCATTATCTTGAGATTTGAAAAGTCCACTTTTAGGCATGAGCATCTGTTGGGCAGTGAAGCTCAACGTTGCCAGAAGTCTTAAGGAATCGGGCATCTTCAAAAAGAAAAGCCATCGGAAGGCTCTCCCATCATCTTCAGGCAAGGGTTGCATAACAGACTCTGGTGCGACGTTCATCTGTTCGATTTCTGACTTCTTTGATGATATCGAACTATTGACCTTGTTTAGTTCGGACTGGTAGTAATTGAGATCGTCCTCCAACGAGCGATTGTATAGTGAGCGATTGTAATCTTTTTGGGCCCTATCAACATTGATTTGATATTTTCGTTGATCGCTCTCTAGATTCGCAAGCTCGGCCCGCAAAGAAGATAAAGATCGCTTTTTGCTCTGAACCTTCGCCCAGTAGTTTGTTTCTCGTGTTTTTGCATCTCTTGCTTCTGCCTCGCGAAATGCTTTCATGTGTTTCCTTGCAAAGACTTCCCCCATAGAGAACGTTGTATCGTGACAGCGCAAGGAAAATAGCTCTTTTCCTTCTTCATACCTATCCATTAAGAAAATCTTCACAATATGGAGCACTCGCATCAAACGCCTGCTTGAAATTACGGTATGCTCGAGATCTTGATACCTCAAACAAACACCCATACCAGGCAAATCCTCACCGTATGTAGCCTTGATCTGAGCAAAACAAAGGCAATATGTTATCCAGGCCACTAATTTCTCACGACCATATATTTCCGTTTTTCGTGGATAGGCCTTGCCAAGCTTAGCTAGCATAAAGTGAACAACTTCCCTGTAGCGATTGAAAATTTTTGCGACGATCGCGGTACGCGGGGCATCGAAGGCTGTGTCCTCGCTAATACCCCCTTCCCGCTCAGCCAATTTCCAGAAGAATTCTTCTATCGTCCTGAAATTATTCAGTTTGTGGTTAGTGCTTCGCCACTTAGTCGATCCAGAACTATTTAACTTACCCCAACAACAACCAACCGTCCTCAGGTTGCGTCCATGACGAAAAATGTGCCGAAATGCACCAATCGTGCATTCTTTGAATGTCAAGACCACGTTCCCAATCATAGACAGGTAAAAGCCCAATGTTCCTTCTTGCCCGTGCGCGGACATCGGAAATCGAAGATGCAGAACATGATGGTGTTTCCATGTCAATCGCTAAACGTGGATTTCTGAAGGCACCATCCCGTTTCATTTCATTGCGGAGTTCTTCCAATGTATATTTTGCAGCTTCTGATTCTTGAATAAGATTTCTTTTCGCCTCTATTTCTCCCTTGATGAATCTGGCGTATTTGAGAAGGCCATCTGTTTGCAACTTTGTCTCGTCGAGGACTGAAAATCTTCGAGAAGCGGTCTTCAGAATAGTCATCGCCTTGTCATGATTCATCCTTTTCATGCCATCAGGAACACTGGCTCCGAAGGCGTTTCCTGACTTCAAGTACTCATCGGCCACTCGAAGATCAAAGAAAGTGACAAGACGTTGAAATAACGAATCAGCACCCTGATGAGCAGCAGCTTGGGACAAACGGAAGTTTAACAACGACCTAACTAGTGGGAAACATGTGTTCCGTGGTCTCCCCCCAGTGTGAAGACCATTGTCCGTGAATCCTCCTTTTGGCTCTTCAGGCGTGCTGGTGTTGAACAAGGCCTGCTTCGCTAGGGCGAGAATGAAAGCGGGAGTTTTTTGATGTCCTTGTTTATTGAACTTTGCCGATCGGTGATTTCCTGTTCTCGTTTGACCCTCAGTGAGAAGCTCTTCAAACGACTCCATGACATTATTTAGTTCAGACTCAAGGACAAGTCCTGCATGAAGGGGTTTGTAGTCTCTAGCAACTGCCAGATGATCGTAGTATTCGGGGCCTTGGGTTCCGTTGGGATGGACATAAAACTCGTACTTGTCCAACCCCACCACCATGATGGACACCTCCCCAACCATTTCCTTCCGAGAAAGGACGCACAGGGCACTTCCATATTCCGGATAAAACGTGAGGAACTTAATGAGACTATCGGTTCCATCCTCCAGAAGTGTCTTGCATTCACGGATGGCTTGGATCTCATCATCGGAACACCAATCCAATGGTGGTTTGCAGGCCGCCGCAGAATCCGAGTCTTTGCCAGTTTTCTCTCCCTGGTAATATGGCGCAGAATGAGTAAGAAGAGGACTTACTGAAACTCAACACTGCTGCTAATCTGACTTACCCATAAGGGACGTAGCATTTCCCAGAACAGCTTGCGATAAGATTCACAATCATTAGGATCTTGAAGACACGAAGCGCGAACATGAGGAAGGTCATATATTCCGGCTAGAAGCCGCTCTGTGAGGACCATTGCGGTGTCCTCTTCCTATTGCGGATATCAATGAAAAAGCAATTCCCATCCCTCGTAAGAAAAGATCTATTCACAATCAATCCCTGTCATTCCATTTTCTTTTTCACAATGGATATCACAGAGTGTGGAATAGAAAGTGTCGATCCGTCACTCTTCGGAGTTGCAGTGCGGATCACCTTAAAACCCGTCTTCCATGGCCACAGGAATGGGTTTCACTCGAAAACCTGCGACATGTCCTGCCAACCCTAGTAGAGGAATCCTTCATCGTGCGTATGTACTTGTTCCTTTGTTTCAAATGTTCACACAACCACAAGGTCTACCTACGTTGCGTTTTACCGCAACTGCGACTCCCGCTGCTGAAAAAATGAGGGAGACGAACGACGAAAACCGAAACATCGATGGATCTTTCTAAGGCCGGGTTTTATCAGGCTATTTTCTATAAAATCTCTATCGGGGTAATGATATCTTTCAAAAGAAATATAAAATAAATTAGATATCAAATTACTGGAGTGTAGAAGATTGACGACGATAACGATCGTTATCAGATTGGAACCAAGTCAATTGTCTCTCCGAAACCAGGAGGAGGGAGTTGTTTTGCAAGTCAAGAGCTGCACCATGCTTCGAAGATCACATCGACGGCTACAGCATTTCGTCACATGGCTTGATGCAAGGGCAGAAACAAGACATACATGGAGGAAAGATCTCTCGATACTCCATCTGGAACGATCGGGAGATGGATTTGCTTGGTTGTTGACAAATGGCGCTCAAAGAAGGTTCTATTCTTCAACGAATAGTGCATATCAGCATTATCATCATCAGCATTCTCAACAGCAACAACAACATTTTCATCGGTTTCCTTCTTCTTCGTCATCTTCTTCTTCTTCTTGGCCGTATTATGTCTTGGCCAGTATTCCGACTCTGATTTGGATTCGTGATTGTTTTGTCGATGTCGTTCGCGTGGATGGACGAAGCATGGAACCTACCCTACAGGCTGGAGATTGGGTGCTGGTACGCAAAGCGGATGGCGGAGCCTTGCTTCCAGCTTCGGTGTTTCGATTCTTGGGTGGAAAAGATGAGAACAACCCAACACAAGACCTGGATCCAACATATGAAAGTGAAAAGGACAACAACAACAACAAGAGTTCTACCAGGGCGTCAGACAAGGATTCATCAAACGCATCGAAAGCTGCTCGGTCGTCTGAACAACAACATCCACAACTTCAAGGGTTCTTATCATCAACCGAAGTGGCACTTTTGCGGAGCAAAATTGATCATTACGAACACTTGTTGTTGGAACATTCACCCGGCGTGCCTCGCCCCTGGTTCTATTCTCGACCACCCATGGTATTGCCAGGTCAAGTGGTGGTGATCAAATCGCCTCAAGAATTTAACGAACTACAAATTAAACGAGTCATTGCCATGGGCGGTCAGTGGTTGCAAGTCGTACCCAAACAGCGTGTCGTTGGTGGACACGGCACCAAATCACTGGGTGCCAGCAGTAGCAGTCATTCTCAATTGCAACTGTTACCACCCTACTCGGTTCATGTGGAAGGCGATCAAATGAATCCTGCAGACAATGAGACGACGAGTTGCAGTATTGATACCCGCGACTATGGACCCGTCTCCAAAAATTGTTTGGTCGGAGTGGCGGAATGCATTGTGTGGCCACCTCGTCGATGGCAAACCTTGCGCATTGCTCGTACACCCACATGGCATGGACGAGCCCGAGCCTTTTGGAGAGCTTCACCGACCTAATGGCACAGTCAAGGATACAAGTGCAAACTCAAGCTACGCATGTACAAATTTGTTTTGTTCTGGCATATTGCTCGGTATCGGTAGCCCTTTGCGCGTCCGAGATAAGAATGATGCCGATTGTGGAACCCTTACTGGGCAGGCAATGTCAACCTCTCAACTCCATACATATCATGCGACACGCCTGTTCATTTCAAGGGACCCTATATTTGATGAGCGAGACTGAACTCGGAGCGATCTTCTGTCTGTCCATCCGAATGCAGTCGCACAGACAGGAGAAGACAGACTCAGAAACCAAACCCATTGCAATTGCTTGGAGTACTAGCCATCATATTACTCCTACAAGGATATCAACGATCGCAATGACCAACCACAAGGAGATGTCATGTGCTTATTTACATACCCATGTGTCTGCTCGTCCTGTGTTCTAATGCAGATCACACAGAGAATTCAAAATCTGGTGGTTGGGGAGAAGGGGTTGCATGTCATGGAACAAAAATAAGCTCGTTTTATACCAACACCATGTGCGACGGCCGAAGTGATTTTTGCTTCAAGGCAGGAAGTTTGACTGTTTGTTCCACATGTTGCTTGGTTTCTGCCACCATGGATTGCAATTCTTGTCGATTGGGTGCCTTGCGAGGAATAACACTTCGCATACTGGTGCCACGATTGGTACGAATCAAGACCGATTCGGGATGTTGTTCCAACAACAACTGACACAAACTCGGTGATGCACCGACCGACAGTGCAATGTGAACTGGTGTCCATCCCAAGACGTCGCATCCCTTGGCGGCTTGGGGATGGGCTCGCATCAAGGTTTGTACCACAGTTTCGTCGGCACCGTTGGTCAAGGCATAATGCAAGGGCAACCGACTCATGGAATCGGCTTGCAAACAGGCTGATTTTGGTTTTTGGACCAAGTATTCAATGACATCGGCCGATGCCTGTTTGCGACAGGCACAATGCAAGGGCAAGCGTTGAAAGGAGGATTCGACTTGTCGGAGAGCCGATGGGTAGGCATGAACCAAGGCCCGAATACATGACAATGGTGCACCATTGACTGTTGCTTGATGGAGAGGCAATACTTGGGCGGGCGTCTTGCCATCAAACAAACTGGGCTGTTTGGACCATTGGGAGGCATACCAAGGATTTTGGGAAACCAATTTGGTGGCCAAGGACCATTTTTCGGCGTAGAGGGCGCGACTGAGATCGGAAGGAGCCATGTTGTCTATGGGTATAGAGAAGTAAGAGAATGTTTTGGTTGATGGATGATTATTGATTTTGTGAGACAACCAAACAAGGATCAGCTCGAACCATTGACCACAACAAGCAATCGTCCATGTTGTTGTTGCTCCTTGAAAATGTGACGGGGGGCCCAATATTGAAAAAAATTATTGGTACACATGAGCCAATCTGCACGGCGGTGTAGGCAGTCGCAGATCTGTGCAGTATTCTGATGTCCGGAGACCAAGTACTCCCCAGTCGGACAAAGTTTACCTAGAAACGATTCAACGTTCAAAAATACTCAACACCGCTGGGGAGCAATAGCGAGGGAATGTCAAAGGTATTACTATGACAGATTGAGTACATCATTCGGTATCTTTCGGGATGTCATCCAATCTTCGCGATGATGGATCTGAAATGATTACATGATGGCATGTGGCACATGGTCGGACAACGACGACGATATTATGGTTTCTTGATTTTGTTGGTATTGTTGTCACAAGGAGTGCAACCCTCCTGTGCAAAAAGGGCAAGATTTCATCTAAAGAACTGGCGACAACGGCGGCCACTCTCTTCGATTTCTTCCAGTGTCGGCAATGTGACAACAATCAGGACCAACAGAACGAAACCAATGTTGCCACTGGCACCTTGGTGGCAGAAGATCCAAACGAAACTTCCCTTGGTTTCTCAGATTCTGATTCATCCTAAACGAAAACGTCGGACACTGGGGTTTGTTCCAAACAGCAACAGCACAGGGCTCCAAATAGACAGTCGAGTGGACGACAACGACTTTCACAATGACACTGCTGGTACGGTGGCGATATCGACGTGACAGAATACGTACAATCCACTGAGACTCTATCGGAGCTGCATGATGATTGAAGTGGTTTGGGTATCCGTCGGATCCCTGTTTTATTCCGTATGCAACGATTGGCCCCTCCATCAGGCCTTTTTTTATGCCGTGGATGCGGGCATGTCGATTGGATTTTGTACGCAAGTGTATGAAACCAAGTTGGTCAGCAAGGCCTTTACGATTGCTTACATTTTGTTGGGAGCCTCTGTCATTGCCGGTGCCCTGGCCTTGTTTCTTCAAGAAGCGGTTGAAGGGTTGTCCACACCGTCGATACAAGAATACGAAGTCTGGCTCGAAAAACAAGTATTTGATCAAGCCGATGTGGACCATACAGGAGTTCTTACATTTGAAGAATTCAAAACGTTGATTCGATCGGCGTTTCGTGTGTCAAGTAACGAAACGGAGGCAATCGAGGGCAGGGTGAATGAAAGTGGAGAGAATCTACATTTTGTGGATAGCATTGACGATCATGAGATTCATCAACTGTGGACAAAATTTGATAAGCTCAAAGACGGAGTCATTCACATGCAAGAGTTTGTGGGGATCTATCGTGGGATTGATCAACTTGTGCAGTCCTTGAAAGACAAACAGGAGAAAGGAGGTCTTACTTCGGCACCTCGCCGTTTGTTTCAAACAGTACAAACCTCGATACAAAAGGCCTGGCAGTTGGAGCATCGCATCTACCTGGTGTTTGTTTTGTAGGTGTCCATGGGCATTGTATGGGGCATGATTCATGAACAATGGGACTTTATCACTGCCACTCATTTTGCCATTTCCGCCTTGGCCACGGGTGGTCTCACGGCACCCCAAGTGGACCAAGTCACGGGTATTTTGGACGCACAACCCGCCATTTTTTGTGGAATCTTTTGTTTGCTTGGTATTCCGCTCTTTGCCTTGACCTTGGGTCACTATGCCAAAGTGCTGGTCGATGGACAAGCCAAGGCGCTCGAAGCCAGTGCCTTGACACGACCCTTGTCCCAGCATGAACACGATTTGGCGCGTCACTTAACATCGACCCGCAATACCTACAGCCCATTGCCACCGGGGCAGCATTCGCCGTTGCATCTCAGCGATTTCATGGTATTGCAGTTGCTACGACAAGGAAAGCTGACGGTCGAAATGGTGGAAGTGCTCAAGCAAAATTTTGACTTGCTAGACAAGGACCACTCTGGAGTTGTCACGTTGGAGGAAGCAATAGCCCCACGTAAATGAAGGATGTATACTTGCACTCTTATTCATAGACTTATCAGTTACACATATAAACTGATTCAATCACTCTGGAACCCATATTCCGTCGACCGTTGTTGTTATACTTTTGGGCACAATACATTGTCTGCTTTGACAATCAAGCGTGCTTCCGTTTGCAGGATCGTGATACATGCTCTCGTTCGATTTCTTTGCATACTTGTTCTAGATCGCTGTAGGGATAACAGTGTGTATAGTGTCGCATATCAGCCAACGCACGTGCTTCCCGTAACAATGGTTCACCTCTTGATTTGCGAATGCACTTTTTCAATTCCTTTCGACGCTCTTCTGTTGGATAAACGGTTTCTCCCGCAAAGAGTTGTAAACAGGCAAGAATGTTATCAGGTAAAAGATGGTTCCATGGTGTGACCTTGTTATTCATTTTCACTCCCAGTGTCACGGCACCGGGAACTACACCTTTAACTTTCCCGTCAGATGCCGTCCGAGCAAACATCAAATGAAATAGAACAAAGCGAAAGTCTGTGAAACCCTCTTCTGCAGCGACCAGAGCGGAACTTTTACGTTTCCTACTATGACGGAACTCATGGATCTCCTTGATGATCAGATCTGTTTCTCGCTCTGAAAGAAGGAGAACTTCGTTTGTACGCGGGAAGAAAAGTGCGGCATCAACCATCCTCAGATAATTGTTCAAGGTATGTTGAGACGACACCGAAAGGAAGAAATTGCTTGTTCCGTACACAGAATCATTCCAATTTATCTTGCTGATCGAAGACGGACTCAAGTACCTGCTCACAAACTTGGATAATCGCTGGACTTTTGCACGTGGCGACAGATCTTGCGGTCCATCTACGAGGAATAGTTCCCCCATGGGCCATTCTTGTTCGGCTCTTGGTGACACCTTAGGGATTTCCATCTCTTCTTCTCGTTCGACTTCTCGCTCGATTTCCAACTCTCGTTCACATTCTTCGTCAATTCCTTGGTTGCGACTAACCAGGTAGTTTTCAAAATCCTTTGACCGTTCCATAATTGATTCCACGATTTTAGTTGATTCTGGAAACAAAGTGTGCCTCTGACGTTCCATCCTACCCAGGTAATGATTTTTCGCTTTCACGACAGCTTTGCTTGCCTGAATACCGACAAAACTTTCTCCATACAACTCTTCCAGTGTCGAGAGTTCCTTCTCGACAACAAGGTCGTGGTTCCCGTATGACGTCGCGTGGAAGAATCCTTGCGACGCCCACGGAAGGCAAGCCTCTGCAGCAGAATCTATTGTGTTCCTCACAGTCCATTCAAGAACTTGAATCACAGTAATGTTTGCGCTCCGTTTCTGTTTCAGAACGGTTTGAATCTCTGTCATGACCTCCTTCGTACCCACGATAACAAGCTTCTGTCCTTTTCCCAGTTTTCGCAGGCGACCAGCGGCCTGCATGAATTTGTCTTTGCATAAACAAGGTCCAAGAGTGAGGACTGCAACAGCGTTGTGTCGAAGCTTCAAGTCGGAACCTCGGCACCTGGGCTCATCGTAGAAGGCAAAGGCGTCCTTTTCGTCAACCGGTGAAACATCCTTTTGTGTGGTTCGACCATTCTCCTCCATTATCTTCCATTCAGCCCCGTCGAAGAATGTGACACCCCTGAGATCAGATCGGGATCGTACAGCATGCAGCAGTTTTTTAGCGGTAGCAGAGCGAGAAGCTCCAGCAAGGATAGCTCCACAGTCAATTAGAGCATGAATCTGGTCATCATACGAGCTCATAAACTCAAGGATAGCATCCAAAGGGTCCATATCTGTGAGTTCGTGACAACCAAGAGAGTTCTTAGAAATGCAGTCTACCATGAGTCCATTTGTGCCCATGAGTGACATCCAGATACCCTTGCTTTCCGGAGTCTCGGTATGAGCGTTCGGGCTAGCAAAGTACTGCTTAACTTGCAAGGGCAATGCACGATGGTTGTCATTTGTGCCAGAGAAACCTCCAACCCAGCCGCCAATTGAATTCTCTGCCAAGTTCCATGATGTGGCTGTCATTCGATAAGGAAAATGCTGCATTTCGTATGGGAAAACACATGTGTTCAACCAAAAATTTACGGTCAAATAATTTCTGGAAAAGAATGTTACAAGGCAACTGAACTGCTGATCATTCGAAAGGTCAATCTTATCGATTTCATTTATACTGGAATGATCGAAACCATGTTCCGTCATCATATCAAGCGATGCAGTAAACCAGTTATTGTATTGTTTTCGCCTGGATTCCCTTCCCAGTGCAAGCAGCTCAGAGAAAGTTGTACGTATGTCATTTTCCTGAAGACCATCCTCGTAATACGACCTGCATGTTAGCAATATGGCCATATCGGGATGTGCAAATTCTGACCGTTCTGCCGGAGTGTCCGCTCCCCGAAATGGAACTGCGATTCGCTTTTTGCCTCGTCGCGCAACTCCATAGTCTACTCGGTGACGCTTTCGCAGACAGCTTGTAAGTATTCCTCCGCTCAATAATCCACGAAAGGCAAGTAGCGACTGACGATGCTTTCCCGTGAGACCAAGTTCTGCTATTGATTTCGTGGAACTCCTCGGATTCACAAGGAAATCGGTAATTTCTGTGCTTCCGGGGTGGTCACGTAACCAATCAAGGCAGTACGGGGGCCTCTTAACTATTGATTCAACAAGAATCTTCTGTAGTGAGTGTATCAGGGAAACAGTGACAGTCTTCGAATTTATACGAAGGTTTCCACATGACATGCCACTTTTCTTCGTATCGTACACGAAAGCCGACTTGTTCAGGTCCACAAATGATCGAACTTCTTTACATGTGGATATACGATTCAAAAGAATCTGAGCAGCTTGATACCGATCAGGTCCACCAGGAAGCATCTCAACGTCACCAGTAGCGTAAATCAACCGATATCGATGGTGCAGCAATTCATCGCTTTCGTCAAGCACATCGCGCCAGTTCAGAGCGTTACAAACTTCCGAAAGACTCCGACTTACTTCTAGGAAGTTCTCGCCTCGTCTGGAAAGCTCGTGAACTTTCAGTTCCATGGAAAGCCGATGCTCAGGTGCTACGATAAAAATACCATTCGACAATCTGCATTGGTCAATCATTCTCGTCATTAAACGAAGCCGGAGATTGTCAACAACAACATCTCTACAAAATGGCAGTTGAAATATTCGCAGGTTTGCGATGCTTGCCGTCAAACATGTGGAGAAGAAAGAGTGCGCTTCAGCAAAAAGGCTTGGTAGTATATTGACCCGTGTAATTGGTTTTTCCTTTGGACTGTTTTGGTGATGGTATGCCCAGTGTAGAATCAGCAAAGGCATGATAACCCCTGTCAAATAATAAGCAGCTTAAGACAACAAAATGATGATATGCAACAACTCTCCGTCACGATGCACTTACTTGTTTTACCCATACCCATATTCATTTGTACCACATGTCCCGAATTGCGAAGTAAATGAAGGGCAACTTCTGCTTGTTCAGGCCGTATTTGTATGCCCTGGTCGACCTCAAACGCAACCCAGGCAGGATATTGCCAAGGGTTCCACAATCTTGAACACCTCAATTCTTTACGAATCTCGTAAACGTTGTTCTGAGAATGAAAGGCTTTTAGCCTCTTCGTCTTGTCCGCAAGAACGAGAAGCCTCAGCCATGCCACAATGACATCTTTCAACAACTTCTGTGAAGCTTCGGAGAGCGAAGGGTTAAAGGCCGACAACCGAGTTGGATCATGAACACCTCTGATCAGGTCCATTGGTGTAACTAGGGCAGGAAGAATATTGGTTAATTGATGAAATGCCATCCTGTTACGAAAATGAATCGGTACCGTGACTTGTAGGGATTGTTTCAAAAATGCCCAAATTCGAGCAGTTTCTGTATCGATATTTACGGCTGTTTTCGAGACTCGCTGAAACCAAGAATCTTGTAAAACTAGCTTCTCACGTGATCCATCGGTATAGTTGTTCCAACTTGCCCGCATTTCCTCCATTACATCCATCCCTAATCTGCAATCTGTTTTCACATGAGAAAGTGGGAAAGCGTTTTCCACCACAGCTGTCTTCTCGTGATCCAGGCACTTGAGAAATGAATTTTCCAAAGTCGCAACTTTTTTCTTCGTTGAGTTGGACAGCCCTCTGACCAGATTCTCAGGCATAAGGCCCTGGATCACAGGTGAACTTGAACATTTCAAGCCAAGTCTTCCCATTTCGTCAGACGAGAGACCCATGCGAACATTACAGTCGTGGATAAGTGCAACGAAGTCATTTGTATTGGCAATATCTCTGAAACTCCGCGGTTCGTATTCCTCTTCATCCATTTGTTCATAAAGGAAAGAGACCTGCTCAGAGCACTTTAAGTTGTCAAGGCATAAAAGGAAAATATTCGGATATCTTCCGCGCGACAGAAACATGACGTTTTCAAAAGCACGTCTTTCTTCATATGAATACGGCTTAGTTGTCCAGCACTCTCTAATAAGTTCCATGGCTCTTTCAGCGCCTGTCATGCCAATCATTGAATCCGGGATGGCCGTGCTGGTGGCTATATGGATAGAAGCAAGGTGTATCCGACCTGCAGTATCACCTCCACAGAGTGTTCCATAACGCTGATGCACTTTGTACTGGTACCACTTGCAGTGCGCTCCGTTCGACAAGCTTCTGTCTACTACGGTGACATGACCGTCTTCTTCTCGCACAACCTCTCCATCCGGAATGATAACTCGGAAGTCACCCTCACTCCACTTCATCAGAGACGTCTCTTGCCGTAGCGGAGATGCCTCGTTTAAAATGATATAGCGGCAAAATCCATGCATCGCCCCACATAGCAGTTGCTCTTCCCAAAGACAAAACCCACGCAATTCCTGGCAGATAAAGCGACCACCTTTGAAGTCGAATGATAGTCCGAATCGAGGAAGCTCAATTCGGATCAGCCCGGAAGGGCCCCCCACAAAGTGTATGAAATCCGGATTCTCAAACTTTGTTAAAACGTGAGCCGCAGAAACTTTTGCAGCGGGGACAATAATTCTTTCGAAATCTGTCATCTGATCCAAAAGTTCAGACAAAGGAATCGAACGCAAATGCTTAGGAACCACATGAACACCCACTTCAATTTTGTCTTCCAGGGACGACGATTCGCGACCACAGCTCAGAAGAAAGCTTATTTGCCGGTCATAAAACGCGCGACCTCTCAGAACAATTATGTCTTGTTGCCGATTCAGCCAGTGACTATGCATCTGCTGAAGTCGCGGCTTAAGCTCGCCAGCCCAACTATTGATGGTTGTCGCGTCAAGAAGTTCATGCTCCTCCATCGTTGATACATCAATTTCAGTCACGTGCAACTCCTGGCCACGTCTAAAGAAGCGATACATACATCCAGAAACCAACTTGGTAGTTTCTTGGACTCCTGTCATGTTCACAACTTCAAAATTTTCTTTTCCAAACACACGTTTGTAGAGACTGTGATCAAGGATTTCTGCTGGAAGTGAACCCGGAGGAAGTCCATTCACGAGAACAACACCAGTAAGGATATTGACTCCATACAAGCATCCATCATTTTCCGCCTCGTAACAAACCGATGCTGTGCTAAACGAAGTCGAGTCGTTGATCGACCGCCATTCCAAACAGTCCGGAGCGCCAACCACAATCTTCCGAAGAGCGAATGTAAGCATCTCCGGCCTCCGTTCAATGCATTCCACGATCTCGTGAAGCCGAGAGGCAACTATACTCAGGCATTCTGATACAAAGCGGTTCTCACTAGACATGTGGCCAAGACAAAGATTGTTGCATTCAACGATATTCACAACAATCTTTTCAATATCACCAGCAGTCAATGGTCCACCTGCAAAACAGAGGATAGAACGGCGAAGCAGTTCCGACTGTTTGACCTTAAGCCCACTGACGTCTTCTTTTCTTGTTGAATTGCGCACTCTGTTATCAATGTCACTTGCCCAAAGACAAAGAGCGTCACCAAGATCACGGGAAATGTCCTTCATGGATTCTCTCCATCTTGACAAAAAGTTGCACAATGCCGCGATGACATAAGTACTAGCAGCATTGCTTGGTGTCTCACGCAGAACGTTCCCAACATTCTTGAAAATCGCGCCCGCATTAGATACTAGCCCAGTGTCTGATGAGTCGTACAAGTCTTGTTTCCACAGAAAACTCTGCGATTCGTCGTCGCTTCGACTCAAAGATCCCACGTGGAAGATGGCTTGAAAAATTAGTTTTTGAACATCTTCGTCCGGTAGAGGAAGACTTTGGTCTCCTATGCATGCAATGATGTCCCTTATTTGTCGTAGTGGAAAGGCCCTCAATCTACAGAAGAGGTAATATTCATTCTGTGACAAACAATCAGGTTTGAGGGACTGCGAAGAAAGGGCCAAGTTCCCGCGAGTTTCGTCCATACTTGCGTCCTGTTTCATTGCCCATTGGAGAGATGGCTCATTGAGTAGCTCTGTATAAAACAAGATGGAATCTTTGCGGTCCAGGCTGAATGGGTCAACTTCTTTCCCGTATTGATCCCATTCGTTCTTGCCACCGTCCCATCCCATCCTAGGACTGACAGCATCTGGACTCCATACACCATCGTTCAGTTCTTGGATGTTGTCAACTCGCTTTGCAAAGCTAGGTTGAAAAGAAATGAAGGGGAGAAATGTGCGAAGACGAACTTCTCTTTCGGTACAGGGGTCGGACTCCGACGCACAGTATGTGGCTATTTGTTTCTTGGCATTATGGTATTCAACAATCGAATCCTGTTCAATGTTCTTTGAAACGCGATCAATGAAAGACCGACCATTGCATTTGTAAACATCCGGTTGTGAATCCAAAAGTACACGTTTGGGCATGAGCATTTGCTGCCCTGTGAAGCTGAGAGTTGCCAAAGTTCCCAAATCATCTGGCATGTTCAAGAAAAAGAGCCATCGAAATGCTGGTCCTGCATCTTGGGGTAGCGGCTGCATGATAGGCTCGGGTGCAACGTTCATTCGGGAGATTTCCGTTTCCTTACGTGATACCATGTCATTGGCTTTGTCCAGGTCTTTCCGTCGTGCGTCTCGTTCGCGGCGCTTTCGTTTACAACGCCCAGCTTCAGTATATTCCTCTTCGGCCCTGTCACTCCTAAGTCTCTTATTACGTTGATCATTTTCTAGCAATACAAGTTCCTCACGCAATGAGATCAAAGATTGTTTTTTTCGCTGAACTTCTGCCCAATACTTTTGTGCCCTAGTTTGAGCAGCTTCTGATTCTGCCTCATACAAATGTTTCATATGCTTCTTTGCAAAGAATTGCCCCATTGTGAGGGTTGCATCGTGACATCGCAAGGAGAACAGTTCATTTTGTCGCACGTATCGTCCCTTCAAGAAGCACTTCACAACATGAACAACGCGCCACAACCGTCGTGTTGGAAGCACAGAATGTTCGAGGTCTTGATACCTCAAGCAAACACCCACACCACTCAAATCGGCGCCATAAGTTGCCTTGACTTGCGCAAAAGAAAGGCAATATGTAATCCAAGTCACCAATTTCTCACAACTGTACATTTCAGTCTTACGCGGAAATTTCTCGTCAAGAAGTTCTGTTAGCATTACATGCACGTTTCCGCGGTATTGGTTAAGAATTTTGAATACAAGCGAGACATCTTTTGCATTTAACGCATTGTCTTCGTGAATACCACGTTCTGCCAACCTCCAAAAGAACTCTTCGACCGTCCTAAAGAAGCAAGATTTCGGTGAGTGCATCATTTTCCTTCTTTAAGAATATTGGTCTTGTCTTACCGCAACAACAACCACCCGTTCACCAGACTGGTACATGGCGAAAACTGTGGCGAGAGGCACCAATCATGCATTCGTTGAATATCGAGCCCACTCTTCCAACTATAGATTGGGAGAAGTCCTATGTTCCTTCTTGTGTTTTCCCGGATATCTGAAGCAGAAGATGAAGGATGAGGAGAAGGCCTCCCACCTACCCTTATTCGTGGATTTCGAAAGGGTTTGTCGCGGCTCATTTCGTTCTGAAGATGTTTCAATGAAAACCGCGATCTTTCAAAGTCCGCAGAAGACTTCAGGGTTTCTTCAATCTTGCTCTTGACATGTTTCGCATACTGGAGAAGACCATCGGTAAGTAGGATTACTTCATCAAGGAATGAAAACTTGCGGGAAGCGGTCTCAAGAATTTTCATCGCCTTGTCAAGGTTCATCCTTTTGCATCCATATGCAACATCGCTACCCAAGACTGTTCCTATCTTCAAGTATTCATCGGCCACTCGAAGATCAAAGAAAGTGACAAGACGTTGAAATAACGAATCGGCACCCTGATGAGCAGCAGCTTGGGACAAACGAAAGTTTAACAACGACCGAACTAGTGGGAAACATGTGTTCCGTGGTCTCCCCCCAGTGTGAAGGCCGTTATCCGTGAATCCACCTTTTGGCTCTTCAGACGTTCCGGTGTTGAGCAAGGCCTGCTTCGCTATGGCGAGAATGAACGCGGGAGTTTTTTGATGTCCTTGTTTATTGAAATTTGCCGATCGTTGATTTCCTGTTCTCAGTTGAGCCTCACTGAGAAGCTCTTTAAACAACTTCATGAAATTATTTAGTTCAGACTCAAGGACGAGTCCTACAAAAAGGGGTTTGTAGTCTTTTGCAACTGCCAGGTGATCGTAGCATTCGGGACCTTTCTCTCCATTGGGGTGCACATAAAACTCATGGTTGTCCAGACCCAGAACTAAGATAGAAACCTCCCCCACCATTTCGTTTGGAGAAAGGACACAAAGGGCACTTCCATATTCAGGATAAAACGTGATGCGTTTAATAAGACTATCCGTTCCATTCTCCAAAAGTGTTTTGCATTCACGGATAGCTTCGAGGTCCTCATCAGAACACCAATCCAACGGTGGTTCGCCTGTCTCGGTAACGTCCAAGGCTTTATCGGTATTCTCTTCCTGATAACATGAAGCACACGGGTGAATACGGTAAGGAGGATATTTACTGAAACTCAACACTGCTCCTGATCTAACTTACCCATAAGGGACGTAGCATTTCCCAGAATAGCTGACGATAAGCTTTACAATCACTAGAATCTTGTAGACACGAAGCGCGAACATGAGGAAGGTCATATATTCCGGCAAGAAGCCGCTCCGTGAGGACTTGGTCAACTGGCATTGCGGTGTCCTCTTCCTATTGCGGATATCACCGAAAAAGCAAATCCCATCAATTTTATGACACACCTTCTTGGCGAAGAAAAGATCTATGCACAATCAATCCCTGTCATTCCATTTTCTTTCTCACAATGGATATCACCGAGTGTGCAATAGAAAGTGTCGATCCGTCACTCTTCGGAGTTGCAGTGCGGATTACCCCAAAACCCGGCTTCCATGGCCACAGGAATGTTTCACTCGAAAACCCTCGACACGTCCTCATTTTCGGAGAGGAATCCTTCATCGTGCGCACTCCTTGGATCTGTTCATTCATCAACACACGAAACGTTTTGTTTTTCCGCAACTGCGACTCGCTGAAAAAATGAGAGAAAAAAGAACGATGGATCTTTCTAAGGCCCGGTTTTATCAGGTCGCTTTCTATAAAATCTCTATCGGGGTAAGGATATAGATACCACATTAAATATTATCGAAAACTACATACCAAATCACTGGAGTGTAGAAGATTGACGACGATGACGAGAAGAGAGCGTGATCCAAGCCAGTTGTCTCCTCTCTCCTCTTGAACATAACAGGAGTTGTTTTACAGGACCATGCTTCGAAGATCACTACGACGGCCTCAGCATTTCGTCACATGGTTTGATGCAAGGGCAGAAACAAGACATACGTGGAGGAAAGATCTCTCAAGACTCCATCAGGAACGATCGGGAGATGGATTTTCTTGGTTGTTGACAAATGGCGTCCAAAGAAGGTGGTATTCCTCGACGAAAAGTGCATATCAGCATTATCATCATCAGCATCCTCAACAGCAACAACAACATTTTCATCGATTTTCTTCTTCGTCATCTTCTTCTTCTTCTTGGCCGTATTACGTCTTGGCCAGTATTCCGACTCTGATTTGGATTCGTGATTGCTTTGTCGATGTCGTTCGCGTGGATGGACGAAGCATGGAACCTACCCTACAGGCTGGAGATTGGGTGTTGGTACGCAAAGCGGATGGTGGAGCCTTGCTTCCAGCTTCGGTATTTCGATTATTGGGTGGAAAAGATGAGAACAACCCAGCAACACATGACCTGGATCCAACATATGAAAGTAAAAAGGACAACAACAACAACAAGAGTTCTAGCAGTGCATCAGACAAGGATTCATCAAACGCATCGAAAGCTCATCGCTCGTCTGAACAACAACATCCACAACTTCAAGGGTTCTTATCGTCAACCGAAGTGGCACTTTTGCGGAGCAAAATTGATCATTACGAACACTTGTTGTTGGAACATTCACCCGGCGTGCCTCGCCCCTGGTTCTATTCTCGACCACCCATGGTATTGCCAGGCCAAGTGGTGGTGATCAAATCGCCTCAAGAATTTAACGAACTACAAATTAAACGAGTCATTGCCATGGGCGGTCAGTGGTTGCAAGTCGTACCCAAACACCGTGTCGTTGGTGGACACAACACCAAATCACTGGGTGCCAGTAGTAGTGGCCATTCTCGGTTGCAACTCTTACCACCCTACTCGGTTCATGTGGAAGGCGATCAAATGAATCCTGCCGACAATGAGACGACGAGCTGCAGTATTGATAGCCGCGACTATGGACCCGTCTCCAAAAATTGTTTGGTCGGAGTGGCGGAATGCATTGTGTGGCCACCTCGTCGATGGCAAACCTTGCGTATTGCTCGTACACCCACATGGCACGGACGAGCCCGAGCCTTTTGGAGAGCTTCACCGACCTAATGGCACAGTCAAGGATAGAAAAGCGCAAACTCAAGCGACGCATGTACAAATTTGTTTTGTTGTGGTATGTTGCTCAGTATCGGTAGCCCTATGCACTTCCGAGATAAGAATGATGCCGATTGTGGAACCCTTGCTCGGTAGGCAATGTCAACCTCTCAACTCCATAGATATCATGCGACAAGCCTGTTCAGTTCAAGGGACCCTGTAGCCGAAATTTGATGATGCAGCGGAGAATTAAGGAGAATTCGGTGAGCTTCGTTGGTTGCTTAATTACACGTTAATGATAACGTACGATGAGGAACAAAACTCTTTAGCAGAGTCTTTGCCCACAAAGACCAGCAGTAAATCTGAAACGAGGATGATGTATCCAATCTAGTATAGCTCGATTCGTTGACATCAAACAAACTTCAAACTATTCAAACTACGCAAAGCTCCTTGGCGACGGAAGGGATGAATTGATTCATCATTTTGAGTTTTATCCAGAGTGTGGTGGTCTTGTGATGCATTAGCCCCTCAGGAAATGGATCACACACTATCGATTGTCGTTCTGGCATTACCAATAACCATACAATACAAGGTTTCCTTTGATTTCAGGTCTTCTCGAATTCAGGTAACATGGTGTTGGTAGAAAGATTTGATGTGTGATATCTTGTCTTTGTTTCAGGGCGAGTTGCCGCGCTGCTCTACGTACAAGTAATTGATCAATACAAAAAGTGGTGTTGCTTCACGTAGGTTGTTAGGGTAGGACTTAGTTTGAATGGGTTCATCCCTACCTACAGATAACAGGAGAGTCCTGTACAAACGTCACAAGGATACACGGGTCGTTGCAATCCAGTCGTTCTCTTGCTGACGGGTGGGCCAACAGACAGTTCCCTGTGTGTCCGTTTAGTGTGTGAAACTCGTGTGCCCATCAAAAGCTACCTACCCAACAGCACTTTTCGTTCGTTCGTTCGTTCTTCTTCTTCCAATCGTGGGGTACGAGTATTCTCAAGTTGCGATTCCATCTCGATTCGGTCCTCCAAAGACGAGCTGTCGCTGTGTTTCTCACCGTTTTTCCTGTTTCCGTTTCGTCGTCGTGGTAGAGATTGTCGCATCGGGAGTCTCCTCCGCCTTTCCGTTGGTATCCTTGGACGAGGAGGAGTATTCTCGTTCCATGTAAAAATCCAGGACTTCTCCCATGGCCGTCCGGACCAATCTTCCGGTATTGCATTTGGCAATGTCCCCGACGACGCGTTTCAAAATGGCATCGGTAGATTTTTCCAAGGGTTGAAACAAGACGGGAAAGCCTTGTTCATCCTTGGCCGAGAGCGGTGCTCCAAATTCCGAGGCCCGTACGGCAACGCGTTCCAATTTGATGGGTTTGTTCCAAAAGGATTGCTTTTGTTTGATCATTTTCTTGCCCGCCTTTTTTGTCTTCTTCTTGCTACTATTGTTGTTTGCATCGTTGTTGTTGGAAACCATGAGTGGCAGTGAGGAGGACGAGGAGGAGTTTGGGTCGGTGGTTGTCGTACCCGGTCCCTCCACGGATCCGTCCTTTTCGGGTGGTGGTAACAGCAGTTTGTTTCCATTGCTTGTGAGTTCGCCACCTTGTTCTGGTTTGCTGGCCGTCCCCGCCACCAATACGTCCTCTTGCTCATTCTCCTCCTCGTCGTTTCCGTCTTCTTCTTCTTCTTCTTGTGCCACTTCCACCACGACGGTGGTTCGGGTAAAGACCCGCAAATCATCCAAAATGACCCGTCCAAAGCGCGCCAAAATCAATTGCTGTTGTGTATTGGGTGGGGGTGGTCGGCGTTTTGGTCCTTGCAAAATCAAATTGGACTGGGCCACGGCTTGTTGCGATTTTTCCGCCACCATTTGTCCCACCTTCCCCACCAGACTCAGACCTTCGGTCATGGCTCGTTTGTCCACGTGAAATTCCTTGAGGCCACGCGCAATCCGTTGTCGTTGTTCTTGCAGGGCCTGTGGCAATTGTCCTTCTTGGACGGCCCGACCCAAATCGTGTACCGCCTTGAGCATTTCACCCACCACCAATTCGGCTCGATCGTTTTGGGCCGCCGTTTCGTCCTCCTCGTCGGGAGTGCCTTCGGTCAATGGTTCGACCGAAGCGTCGAGGGCCCACGCGGCAGCGGCGGCTGCTTCTTCTTCATCCTCGGGATCCATCCATTCCCCACTCTTGTTGTTGTTGTTGTTGTTGGGATTGTCGACGCCAATCATGCGAATCGATGAACTACTCAATTGAGCATCGGGTTCCATGTAAACCAGACTGTCAGTGGTAGGAGAGGCATCCTTGTTGTTCGTGTCCGAGGAGGCCGCCTGTTCTTGAGGAGGCAATTCATAAAAGGGATCAAGCAAGTAGACATTAAAGACATGTCCACTGCGTTCCAAAAAACATTGAATATCCGACACGTGCAGTAAATGGACATCGAGGACGGGCACGGGGTCGCCCAAGACCACGAGACCAAACAGACAGTGAATTGGATTGAATTCGAGTCGGATCCGTCCCACGCGCACCAAGACGGGTGAGGCCCAGGCAAAGCGCGGTCGATGCGGCGCATGGACCACGACATTGTTGAGAAGGAGCGTCCCACGCATCCAATCCATGGCAAAGGATCCAATCGTCACGGGTGTCCCATTCAAGGCGTGACGAGCCACGTGCTCCAAAGCATGCCACACCAAACGATGCCACCAACCCAAACGATAAATCACCGAAAAGAGCAAGGTTCCCATCAACAAGACTTGCACCAATATATTCATGCCCACCGACACCGAGCTCCAAACGGCAAATGTCAAGGAAGTTGCCACATGAAACCACCAACCAAGGGACAGCATGTTCTCTCCAAAACACGCCCAGTATGGTACTGTTACAAATCTCCAATGAATGTCTCTTGAGAAAGCAATTTTCTTGCTCGTCGTCACTTCCTCAAATAAACCCGAAGGGTGGATCTCTCCACCACTGTTTGGCGCGCCTTGTTTGGAATGTGGAAGTAAAGAGAGTGCAAAGTTGTGCCCACCAAAGAGCCACAGGTTTCTACAAAGAAGACAAACAAGCCAACGAGTCACGAAGGGGGAACAGCAGCTATCCAAGCCGGAGAGAGAGATGACAACAAGACGAGGGTCGAGTTGGGTGCTCGTTCATGGCGCACCTTTCAAACACAAAGACAATTACGTCCCAGCGTCCGTTTGAGTCGCGTGTCGATCCGTGTTTATCTTTTACCTTTTTCATACGACTACTTCTACATAGCAGACATAATGAACAACGCTCAAACGCACTTTCAACGGACCACACATATTTGCCAATGACACCGAACGCGACTGAACTGCGAGGCCGCGCCAGGCGACATGTCATCGCCAAACACTCTCGCAAATTGGCGCTGCTCCATAATTGGGCCCATCCGCCAATCCTGCGAGAACATGAGTGACATGGTTGTTGTTTTGGAACGAGCCCCAAGAGCAAGGGGCAAACAGAGAGAGAGAGAGAGAGAGAGAGTTTTAGCCGTTGTGAGATGCCTGTCAAAGTGCCAAGTCACATCGCGCAGCCGTAACTCATCATTGAAACAGACTCTCTCGTTCGGCCAGAACAACGTGTTGCCCCCTCTCCGTCAGTAGCCAGTCTTGAGGATCCGCCGTACGGACTGACAGTGCCATGGTGGTTTGTTGCAGCTATGGCAGTCTCGCCGATGGAAGCATGGTGCAGACGGGACAGTACTATGCCGTGCGAAGAAATGGACAAGGACAATTGGTCTTGGGACCTCGTCCCTCCAAGGATGACAGTGGAGGTACCGAGGAGGACGACGAGGATGGATCCAATGAGCCACAACACGGCGTGGTGGACGAAGATGGATCCTTGCGCGACATGCTCATTTCCTATCGCAATCGTCGATCGTCTCGCCCGAAACAACCATCACCATCACAAGAGCAACCACAACCACAACCACACGAACAACCACAACCACACGAACAACCATACCAACAGTCACAACCATACCAACAGTCACAACCACAGGAACAACCACAACCAGCAGCAGCCACAGAGACGGTCTCACTGCTCGCCACACGGCAAACCGCACATGTATCTACGCACCATCGAGCCGCACCGCTTCCACCAGAGGAGGAGCCCATGCACCAAGAGCAACCACTGGAAGATCCCACAGTGTCGGCTCCTCCATCCTCGGTTGGGACGGTAGGGACTTTGGAATTGGAAGATATGATGCGGAAACTCTATGCTCCCTATTGCAAATTGGAGGTTCCCAAAATTTCGGCCAGCAGTGGATCATCCTCTCGACCGTATCATCCTCATCACCACCACAAGAAATCGGGTACGTTTCTCGCTCCTCCTCCTCCACTGTCGATAGGTTCTTTACAATGAATCATGATCACTCATGCCAAAATCGCCGCTTTCAATATTGCTGTTTAACACCCGCCCTTTTATATTGTGTTTGTGTCTTTTTCAGATCGTCCGACCTATCGCAAAATTTACCTGTCGCAATTGCGGGATCCGGATCACAATCACGGCGAACCCTCGCTCTACATTTTGCATCAATTGGTGGCCCATAGCTTTTGGCAACAAATCTTGCTCCACAATCAACAATCGCCCCACATGATTCATCGGTTGCCCCATTTCCGACTCCGCTATCAAGATCAAGAGGGGGATTGGATGGATTTGGCCTACGATGATGATTTGGTCGATGCCCTGAGAAATCCACCTCGGGGCTGTCTCAAAATTCGTATTCTACACAAGTTGGATCCACATCATCCTCATCACAGACCTCAACACAACACAAGTAGTACGAGACGGACCCATACGGGTACTCAGTGTGACGAACAACGACAAGAGCAAGACGAGCCGGAACCACCAGCTCCTCCTCCTCCTCGACGAGCTGCGGCGCCATGTCGAGGTACGAAAAGCACTGGAACCACCACCACGGCAGGAAATCCCGTCGAATCGTCGAAACGGCGCACCGTAGCAGCACCAGCATCCACCACACAACCACCACCACCACCGCGACGACCTGCGCCGTCGTCGTCGTCTCGCGTGACCAGAACGACCAATGGAACCACCGCGTTTACAACCGTGACAGGAATCCCACTGGACTCCTCTTCCGAACGGTACCGAGCAGAATACGATCCACGAAGATCGTCATCTCGACGACCCACCACCGATCCAAGACCACTGGGTGTCAACAATAATGTGACAAACAGTACCAACAGCAGCAACCATCCAAACCAATACCAAAACAGCAACAACCAAAACAACAACAGCGGTAGCAATTGGTTTGGCTCACTCTTTACGGGGACCACGAGCAACAACAATAATCCTCCACCACCACCAAGTCAGCCACAAAGTCAACCACAAAGTCAACCACCATCCAATGGCCCCACGTCTCGGCGAGTCACCACGGCCCGAGGAACGGATATTCCCTCCATAATGGGAATTCCCGTCGTGCAGGCGGGCAGTCCTCGAAATGGTGCAGCCGTGGCGAGACGATCGTCTGCATGTACAACCACGACTGTAGTACGGTCTTCGGTTCCATTGGTCCAAGGGTATGCTCCCTCCACCACAGGAACTACTGTTCCTGCTGCGGCCGGAGGAGCCACTACGGTTCGTCGCACGGTGGTACGAGCGCAACCACCCTCACAAATCGCACAACGAGCAGTATCCCAAGCGCAACACCACCTGAGCGCCAATCACCCATCGGCTGGACCATTCGGGACAATGCCGAGCGGTGTTCGAAGAAGTCGAATTGGAGGAACACAAATTGAATTGTCTCTCCATCGCCGACGTAAGTGTGCTTGATTGCATATATTTTTCGCGTGAATTAAATCTATCATTTCTTTTCAGGTATTCAATCTCACAATCCATATTCTGTCTTTTGAACTAAACTCAGCCAATGCCCTTGTCCGATTTGATGTGGATTTTTTGCTGGATGAAAATGGGAACGCTTCCTATTGGAAACTGGTCGAAGCTGCCGCACAAGCCTTTCATATTGCTTCGGTTGAACATATATCCTTATTTCACATCTCACTGTCTTCATCGACGAGTATGCAAGAAGTGAGCAGCGATTTAGATTTGTACCGACAGTTGGCTATAGCCACCGCGCGAAGCGATATGAGCCTCCCCGCCAAGGTGCACATTTTTCGGGTCATTGATTCCACCGTTCTTGTGGGGAAACAAGGTACGTACGCACACCACTGACCGAAACGCTTCTCACACCGAATCGGTGTGCATCCAAGATCCAAGATGGGTTCTCACCTATTGTCCATTTCATGTTTCTGCTCTATCATTATCAGATGGCTCTCACTTGGAAATTCCCTACGGATCGTTTATGGAGAAAAACGGACGATTTTCCTATGCCAAGTTACTCAATTGCGCTCGGATGGCCGCGGAACAAAGGCAGCCAATCAAAGCATTGGCGTATTTGAGTCCCAATTCCAATGGCTCTACCCGTAATAAAGTTTCCATATACAACAATGCGAGTATGGAAACTGCCTTCCAAAATCATAACTCAACGACCAAACACATTATACTGCACCCAATTTTTCAGGAAAATCCGCTCAACATGCAGGCTTCAACCGCAACTTTCATGCTCGGAGATTGTGCCTATGCCTTTGACCCGCCCCGTGTTCGACTCTGTACCAGTGATGCGATAATAGGCTGGGATTTGTCATCTCTTGTCCCCGGTCGATATCGTGTGTCCGTCGATTACTATCGAGGAATGTCGAGCGGATCTGTGTACATATCAGCGGGTATCGTCAAGCAATATCCACCGTCATGTCCGTCGGCGAAGCAAGCAGCCCAAGAGTATCGCAAGCTACTCCCCAATGCCAACTATTTGCACGCGACTGGAAGTAATCCGTACGATGCGCGGCACTTTTTTCAAGCAAGTCTCGGCGAGTTTGAATTGGTGGGAGATGATCAACTGAATGAACACTTCGTTATTGTCGCGGAAGAAAAAGGACGGCCTCTCATGTCTATTCGGAAGTTGGAATTTGCGTATCTCGGAATGTGACCGGGTTGAGAAGAAATCTTAATCCAGACGTATCGAATCATATCATTCATGTTGGCGCTGTAGACATTGAGGCAGCCTATATCCACTCTGTCGACTAAAATAGTTTCATTAGAAACTATTGGTCACTTCTCGTTTGTTTCTTGATCCTCAGGACGGATCGAAGGGCTTCGCAGTCAAGTTGACGTTCAATTTCTGTTTCGGATGGTATCTTTCCATTTTCTATGATCTGGAACCCTTCAAAACCTATGGGACCTTGAATTTTGTGTCCCCCTATCCTACAATGATGCAATTGGGCGTAGCTGGATGAATTCAAGATGCGATATAATGCCCTTGTATTCGCACAAGTAAATTAGAGGGATATCTGTAGCTTCAAAAGCTATAGAGACACCTTTCTTGACGAACCCACTCCGCCTCGATTGTCTTCGGTGTATCCATCGTCTCCGGGTGATGTAACTGGGGTAGACGACATGCTTTGCTTGGACGACGTGGACCCCTTTTGTGACTGCGGTCGAGTTCCAGCGAGAACTTGTCCGCGTTCGAGCACATTTCGAAGAAGGGTACTGTCCCACATCGGTTTCCGAACTCGATTTCCTTTCTGTCCATTTTGTCGAGTCATCACATAGTTTTCTGATGGTTTGGTTGTCAAAACATGTCGTCTCCGCGCTTCGGTCTCAGAGGAGCCAACATGTTTTGCATCGTCGCCAGGGTTACTCAAATTTGTTTCCGTCTGGGAGCTACCCATCCAGCTCGCTGCATTGTAAGGGTTGAAGGAGCTATCATCCATGGAGACCGAGGGGGCGAAGCTATACGGCGATAACTCAGATGCATTTTCGTCCTCGTTGGCTTGGCTAACTTCTGAAGGACTAACATTTTTCGGCCCGGTTTGTTCGTACTTAAGGCTTCTCTTGAACATATCGGGATGGCTGTCATCATCATCGCTCTCAATGTCCACGAATGGATCGGACTCATTCTCATCGGAGAACTCCAAAATATCTCTGTCTCTCGCAGCTCTGCGTTTCAAAGCTATGGAAAAGAACGAATCCTCTTGGGTCTTATCGTGTGACTGCAAGGCGTGTTCACTCTCTTTTCCACGTGCTGAATCTTCATGAGACGGTTTTGAAGAAGAGTGAGCATCATCGTCTTGGCGTGACTCATCTTCCTCTTCAATAACTGGAAAGGCGAAGTCATGTTCAAAATCGGCAATATTACCAGGTGAAGGGGGTAAAATCATTGAAGATTCATGGGAAGGAGCGGGAACTTCACTGAGGGAATACATCATTCCCTCATCTTCACTTGTAAACATGGAACTGTCATCAAAGCTACTCCAAAAGCCATCGCTTTCTTTTCGTCCTGCATGTGCATTCGATTTTGCAGTTTTCTCATCTGGTGTGTTGGCAACCGACGACGATTCTTCCGTGAAACTTATCATGGCCGGATCAAACGGCGTTGAATCATCCGCTTGAGAATTTTTGGATTGATAATACCTTGCCAGAGGTCTTTTGCGAACAAAAACGAGCCATATGAAAAACATGCAGCAACACGAAATAACAAAACATACAAAACCCCCAATCGCTCCAAGGATAAGAGGAAGGTGGTACGTGTCGTCATGGTCGCAGTCGAGGAGACCATTCACTTGATCTGTACCACTGGAAGCTGTTGAAGCAGGACGTTTTGATTGTGCGATGCTTGGAGCTAAAGAAGGATAGACAGAAGGTGATGATGGACCTGGATCGGAAGTAGGATCAGCCGATGTCTTCTGCAGAGTGAGAATCGTTGGATCTAATGATCTTGAAGATGGCAAGTTTGAGTATGGTTGTCTGGTCGGCGACTGGGAAGGGAACGGCGAAGGGAAACCACTTCCTGGTCCGTCAGTTGCTGGAATGGACGACGGTGAATTTGAAGGCCGAATCGAAGGGATAGCTGATAGAAATGCGCTTGGAGAGATGGTTGGTTGGGAAGAAACTGCAGATGAAGGATTGGTCGAACTTGAATCACTTGGAAGAGTCGATGGTATTTGAGAAGGAACTGCAGAATTCACGACTGTTGTGGAAGGTGCCTCTGTCTCTTGGTTGATGGTTGGTGAAGAAGAAGAGAAAGGTGACAAGCTGGGGAACTTGGTGGATGGAAGAAACGAAGGAGCCATGGAAGGTATGGGGATCCTGGATGGAGAAGTTGATTCGTCAGACTGTTGTGGTGTGGGCGAATTAGATGGAGACAACTCAGAGGGTAACAAAACTTCAACAGTAACAACCGTATTGTACACAGGCTGTTGTCGGAGCAACCAACGAAATCTAACTCGACCCCCTGCTCCGCGATTGAATCCTTCTAGCACAATGGCTGTCACATTGTCGGCAGAAAGCGGCGTAGGAGAAGAGACGTGCACAATTTGTTCGAGTGCCACCTCCAAGACAAACAAACCGTCATCCTCTCGACCAACATTGACACGGGAGGTTGGTCCAAACCTACACTGGTAATCAGCCTTGCCATCATTTGTTGTCAACTCGAGAGTCCCAATGCTGACACCAATAGCATTGGCGGCATTCTGGACTTGGGGACCACGAATCTGAATTCATGGACCAAAACGATGAGAAAATGGCGTCTCAGCCAGGCTTCAAATCAACCAAAATATATCTTTGGACACTTACTTGATTGTTTACCGACTTGCAAAAATGAGCTGCAATATCGTTTGTCTGGCTACTATCCTGCTGGGTTGATTCAATACTGGTTGCAATCTCATTGTTGACATAGTAAATTGCCAAGAAAAGATCCACCGAGAAGGAGGCATCTTGCAATCTTCGTGCGGAAGACAATCGGACATGGCCACTGGGATGACTATGGGACAAAGTTGCTCCTCGTGTCCACCGGGCGGCAGAGTGCTCTACCATTCCCATGGTGCTCGTGACGAATGCCCATGGTATGATGACAAAGACGGCAATCCGAGCAAACCCCATGATCCTAGGACGAGCCCAAAGGTGATGGTGGACAGGACCACCCCAAACTGAAAAAACTCGTTCTTCTCTCGGAAAAGAGAAAAATGAATCCTGGTATACTTCAAATAGTTCATTCCCCTCGAGGATGAAAGGGGAGTTGATACGTTCTCCTCTTTTGGGCTCTTGGGGGATTCGACACGTGTGTCGTTTCGGGATCCTTACACACTTTTATGGTTTTGTCTGCACCTCTCTGGTACCGGGATACTGCACTTGGGGCCAGCCGTTGGGACCTTCCATCCTGGGACTTGGCCGATTCATGTCCAGAGGTGCGAAGGACGATCTCCTTCCTTTCCATTCAGTCTCTTGCTTTCACCCCATAAAAGACTGCAACTTGGATTTTTAAACGGGTATCTAGGTTACCTTTGAATTTTATTTCGCATGATCGAACCAAACGATTCATCCACGTAGTCACATTTATGAAGCGGAGATGACATGATATTTGGAGTAGGAGGCAGTACTAGGAGTGGACCAACGAACAAGTTCGAAAGAGTACCTAATCCATGATCCGAGGTCGTGGAGGACCATGCCAAAACTGGCGCGGAATCGAAAATCGACAACTACGAAAGAGCAAACAAGCTCAAGCCACTGCCAAGGAAAAAGTCCAAATGGGGAAAGCAAAGTAGTGTCATTTCGTAGTAGTAATACTAAAACTCATGTCACCATCCCCCGAGTCGTACGGTATTTGCCCACTTGTTGGCAAAAGCCTTGATAAATGTCGGGAAAGTAGGTTCCCGTGGGAAGAGGTTCCTGGGCCTCTTGTGCGAGCAACTTTCGGACCAAGAACCACGCTCGACGCATGTTGCGGCATTGCTGTTCTTTGAGTGTTTCATTGTAGACAACGTCGTCACACCGGGTGGGATGCTTGCAATACGTATAATGCAAAATGTACGACTCCTCCAGGGGCCACGTTTGACATTGTTCGTCGTCACAATTGGACCGTCCATTCCTGGTCGTGGTAGGTTGCAGTTGTGGAGTTGACAGGAGTTCCTCGTGGATACAGTCCCCGTCCATCAAAGGAGGACCGCCGTGGATTCTCGGCAATCTGATTGAAACGACAACGATTGAGCTCGACGCTCTCAGCGGGTTTGACTTCCTTGTAGTAATAGGCCATGATGCCTTGTATGGTTTTGGCGCCCCAAATATGATTGCTTTATTTATAGACGAGAACGAATGAATCGAAACAAACAGACAAGGCGAGTCAGTGAGTTGGCCCTTGTGGTTCCCTTGCACCATGCGCGATTTCCGGCTAAACTAGAACACCGCCTTACCCATATCCCTTTTGAAACCACCCGGAACGGGCATCCCTCCCATGGAAAAACTGTCCCGAATGGACCAAGTGGACAAGATCCGCCAGGGTGTCATTGTTGGGTTTCACAATCATGACTCCACCTTGTATGCCCACCTTTCCACCCTTTCTCTGGACTCGACGAGGATACAAGTTGTAGTCGGACGTGTAATAGGCATGAATGACAAGTTGTTCCAAGGAAACACGTGGCTCATACAAGGCCGCGGCCAAGCGACGATACGGAAACTTGTTGCTCTTGTCGTGGTCGCCGTGAGTTTGGGGTGGGGCAAACAAGCGCTGTCGTGCTTGGTACCCCTCGTCAGTCTTGGGCGATAAGATCATGGCATCCAAGAGAGGGTCCAGGGGTTGGACGATGAGCGTATCCAAGTCCAAGTGAATGACAACCTTGAAATCTGTCATGCTATAGACGTGCAATTTGAGAAATTCCTGTTCCCCACAACATTCATTGGGTGGCATGGACTGTTGCAAATCATCAGCTCCCGCAACATGGGTAATATTCTGCAACTGAACGGGAAGGTCAACTTGTCTGTGAACAAAGCCAGCCTGTTGCAACCCGGCAATGGAGGGAGAATTTGCCGTTTCGGCTGTTCCTAGGACAAGGGCCTGACTCAGGACAAGGGCCTGACTCTGATATCGGGCGTGGGGGTTGCCGGGCCACGAGTGCAGGTCAACACTCGTTTTCAACACGGCCGCCATGTCCTGTGCCCTGTGCCGAGGTGGCAAAGGTGGTCGAGCACGATGTGATGGAAGTGACATGGGCAATCGTCTCTCGTTGGCTGCTCGGAGGCATACTCTTGTTGTTGTTGTTGTCGTCGTCGTTTGGGAGCAACGAACTGGAGGAGGAAAAACGTTGAATCCGTCCGTCCGTCCGTGTCCTGGGATGTCATATTTAAATAATGCTCATTACCAAATAATTGCCACCGCGCCTGCAAATGCGACCGAGCTTTTTCTTGGGAGTCTTCCATTTTCCGCTGTTTGGGGCCCGGAAAAACGGTTCGTCTATGTGGCCCCTTGTCACACAAGCGGGCTGTCCCCCCGCTCCATGATTCCGAGTGATATGGCGCCAGGGCAGTCGGTCGACTTAACCCCAGGGTGAGCGCGGCAGTTGGAAGAATAGAGTCAAACCATTTTCCGCTGTTTGCTGTTTGCCATGGAGCTCGAAGCTTCGTAGCTGTTGTAGAGAAGCAACCAGCAACCAACGCAACACACCGATAGGGGCAAAGCACTCTCTTGTTTCGTTTGTCCTTGTCAACGGCAGAGGCAGTCTCCAGATCTCAAACATTTGACCCAATAGAGGGAATCACGCGACAAAGACTGCAACCCATGCGAGATCCATCATCTTCTTTGGAGGATCGTGGGCAACGAGCGTTGCCCGAGTTTGGAACCCACCCAATGAACCACCACGTCGTACCTGTCGAGATGAAGGAAAACGCCACATGCTGTCCCGTTCCCAAACGACAAACAACAGGAGATGCGGTTCTGCCAAAGTCTCTTGGCGAACGAAGCATGCAAACAGAAACTCCTTCGGATGTTTCTATTATGGAGAATTCCAGGATCTGTGCCACCTGTGGATGTGCTGCTGCAACCAGTAGATATTTTTGGCATGTATGGTTTTCTGCGGTTGAATCTTTACTAGGTTTGAAACAAGTAGAGAAATGCACTCATTCGGCACAAGAACCGTTCATAACAACAACATCGAGAAGAGGAAAAGAACGCCATCCAAGACCCTCCGGTTCTTTGTTTCGGACTGCGACGGGGCCTCTGTATGTTCCAAGGACAACAAAAAGAATCACAGCAAAACTCTGGCTCCTGATTCTTGCCCTATCGTGGTTTCCTTGTGTTGTGGTGGCCTTGACACCGTGTTCTGATGGTGATATTTGTCGGACCAAATTGCATCCCAATTCCGAATGCTTATCGACTGGATACTGCAGCAACCCGTTTTACAAGGGAGGCTGTCTGGCCAATTATTATTACAACAACTACGAGACGGATGAACAATCCTTGCCACCTCAAACTCGAAAGAAACGAATTTGTCATTCCGAAGATCCGGACAATGCCTTGGAAGAGGGCCACTGCATGTGGCCCGAATCCTCCTTGTTGCAATATCCTGAAGTCCGAATTGTGAGTCAAAATTGGGAATCGGCCATTTTCAGTGCCTGGATCTTGCAGATTCTCTTGGTGGAATTTTTGCAAGTTCCCGCCACGATTGAAACGGGCATTCCTCAGGGACGAATGGACTTTTACGATCCACACATGGCCATGGATTATGGCGAGGGCAACGATTGGAAGTCCCTCAAGACATCGGTCCAATACCAGGATTGTCGACTGGCGAATTCCAAAACCCGAAAATTGAGGAATCCCCAAAGAAATAGAAATGTGGACGAGGAGGACGAGCAAAGCAATGAAGAAGACAGTGATTATCAATCTTGTGGGCATGTCATTCCAGAAGTGTGGAACGGTCACTATTTAACATTACGAGAATTGCACGACAACAACACTATTGAAGCTCCCACCGGGTTGGGTGCCTTGGGTGGGCAGGGATGGTTCATTCCCAAACACATGGCAGCCAACGATACCTCCTTTACCACGTATTTGGGATTGCAGGGACCAACCAACCGACACAAATTGGCGGCCGCCCTGCCGCGTCCCACCTCCTGGAAAGAGTATTGTGAAGAGGAATCACCAGACCAATGTGAAACACCCAGTGAGGTTGCCACTCGTGCTCCGGCGACCAAAGAAGAAGGGAAAATGTACTTTTTGGAAGGCACCTTTCGTGGGTACTTTCGGAATACCACCGAAAATGATTGCGAGACCTGGTCTGACAATTGCACTGGCCATGTAAGTTCAAATTATCAGGTTTGGGTTCCCATGCACACTTTGGCCCATGATTAGATGGATTTCATCCATTTCTACCACTCGTCAAGTTGTCTGGTATGCGTTGTTGCCATGCGGACAAGTCAGGTTCTGCTCATCCTCAAACAATTGTCCTCACTGGTTGTTTCGTATCTCCTTGTGCTACTCGCTACTCCTTTCAGATTGTCGATTTTCCATGTGGATGGTCGAGTTTCGTTACGCAACAAACGTACCACTTGGATATTGGTTTACAGAGCAGTGGACCACAGGATCCCATTGCACGGGGATACACCTATCAACAAATGACCCAGATATGGGCCGCCGCTAATGCTACCAAATCCAATGTCCTGCTGCATTGGTGGACGCCCGAAGCCTTGTATCAGCAATACATTGGTACCGATATGGAAATGCATCGCGTGAGCTTACCGCCGCCTACACAAGAATGTGTAAATCATCAAGCCAAGCCGGTTGATCGGTGCAATGGCAATCTATCGGTTCAGATCGGAGATAGCAGGGGTGCTTGCGACGAGCAGTTTCAAGCCCTCTTGAAGGTTATCGGTACCTCCTTATTTCAGCAATCTAATCCTCCGGATCAACCTTCTGCCCTACACAGTCCTGCCTATCGAGCCGTCAAAAACTTTTTGATCAATGATCTCCAATATGGTGAACTCTTTACAACCTGGTTAAATCGAAGTTCTGATCCCACTTATCGAGACGAGAAATATAGTTTCAATACCAGGCATGCCGTGTGTACCTGGGTCGTGGAAAATTACGATTATCTGGGAGCCTTTGTCCCTCGAAGCTACCCTCGGATGGTAGTGGATTCACGCGACGAGGAATGGGACCCTTTGGTCGTGGCAGCTATGACCGCCGCCTGTGTGGCAACCTTTCTGACTTTGGTATTCGGTTGGGTGACCTTTCTCTATCGGAAGAAAATTCGCAACGTATCAATTGAATTTTTGACCCTTTTGTTGGTCGGTTTGTTGTTGGTGTCCGTCGGTGCCTTTATGACGGCCGTCCAACCACCCACCAATGCCATTTGTGTCTCTATCATTTGGCTTATCAACTACGGCTATACCCTAGAGTTGGTGCCCCTGGTGGTACGCATGGCGGCCATTTCACGGCTTTATCTGGCGGCTCAAAATTTGCGGCGCATCACAGTACAAAAATCATCCTTGTTTGGTGCCGTCTTGGTCATTGCCATCATTGTGGGTCTCTCGTTGACGGCGTGGACGGCACTCGATCCACCCCGCAAGAAGAGTGAAGCACAACTCACAGACGATGAATTCACAGCCAGCACCAATGGCGAGAATGAAAATGGACGCGGGGAACAATCTTATACCATTATTGAACAAACATATTATTGTGGTCAAGATGCTGATTTTTGGAACCTCTTGGAAGCTTCGTGGCAAGCCTTGTTGCTGTTGTGTGCGTCCATCTTGGCCTTTCAGACCCGCAAAGTGCGAAGCGATGTGGTGGAAGTTCGTACTCTGGCAACCTTGATTTATTCGCTATTTGTCTTTGCCGTCATTCGGACCATTACCCATGTCTTGGAATTGAACAAGGCTGACTTGGCAGCGGCTCGGAGTCTGATTTCAAGTTGCGACGTGATTGCCACCCTCGTGATTTATTTCTTACCAAAATTCATGGCGGGCGCACCGCGGCCGTCCTTTCATCATAATCTCATCAACTATCCATTTCTCACACGAGGAACGCCGTCCAAAACGGAACCCGAGTATGACCATGAAGCAGTGGTTGCCCCCGATCAGCAACCACCGGGCAGTGAACATTGTAGTCCATCGGAGGATCAACGGGACGATAGTTCCTCTCTGGAAGGGGTGATTCAAAGTCGGTTTGGAGGATCTCTGCAAACGCCCGTTCTGACCCAACAACTTCCATTATCCACTGCAAGTAGCGCCGAAGGAATGGAACCCACTACCGCGTATCCAACAGGAGATGCAGGAGAGGCCTCCTTACCGACGACTGCTGGATCGAGTCATCCGCAACCAGATTTTCTGGGGGCAAATACGATCAACTCGACCCCATCAGATGAACCTCATTCCGCTTTGGCTATCAAAGAACACCCATCCGCTGAGTTTGTCAAAGATCACCCATCGTCCGCTGAGTTAACCAGCAGCACTACGGATACATGAGATTCAAATCGTCAGAATGAAACAGAACAGGCACCAAAGGCACTGACCATGGTACGCAACAACGTTAAGCCCAATGGATATTCTTTCACAGTTAAATGAAGGTTTGATGGATTTGGGTGTCGCCTCTTTTTACGCTATTCGCACCATAAAGTTTGACAAATGAGGACCATTCTTTCCAACATTATCCGAAAGTGTGTACCCATTAGAGGGCAATGCTACCCTAGGAATCCATTTCATTGTCATGAAACCTTTGATTCTACAATCTGTTCCATGCGCCACATTGCATTCGATGCAAAATCTCGACCATACTTCCATCAACTGACTCCATTCGGTTGGAAAAGTCGACATGCGCATCCTCCATACGCACGGCGCAAAGTTTGGTGAGCAACATGGCCTCTTTGGAGTTTTCGTTGCCGTCCTAAAACCTACCTACACCCACGGTAGTTGGTTGATGTCATTGACAAACGAGATGATTGACCATGGCCCGGGATAACCGTTAAACAGAAGCTTCCTACGAATAGTGTCAGCCCAGGAACAACAGAAAAGCCACTGCTGTACCACTTGGCCACTGCTTGAATGTTTTGAGTTATAGGTAGACCTTCATCGGAGACTTGGACTAACAACCTACTCCTAGTTTTGAATATGTATCGCAGGGTAGCTCCACCAGTTTCTGGAAACGAGATTGGCATCAAGTTTTGGGGACTGAAATTCGGGTATTGGGCGCCGGTCAATCAAAAGCACCGGCCCGCGTGCAAGCAGGACTGCTGTCTGTCTGACGGTCAGCGTGACGCGCGACCCAAACGATCCTTCTTCGCACTTTTCTGCGGCGTATTAGGTAGGTAGTCAATGATGGGATGGTCTTGTTCCGCTTGTACCTTTTGGAACGCGGACAATGGTAAAACGCAGTGCGAGATATGCGGCACGGCTTGTGATGCGGACGCTGGAACGACAGAGAAGACCAGAAAAGGCAGCGGCATGTTAAAACTTGCCACAACCACAACAACATCATCCACCAAACACACCACCATCACCAACAAAAAGAAACGCCAAACAACCCTGTTTGGCACACTTGTGGCCAAGGAACAGACTCGAGTCAAAAAGGCAAAAACACAACCTGCTATCGACAAGAAATCCAAGGACAGTTCTCCCACACAAAAGGATTCAGTGGTGAAGAATGCAACTTCCTCGAGTGCCAAACCCATCGGAACGATGTTTTCGGCAACTACGGACAGTTCCTCTTCGATCTATAAGGCTCCCTTCAAAACCCTTATGAATGTTCCCAACACTGAGCTCAAGCAAAAGTCCGAAAAAATCATGCAAGACGTATTTGGGATAGCCAAACTTCGCAATTTGCAACCCAAGGCCGTTGACTGTGCATTGCAACAACAAAGTCAAATTGTCGTCCTGGCAACTGGAGGCGGAAAATCCCTTTGCTTTCAATTGCCGGCATTGGTACTGGGAGGTACCACAATTGTCATTTCTCCACTGAAGGCACTCATTGCTGATCAAGTTCAAGCTTTGTTGGACAAGAAAATTGACGCCGCCTTTTTGTCTTCGCAATTGTCCGAAGGCAAAAAGTTGGATCTCCTCGAACGACTGCTTCGAAGATCGCTGCGGAGTAAAAACAAAAAAAAGGGTAACAAATCGCCCGCTACTTCGTCGCTCATTCATCCACCACGACCTGTCACACTCTTGTATTGCACACCAGAACAACTCAAGACGGAACGATTCCGATCCGTCTTGCAGGAACTGCACGGTCAACAACGTCTCACTTGTTTTGCGGTCGATGAAGCTCATTGCATTAGTGAATGGGGACACGATTTCCGGACGGCCTATCGACAACAATTGAGTTGGGTCCGAGGTACCTTTCCCACCGTTCCTCTCATGGCTTGTACGGCCACTGCTACGCCCTCGGTCCTTCGAGACATTCGACAAGTATTGAGGTTTGACAAGGAACCCTGCCATATCGGATCCTTTGATCGAACCAATATAACCTACCAAGTACGATACAAGGAAGTTTTGGACTTTGACGATACCAGCCAGAAAACGAACGACAATCGTGTCCATGGAGCCCTGGGGGATCTGATTTCCTTCATCAAAGATCAACACACGAACAGTCCTTGCAATGGCATTGTCTATGTACACAAACAAACGGATACCTTAGAGTTGGCTCAAGAACTCTCAAAACACACGGACATTCGCGCAATTGCCTACCACGGAGGAATGAAGGATGTCGATCGGTTGGAGATGCAACAGGCGTGGATGTCCGGTGCGGCGCCCATTGCCGTGGCGACTGTCGCCTTTGGTACGTGCAACACTTTCGGAGTGGTTTGTGTTGCGTTGGTTGAGACTGACCATATCTTTTTTGTCAGGCATGGGGATTGACCTCGCTCACGTACGCTATGTCGTCCATTGGACCTTGTCCAAGGTAAGTGCGTGACTTACGGAAGGTGGAGATAATGAAATGAACTGTGCCCTTCTGATCAACGTTATATCAAACTTGATTGAAACATGGCAGAGCGTGGAGGCCTTTTATCAAGAGTCAGGGAGAGCGGGGCGAGATGGTCTTCCCTCGGTGAGTTTGATGTACTTTTCCAAGGAAGAAGCATCGCGATTTCAGTACCTTGCCAGTCATCAAAAGAAGGGCCCCGAACGGGCCTTGGGCGCACTGGAACGGATGATGGAATATTGCATGAAGCCAGGATGTCGTCGAAAGTATTTGTTACAATTCTTTGGAGAACCCAACACTGATCCACGAACCGTTTGTCAACGCAAGTGCGATTTTTGCCAAACTCCCGATAAGGTACATCGGTGCATCGAGGCGGCACATGCGACCAAAGAGTTTTCCTTTTCTACCAACCGCACCACCACCAACAAGAATCAATGGGATGGTCAATGGAGTGGTCCTCATGGAGACTCGGAGGACGACGACGAAGCGGATACGTGGAATAACGAACGAGAGGAAGCCGACGGGCTCTTGATTCGAAGCACTGGTGTTGGAGAGCCGGATTTTGCACAAGACAAGAGCAGCAGACGCGGCAAGAAATCCGCCAAGTCCGTAGATTCCTTGTTGGCAAAGTATGAGGTACGATCATGGTCCTTGAATGATTGGAGCTTGATTTTGGTTCTGATGGAACTTGTTGGATTGTTGCGTGACAGGCGATTGAGTGTCTGGAGAACAAAAAGAGCGGGTTTGTAAACTTTCGGGCCCGAGTCAAAGCAGGTCCAAAGGACGACGATCAGGATGAGGACGAAACGCGTGCCACAACGAACAAGAGCGTTATCATTCCTCAGCATTTGAGACTGTCCGCCCCAGACCCGATGCAGCATTTTCAAAATGCCTATTCGGAGGGGAACAAGCCCGAGAGCAAATCCAGTACAGACCTGGCCTCGGATGCTGCTCGCTTGCAAGAGGAATTGGCCAAGGTACGTGCCGCCAGAGAGGCCCTGTTGGCCAAGTCTCAATCCAAGCGATCGGTTCCTCCTCCTCCTCCTCCACCACCACCTACCATGGGAGTGTCTGCCAAACACAAAAAGAGACGTTAAGTGCTGTGTGGAGAATACAAAAATTATCGTTGGTCAAATCCAATGAACGGACTCGGCGAATCAGTGTGACGGGTGACGGATGAATGAAAAGCGCGTCAGAAGTCAGAACACTTTCACTTGTCTCTGAATTCTACTTGTAGATTTTGATGGCTTGAGGGTGTCAGGATTATGGGCAACTGCTGCTGCCAGCGCAAGAATTGATGTGGTGACAATCACTTAACTCCGTGATAGTGATTCGGTCAAAGGCTCTTTGTTGCCATTGTTGGGGAGTATGAAAAATAAGGCCTGTTCGCGAACTACCATGAGAGTTGGGAATGGGAGGCTGGAGGCTGTGTCAAAAGACTGTCAAACACAAAAAGGGACGTTAAGTGGTGTGTTTGGTGAATACAATAGCGCAATAATTATTGTCGTTGGTCGGTCAAATCGAAGGAATGGGCTAAATCAACAACCAGTGTGACTGAGAACTGAGAAGCGTGAAGAGCACTTTTCACTGGATTCTCGATGGCTTTTGACGTTTGTGTCAGGATGCAGGATTCTGGACAACTGCTGCAAGAATTGATGTGGTGTGACAATCACTTCACTCTGTTGAAATTGGGCCTAGCTAGTTGGATCTCTTTCGCGATGACGACGAGAGGCCTTTTTGATTGATACAAGATACAAAGGCGCTTTATGGCCATTGTCAAAAGTTGGGGAAGTGTAAAAAATGAGGCCTCTTCGCGAACTCTCTGCACGTTTGGGTAGTCGAGGTAGAAAGAACCCAGATCTTTTGTGGCCAAAATCTTTTTGAAACTTTGGCACCATTCCTTCCCCATTTCTTTCAACGAGGCCGAAGAAGAAGCGGAACGTTGTTTAGACCCAGGGTTGCAGAGTACGTTTTGACCATGTTTGACCTACGGCAACGGTTGTCCGAAAACTCATCCATGTTTATTTCTCCTGTTTTGCATCGAATAAGCAGAGAGTAAAAGGAGGATACCAAAGATTCTTTCTCTTGGTCGAGATCTTTTGTGACCTACATTTGCAGTATCATTCTATTTCTCATACATCATGTCGACCGATCAATGCATTAAACGTGAAGTGATCTTTATTGTCAAGGAAGATGATCCTGAAATGCAAGCCGTAGAGTCTTACATTGTGGAAGACTTGGCCAAGATTGGTATCACTGTCAAGACGCAGATTGTGGACTCAGAAACGTACATTGAACGTGAACGATCGGGCGAGTACAATCTCTTGTTCTCCCGGACCTGGGGTAGTCCCTACGATCCCCACACATACTTGAATTCTTGGGAGGTACCGAGTCACGTCGAATACTCGGCCATTGACGGTTTTGAACCACCTCTTACACGTGAAGCATTGTTGGATGACATTGACCGTGTGCAGCAAACCTTGGTCGAATCTGAGATTCAGGCTCAATGGAAGACCATTTTGAATGACATTCATCAGCAAGCCATTTTCTTGCCCTTGTGGGGAACTCGAATCCCATATGTCATTAATCGTCGCTTGGGTGGTTTCACGCCCAGTCCACAGACCTATTCATATCCAATTGCTGGCCTCAAGGTTTTGGAAGGCTCCAACAATGTCACTGTTGCTCCTGGAGCAGGTGGATCCCTCTTCAAGTCCATTGGTCCCATGAACCCTCATCAATACTTTCCAAACCAGCTGTTTGCGCAATCTTGGATTTACGAAGGACTTGTTTATTATGGACAAGATGGAGACTTGGAAGCGGCTCTCGCCACAAATTGGACCGTTGAAGAATTGCCAAGTGGCGGCCAACGTGCAACCTTTGATTTGCGCAAAAACACCAAGTTTCACGACGGCAGTGATTGGAACTGTGCCGTGGCCAAGCTCAACTTTGACCATGTCTTGTCCGATACCGTCAAGCAGCGTCATGCCTGGTTTGGCTTGACGTCCTTGCTAACTTCGTGGACGTGCAACGATGAGGGTCAATTTGTCTTGGAAACTTCGACCAAGTTTTATCCTTTGGTTCAAGAATTGTCGTACATTCGTCCCTTGACCTTTGCCTCTGCCGAGGCCTTTGCCGAAGGACTAGATTCGGACCCGGATTTGCACAATTCATGCAATGCCGGAGATTTTGGTGATAAGTGGGATCATTTGGAGAAGGATGTTACCTGTCTTGGTTTGTCGGCACCTATTGGGACCGGGCCCTTTCGATTTGTGTCCCGTGAGTTCAAGGAAGGTTCGGACGAAGCCATTGATGAACGGGTCTTGTTTCAAGGCTTTGAAGACTACTGGGGCGGTCCTCCTGAGATTGACTTTCTGGAAGTCTTGCATTTTGAAAGTAAAGAAGCAATTGAAGAGGCCTTGTTGGATCAAACGCTGGACATGGCCTTGGGCATAGGTCCCCTCTCGGCTCAACAAGTTCAAGATCTCAAGTTCAAGGTGGAAAGTAGCAACATTTTGGATGTGCGTCATTCAGATGTCTTGCAGAATGCTAATTTGGTCATGAACACCAACCGCACTCCCACGGATGATATTGAAGTTCGCAAGGCCATTATTCACGCAGTCGACAAGGGCCGATTCTTGGAGGCCGAATTTGCCGGTTTGGAGCAGCCCGTCACGCAATTGTTGCCCTACTCGGCTCCCTATTCCAACGTTGACTTGAATCCCAAGTGGAGCTACGATCTGGCCAAGGCACAGTTTATCAATTGTCCCACCTCTTCGGGCGACGATGGCTTGTCGTCGGGTGCCATTGCCGGCATCACCATTAGTGCCGCCTTTGCTGCGGGATTGTTGGTCTTTGTCATTTTCTTGGTGATGCGCGAAAAGGATGGAAAACCCATGTTTACACCCACGCCCGCGGCAGATGAAAAAGAAACGGAGGACGAGAAGAAGGAGCGTGAAATTGAGTAATACCGGACTGTTGTGAATGACACGAAACTTGTGGTGTGTGTGTGTGCGAGAGTGGAACAGATTCTCATTGTAGATCAAACATGTGCTTGCAGTAAAAACTCTAGTTATTTTCAGTTGCGAACCGAAACACTCACTCGTTATAGTAGTTTGATGCTTTGGAATGGTTTGTATCCTGTTTTCCCATTCCCATTCTTCTTATACACTGATCACACTAGACTACAATGCTAAATGCCTCCGAGTAATTGTCCAACGCACAATGAATGGTCGTTGTGACTGTTGCCCTATGGAATATGGAATGCTCCCTATGGAAAGCTTGCGATCAGAGGCCATGTATACAAGTAAGGAAAGGTTTGTGGCCAAAAAGTAATTCTTCACTTTCGTTGTCCTATAGCTTTTTACTTTTCACCCGTATATTTACACAAATTTGATCGGGAACACATGTATCTGATGGGACGACAACTTTTAACAAACACTTTTTCACGTCAAAGGTGTTGCTGCGTTTGAACGCGCAACATGATATAGCTTCACACCCACTGTCAATTATCAACACACCTCAAAGCTGATCTTCTTCTCTGGCGATGGTCCATGCACGCCGCTGCAGGGCTTCTGCGACCGAGCGTTCGGCGTTCAATGTTACCATAGTTTTATCCACCTTGGATTCCCGTCCTTGACGCTGATGTTGTTGTTTCTGCAAAAGCAACATTAATTTGCGCTCCACATCCGTGGCAGTGACATGTTCTGCCTTTGCATCGGCACCATTGACAATCTCATGGACGGGTTGTCCATTGATATGAGTCACCACGTCGCCGCGGACAGCCCCTTGCCTGCCAGCTTGTCGACCTGCCTCAAGAATCAGCACTCGTTTTTGTCCCGGAAATTCCACCTGTCCATCCAGACCACGGCCCAAAATGCGCTGAACTCCTTGGTTGCTTCGAGGAGGACTCTGTTGATTGACATTGCCGAGAAATCCAATCGAGATTTTGCGAAAGGCATCAATGACTGTGCCGTCCCATTCATAGTCCACCAACTGGATCATCTGGTTGTGGAAATCGTACTCCTCCGAAACTTGCAGCTCGACTGTTTTGGGCATGCGAACGGGCAATGGAAACGCCTTTTGAAAGGCAACTTGGCGCTTCAAGTTACTCCCAACCAACGACCTGCGTTCATTGCCCGCCGCAGACTGTGCCGAGTTGAGGACACGATACTGCTGATCCAGCAACTCTGCCGTCTTTTTCTCTTCTCCTCCATTCGCACCCATTTGTTTCTCATGGGCTTCTTGAGCTTCGGCAATCAGTTGAAAGACGGAGGATCTTTTCGAGAAACGTTGTCGGCGCTCCGGGATGGAACTTGTATTATTGTCACTCATAGTACTAGTACCATGGCCATCGTCGTGGAGGACATGCCAGAGCTCAAGAGCTGCTGCAGCCAACTGATTAGGATCGCCACTAGTCATTTGCATCGTGATCTGTTTCTTTTGTTCACCATTCAAAAAGTCTTCAAGTCCCGCAAACAGCGTCGCATCTTCCTTGACCGAATTGTCCACCTTGCTTTCTTCTCTTTTGTTCTTGTTTGACACTCGTGGCATGCGGATCGACTCGTGAACACCGTTGATTAAATCTGCCTCAATGCCCCATTCGTCAATACTAGTAAAAAAGGAAGATGCCAGAGCTTCTTGTCGCAGCTGAGCCAGAGATGCATTGGAACAACTGGATGCTCCACTGGAGCGCAACGACCATGACAATGTCTCCATCCGTTTCATACCCATGTATTCCGCCTCGAGCTTTCGTGCTTTCTTGATGGCATCCTTCACTTGCGTCGTGTTCAAGACGTCGAGCAGTCGCTTCTGGGATTCCGTCAATTCGATTGGAACTTCATGTTTCTCCTCTTCTGGGAAGCCATTTTCCTCTTGCTCTTGCTGTTGTTTGACGATGCGACGTACCGTGTCAGCTTTGCGAAGCAGTAGGGTATCGCGGATGGTCGCACTGAGATTGGACCTGCAATTGGGACAATGAAGAAATACCTTGACGTGACGATTGCCATCACTTGCTTCCATATAATCGTCCTTGGAGGAAACAATCAAACTTTCGATACATCCCTGACAAAAGTTGTATCCACAATGATGCTGGCACTGCAATGGATGAGTCAAATCCTCCTCTTGCATTTCCTCCAAACATATAGGACAGTCTTCGAGAAAGCAGTCTTCGATCATGATGCAGGTGGGCCTTGAGTGTTACTTAAGTTCTGGCGACAGAGGATCAACAACAAGTGTCCAGATCCACCCGCCAATAGGATCTTGCCTTGACTAATAGACAAGCGAATTGAAAGCAGAGAATGGATGTGGAATAAATGAACGGTAGCTTTGAGATGGCTTTTTTATGGCTAAGTCTAGAAGTTGTATGACGATGGTTGAATCTTTCGTGGCCGTGGTTGATGTTGATGGTTTTGTGGCACTGTCTGCCAATTTGTTCTCGGTAGGTTGTAGGTTCGTTGGGTTCCATTTATATTTTGTGTACTCGTCCTAGAAATTATTTCAGTTCCGTACAGTCTCGAATGCCCGGGGGCGCAGTCGGATGGAAGAACTGCTTCCACTGGTTCACTTACTTAAGGATATGGTCCGAGTCTGCCCTTCAGATTACAATTGCCTCAATCGACAAAATATTTTCTTTCATGTCCTCAACGGTTATCTGCCCATAACACTTAATTGATTTCATGAATGGAATGATTACTATAGAAGCAATTTGTACTGGAGACAACAGCTTTAACGGTAATTCACCGTACGAAATACGTGGATATAACGCTCATTCCCAATTCCCCCCAAACGCCTGCCGTCCCTTCCTCTCCCGCGACTGCATCCCATAAAATGCGTCATGCAACTTATGAGTGCTGCTTTCCGGTGAGAAACCCGACAAAAGAGTCAATTCAAGAGATTGATTCTTTGGGGCCCATCGCGAATCGCGATCACAGCGCATGGTTTTCTTGACGTCAGCTCATCTGGACATGACAAGACCGATGAAGATTCATGCAGAATGAAGGGAAAGCGTGATCGTTCAAGCGATTGCGCGTGAGAACAATCACATCCAACGATTCTGCTCCAACGCAATGGCTGTTTCCGGAAATGACAAAATGCGGATACTGGCATGTCCACAAGAAACCGCAACAAGGCAGTTTACGCTTCCACAGGGTGGCACTGGACCGGTGGTGAATGGCAATCATTGTTCGGGGGAAAATCGGAAAACCGTCGACGGGGTTCATAGCCAAACCGGGCCAGCGCTTGTGCTCCTTCCTGTTGCAATACCTGCAAGAGTTGTGGTTGATCCTTCAAGGCGTGTCTCCACTTGCCATAACGTTTTCGAACTTGTTCGGGAGATTCTCGTTCCACCACTACCCTCCTATTGGGGTGGTGTCGATGTAGCATGTCTCGTGGTTGTAATTGTTGTTGTTGTTGTTGTTGTTCTGGATGATGACGCCACGACAATAGTTGGTGCGGACGCTGTGGTTGAGTTTGGGGAATGCGTTCCAACATGGTATCGTACTTGACATGGTCAACTACTACAATGGGTGGTGGAGGTTTGTGTGCAGTGTGCCATGGCTTGCGTTGGGCCGATCCATGAGGAAAGCGTTCTTCATCTTCTTCTTTGTGTGGTGCTTGTTCCTCCTCCTTGTCCTCCCAGTATCCCTCTTCTTCTACCGCTGCAGGATTGCCGCGTGGTGGATCCGCCGATGCATCCTCCTCCAACATGGCTTGGTGTTGTTGGAGTGCCAATTGCCGTTGACGTCCCAAATGATGATGACGGCGTACCAAATCGCGTTGATGTTGCAGTTGACCAAACAAGTCGGGTCGTGTTCCCGAGAGTCGTTGACTGAATTGGTCCGCTTCCTGTTGAATGCCCCACACGTCGGGCAACTCGACGGCTTCACCGTCTTTGTGATTGCTTTGTACCGGTCGTTCTTGTCGTTGACGACGAGCGGCCACAAACTCGGGAGGAACCGCTCGAGAGGCTCCTCCCATGGCTCCTTGACCAAAGCTACTCTTGGAGGTTGGCGAAACCCCAAACTCGGTTTTCAACCACAACGACAGTTGCTCCCACCACGACGGGGACGGCGGCGGTGGGGGAGGCATTGGTCGTGCCAATCCCAGACTGTCCCAAATCTTGAATGGTTTCGTGACTCCAATCCCAGACTGTCCCAAATCTTGAATGGTTTCGTGACTCAAACAACACAATTGCGCCATGGGTTGGGACGATCCCACAAAGTCGGCCAGTTGACGAATCATGGTGAATCGAGTCGACGGATGCATCAAATCTTCCGTCCTCAATACCATATAGTCAAAACCAGAATTGGTGGGCATGGCCAATCGACGATGCGCCCACTCCTGAACTTGAAGATTCCAATCGTTCCACAATTGCATGGCCATGGCCGTCTTTACCAAAGCACTGCCATTTAGTTGATTGCCAAGAACTTGTTTGCGATGCGTCGCATTGGGATAAAAGACTCTGTAAAATTTGTGGACGGGGCTGGTATTGTTGCTCAAGGCGACATCGCGTCCATCGCGAAGCACATGCAAAAAGAAAATGCCACGTGAAGAAAAGACATGTTCCAAGACGGGCAACAAGAGCATGGACACGGGGGCCTTGAACCCATAGGCCACGCCGTTGGCCAAGGCCATGCCTTGTTTCTCCCCTTGTCTTCGCAAGGATTGACCACGAGCCTCATAGGGTTGTTGAATTCCTTCTTGGACGGCACTTTGCAAAATCACTTGTTGGGTGTAGGTCAAGTCGGTCTCCCATTCGTAATTGGCCGACTGTGTGGCCTGCAAGACCAGTCGCACCAGAGCGGGCCAGCCGTCTCCATCCACCACGGACGTGGCATGCACATCTCCCGTACCGACATCGTCCAAGACCATGGGCACGCCCAATCGACCCAACAATTCCACCACGGCACGTGTGCCACTCCCATCCGATCCTCCCACAATCAACAGAGGCAGCAACTTGTGGCTAGTGTTAGTGTCAGGAGCAGCACGACGACGACGACGATCCATGTAGTTGTCCAGTGGAGGTTCCGTGGTATTGATCGCATCGTCATCGTTCGTTTGTGCCACGAGTGTCGCTGGTTGAGTGTCGGAACGGGTGGCGGGCCACAAAAGTGACGAGAGCAGAGACAAGATGGCCCATTGGACCACGGCCAACCCAATCAAGGCTCGAATCACATTGGGCAAGGACTGAAACCACACAACAATGGAGGAGGAACGATATGCAGGGCCTTGTCGTCGTCTTCTTCTTTTGGTTGCTGTTGTTGTGGTTGTGGATGTGGATTGGACCCAGTTCATGGTCCGCGTTGGCTGGTTGTCTTCTGCACTTTTGACTTTTGACCAATGCCATGTCGATTCACGCGACTGGAAATTATCCGCGACTTCTGTCATGCTATGTATGCTATCTGCTGCTAATGTACGGAGGAGTACCTCTAGTTGGTCCTATTCATGGAATCATCGAGCAAGCTACCTAGAGGAGTACGTCAAAAAGCAAGCGGTCATGGCAAACAGTGTGTCTTTTGGTATGTGTGGAAGGAACGCACGACCAAAGGCATTGAGGACTGCATGTGAAACGAGTCCAACGTGTCACTGCCTACAGAAAAAAGAGGGGCAACGTCTCAACGGCAGGATTCCTTCTTGGCGTCAAGGTGTGTGTACACACTATTTCTCTGGGACCTAACCCAAGGAAAGAAAAGAGGGGCAGTTTGTTTGGAAGCCCCCAACTACAAGTGTCCAAGAAGAAGATGCGCATGGACGAGATATGGCGATACCAACAACACGAAAAAGTCACGAATCGCAACTCCACACAATTGTCGTTGGTTACTGAATGTGGTAAAAGATTACTCTACTAGTATGTTGCATAGCTTGTTCTTATTGGGGGATCATTCCACTTTTTCGTGTGGGTGTGGTGGTGTTGGTAGCCCGAGTTCTTTCTTGGTAGAATAGCAAACAGTGGCACATGTCTGTCTCTGTTTCAAACTCGGTACAGTCCTTTGTTGGTTGTAGGGTGTTGCAAAAACAAAAAAATACAATGCAAGGGCGAGGCACCCCAAGTGTCTAGATTCCACTCGTTGTCGTGGTTGTTGTTGTTTGGTTTCAGGCATCCAAATTGGTCATTTTGCCCGTGACGGGGTCTCGCACAAAGGTACCCGACGGGGAACTTCGAGAACTCCAGGGTTTGACCTTGGGTTTGGTCGCCGCCGCATCATTGTCCATGGCGTCGTCCCCCTCTTGCGTACCCACAGTCTTCGCCTTGGGATCAATCACATCCAAATCTTGATTCCACAACTCAAAGACATTGTCCAAGACACAATCGTCATCTTCATTGGGATTGCACAATTCCTCGTCTTGGTCCATGACATTGTTCTTGGTACTCGTCGTATCATCATCATCCACATAGGCTTGTTGGAGATACTCGAGCATGCAGTTTTCAATTTCCGTCGTGACACCCGAAATGACTCCGTCCGAACACAGCGAGACCAAGGCTTGTTCGTGTTGTTCCAGGACCGCCGGACAGCCACGGGCAATTCGCAACACCAAGGGATCCGATTCGGGACGCGCTCGAATCAACGTCAAGACGGTTTCCATCCGCGTCGAACCCATGCTATCATTGGTATCCGTCACAATCGACACCAAACTGTTCTTGTCATTGTCATTATGGTTGTCGTCGTCGTTGTGATCCAAATAGTCACTGCAGGCCACCACCACATCGCCCACTTGCAATCCCACTTGTTCGGCCAAACCACCGGGCGTCACTTTGGAGACAAAGACGTAATCGCCATCCGGAAGAGATTCTTCAATGGTACAACCCAAGGGACGGTGTGGCAACAAGGACACGGTCCAAAAATCACCCCGTCGCAACAAGGGATCGGCCAATTCGTCCGCCACCGCGTCTTGGGGGATGAGTTGATTGAGTGGAGGAGTCGTCGTTGTCGTTGGTTTCTCAACGACTGGATCGTCGTCGTCGTCCGTGTCTTGGACCATGACAAAAAAACTGTCCGACAAGTCCTGGTTGTTGTCCTGGTTGTCTGACTCGGCCGACAATTGTACACCACATCGGTGGCCGCTACGAGTCGGAAGGACGGAGAAGGCCTGTACACTTGGTGGTATCATGGTGCATGACACTGCAAGGACGACCAGAAACAGCATCGTGCATTGCCCTTGAAACCTCACCAACCGAGAGTGATGATTGTCGTGCTCGTTGGAAGGGTGCCGTCTTGGTCGGCTTGGTTGCAAAGTCATCGTTTCGTCCGGTTGGTCGTTCCAAGAGAAGAAGATCAACGTGAGTTCTCCACACAAGAGGTCGGTACCTTGACTGCAGTCTTGTTGTCGTCGATTTCTCGCAAGAGGGAACAACAACCTACGGCCTAATAACACGCAACTCTTCCTCAACCAAACAGAGATATCGACAATAGAGAAAAGAAACTGGCCATGTAGAGAAAGAATGCATCGACCGTCGGCATTTTGGACTCTTTCCACCGAAAACGCTTCCGAACACACGCAAGCCACGTGTTCGCTATCGGTCGCACTTTATTCGTGCATCCAAAGATACGATGACGTCATCAGTCGCATTAACGTCTGCGATGCGTACGAGAAAAATGAGCCCCTCACCCCTCACAGCGACAAGTTTGAGTGGTCATCTATCAGTAGAGAGTGTCGTTGGTGTTGTTGTTGTTGTTGTTGTATCATCACAAAACGATTTCTTTCTTGTTGCCCAACTTCTTCTTGCTGGCTACAGCAACCTCCCCAAACTTGTTGGTTGCTGCTGCGACTGTTGCTGCAATTCGTCGAGTGGGTGGACCCAGTGCCACCGCCTCCTTTGTCGTTGTTTCTCCGTCACGTACCTGGACGAACCACGCCATGACAACGTCTCCAGCCAATGACTCGTCGTCCTCTTCCATGATGACGTTTAAACGTGCCAAATTAACGGACGAAACGCAACAACCAAAAAGCAGCAAGGTGATTGGAACGCACAGTGGTACCTTTCAAGCCGATGAAGCCATGGGTGTGTTTTTGTTGCGGCAATTGCCCGACTATCGCCATGCCGCCGTGATTCGGAGTCGCGACTTGACCGTCTTGAATCAACAAGCCGACATTGTCTTGGATGTCGGTGGCACGTACAATCACGAATTGTTACGGTACGATCATCATCAACGAGGATACGACGAACGCTTTGAAAACGACTTGAATCGATGTACGAAATTGTCGGCTGCGGGGTTGATTTATCGACATTATGGCAAGGCGGTCATTGCTCAGTATTATCCCCACTTGACCCCCGAGTTGGTCGACGTGACCTATGTCCAATTGTACGATACCCTCTTGCAAGCCTTGGATGCTGTCGATACCGGTGTCGAACCGGTGCCACCGGGCGTCACGGCCTTGTACAAGGATACGACGAGCTTGCCGCAACGAGTCGCCCGTCTCAATCCCCGATGGAATGAAGTGGATCCCGAAACGGGAAAAGCACCCTCGTTGGATGACCGATTTGAACAAGCGGTGCAACTCTGTGGACACGACTTTGAAGCCGTCTTGACGCACATTGTCGAAGCCGATTTGCCGGCACGCGCCTTGGTGGAACAAGCCCTCGTGGAACGCTTCACGGTCGATGCCTCGGGCGAAGTCATCACATTGGCTTCGGGGGGCATGCCGTGGCGACAAGCCTTGTATGCCTGGGAAGACGCACAGGATATCACACCCCTCATCAAATTTGTCCTGTACCCCGATACGGCCGGTATGTGGCGGGTCCAAGCCGTAACAGTCCAAGGCACGGCCTTTGAAAATCGGCTCAGTTTGCCACAAGCCTGGAGAGGATTGCGCGATGCCCAACTCGTGGCCCAATGCCAAGTTCCGACGGCACGCTTTGTCCATGCGGCGGGCTTTATCGGAGGAGCCGATACCTATGAGGATGCCGTGGCCATGGCACGATTGGCCCTCCAGCAACCACAACAACAACAAGGTTCCAAGAAGGAGGAATGAAACGAGGAGAATGGGGCGAGTCGTAATTGGTCCATGTTGCTCCGTCTGGCGGGTCATTTTTGATTTGCAAGAATGATCTGCCTGATGTGCGCGTGTGTCCTGTGTTAGTGGGAAGGGGGAGGATAAGGAGGAGGGACACACCACGGATGAGAGAGAGAGACAGACAGACACTGTTGTTTGATTGAATTGGAATAAGAACAAAGGCGACAACGTTCCTCTATTCGCTCCCTCTTTCTCTCTTTATCGACTTTCACAGGTGGAGATAACAACATTAAACGTTTTTCAGCATACTGCTTATGCTACCTAGTATCGCTTGTCGCCTACCTAGGCACGTGCAATCATGAACACGCAATTGTTGTCAACTGCCTATACTACCTAGTATCTCGTGCCGTCTACATAGGCATGGACAATCATGAACACACGATTGTTGTCCATCAATGGACTGCCACAGTTGGTCCAATCGAGAGAAGGGCAAAAAAGACGATGCCTCACGTTTCACACCAACGCTGATTCACTAGTATGCGATTGCAAACACAACAGACGGTCCGAACTCACACAACTCTGTTGGACGAACCAAATAATATCCAAACGGATTCTTCGTTTGGCAAACGGCCTACAACCATGATGAGTTTCATCATCATCTGTTTTGCCACCAAAGTCTTATTCTTGACTTTTTCATTCCCCGTTGGCTCGAAACCATGACAGCCTCCTATGACACTGCCAACGTTTCGTTGTGTCGCCATGTCGACTTCTCAAATGGTACTTTGTACAGTTGGCGTTTTTAAAAGGGATTAGTCGTCTTCCTTTCTCGATTCGTACCACGGAAAGAATTTTTGGATCGTGTCCTGGAACGGACGTTGGGGGGTGGTGGAGTTGTCACAATGGACATAACAATGGTCCAACAATGCCTTGTCCACCTTGAGTTGAATGTGAATGATTTCGGCAAAGCCTCCCAAACGCTGAGGGGGCTGCGAGGACAACGTCTCACGATGCACCACATGATAGTTGCTTCCGTTCCATCCTCCGCCCGTGACGGAAGGGCTCCGACCCGTGGTTTCAAAGCCCTTTCTTCGGTGATGGTTCCTCAGGGAGGCTTGGGAATTTCGTGGACCTCGGGTGTGATGATCGTCGGATTGAGAAATGGTGGTTAGCAAATGGTCATATAGCGGCTCGGGCCGATGCGGCACGGACATGTTGCGGAGCGTCGGATTGCGACATTGGACCAATCCCAAAAACATGAGACGATAAAACATATCATCGTCCTCTCCGCCCCAGCCTTGATATTGATAGTCCATCCCGTTGATACTGGCCCAATGCTGTTGATGAATGGTCATGACACCACCCGCAAATTGCGGATATTGGAGGGAAAACCGAAAGTTTTGTCGGAGGGCTCCCAAATGCAGTGGATAGGAACAAGTATGGTAACGGGGCTTGGCAAACATGACCGGAACCAAGTCGACGTCATGAATTGTCACGCATTCCGTGTCGGGAGAAACATGATCCAATCCAGCATTGAGCAACAGGGCCCGATTGAACAGTTCGTCATCCACTTGCTCCATAATATACAATGAGAACTCATGTCGTTCGTCGTTTTGTTGATAGTGGTAATGAAGGAAGTAATCCATGTAGTCGATGAATCGTTTCAAATGATAGGATCGATCACGGTAAGGGACTATAATGGCATGTTTGTGGCGTGTTCCTCGTTCCTGTTCCTTCTGGCCCGTTGCAGAATTTGTTGGATGCACCATTTTGTGAGAGAACGAGGATGGTTGTGACATTGTATTGGTTCGGTTGGTACTGTTGGCCTGTCCAAACGGAGCATGAATGACCCAGGAATCCACCAGTTCCTTGGATACTTCTTCGCATATGTTGGAGCCATTGACATTTGTCCCATTGACATGATCCAGTCGCGATTTTTGAACCGTCTCTGGAGGCAGACTGGACAAGATGTACTGCAACCATTGCCGTTTGTCGTGAATGCGTTGCGTCCAATTGACGTGCTCCGCATCCAACAACGAGGGCGACGACAAGGCAGTGGAGGACGCAACTTGTTCGGGACAATCGATATTTATTAGTAGGTTCCTCGTAAGGATGTCTGGTTGCGCTTCCAGCCAGAGGCGAACCGTATTTGACAAGGAGCAAAAGGCCAAGACCACGAGCGAACACACTATTACAGTTCCCTTGTTGAGGAGTACGCCACGTCTCTTGTTGATTGGTAAGTCATTCGTCATCTTCCGGTTGAAAGGCCGTCTCATCGTGCTCGTGACAACATAAAAAATGTGAGAGAAATCTATGTTATCAGAATCAGAGCCAGCCTCATTTTAACCGTTAAATGAATCGCCAATCGCTACATTGCGGGATCACTTGGCGGGACTCAGGGTACAATACAACATACAATATGAGAGCTAAAACAGGCCGTGCAAGTCCAAGGTTGCCTCGGGGCGGAATGGGAAAGCGACTGATCCCTGCTTCAGTGCGACTGCAACAAAAGATCCACACGATCCGCGACAGACCCAAGAATCCAGAAGGGAAGCTTGACCATGGTGTCACAGTCCAGTAAAAGTAGGATAAGGAAGCATGTCAGGAAATGTGTTGCCTCGCATCCTGTCTTTATCGCATGTGTGTTGCTTGTGACCATGGGAGTACAAGGACCATCGTCCTTGGTCCAAGCGCAACCGTTGACAAGGGATGGTTTCACCCAGACAAATATCAGTGCAGTGACAGCAGCTTCTTCTTCATCATCATCTCCTTTCACCAGCAACAAGCAGACCAACCCCACCACCGACCATTTATCTTTTATGACGTCGACAGATCACACATCCACCTCCTCCTCTTCTTCGTCGTATGCGAGTGTCTTGGGCGATCCAGGCATGAAAGGACAAGGGGCCACAGCGGTTGCCTGGAGTGGATGGAATTTTTGCAATGGAGCCAAAGGTCCTTTCACTTTAGAACCCTACACACATCCTCGTATTCCTCGATTGGCCGATTGTTGGATCCATGACGTCCAACGGATTACGCCTTACGACAATGAGGTGCGGTTTGACCAGGATCGTCGCACCAGTATCAATGCCTTGGCACGCCACAAGGAATGGTACTTGGCTCGCAAATGCCAATATCCTGCAGCGGCAGCAGCACTTAAAGGTGGTGACAATGATGCTTCCTGGAATACATCAGGAGGCTGGCATGTCATGTTCAAATCGGGCATTGTCAATACGAAAAAGGCATTGGAGTTTGCCTGTCCCTGTTCGTCCTTGCCACCCCATCGATGTCAACGCAAGTACACTGGACCCGGACGCATGAATCAACCCTTTGTCGTCCATGGAATGACCAATTCTCCTGCCACAGCCTCTCTGGGACCAGGAGCTGGATATTATGCCGGGACCTATGATATTGGGCAAGACGATGACTACGACTACGCGTCCCTCGAGTGGGAGAACCACACGTCTTCCGTGCATCAGCGTCGTTCACTTCGACGACGTCAACTGGAAGCGGCCTTGCATCAGCATATGCAAGATTGGATCCAGTATTGGCAGGCAGAACAACAACAACGTCAGCCTGGCAACCAACCAGTTCCACCGGAACCACGGACCGAACCGCAACCTCCCTGGCCCATGACACCCAACTCGTCCTTTCTTTTTACCGTCTGGAGTCGTCAACCGGATCCTACTCCTTCTTTCACAACAACAAATGCGACCACCAAATTGGTCTTTTACCAAGGCGTACGGACCAGTCCCAGTTATCCCTCTCTCATGAATTATTTGCGCAGCAATCAAGTCAAGGCGCAACGACAACGTACCACTTCGCCCACGAATGATGGATTCGATGGTGGATATGGCGGTTATCCATGGGGTGGATTTGGCGTCATGCAACATGCCGTGGGAACCTATGGAGCATTGGGATCCACACACTTGCATGTGACGGTACAGTTTCGAAGCATTCCTCACAGCGACAACAACAACGACGGTGAGGACGACCGTATTCGAATGCAATTTTATTTGCCCGAATGGGGCGGTTGTTGGAAATTAGACGGTTCACCTTGTACCGGAGGTGGAGGCTCACCGGGTCATCCTGCTATGGACTGGCCCAAGGACGATGTGACAAGGTACATTTGTTTTGTCGCCTTGCCTTCTCCATCCATGTACCAGCGAGGATGCAGTCCTTTAAACTTGCACAAGTGTCCACCCTATCACATTTTGTCGTCGTCGTCGTTTTCGTCGTCCACGCAAGAGGGAACAAATGGTTCACCTCCCAGTGGAATCAAGGTGTATCGGAACGATACCCAACGATTTCCCTATCATTGTTACTTTTTGCATTGTTATGCTCCCAATGATCCTACAGCACCAGTCGGAGAAACCTGTGATCCCTACAGCAATCCCAATCCCCAAGAAATTTTGCAATTGCTACCCTGTGAAGAATGGAGGGAACATGGATTTCCCACTCAACCGCTGACGAGCAACGACACACATACGGCCATGACCTTTCATTTAGATGTGGGCAGTTTGGGGGCACGGGTCTTCTTACAAGGACACGAACCACCCTTGCAAGAGGCACCCTTTCACGACCCTAACAGTTCCATTTCAAGTTCCAACCATACCAGTACGACGACAAGCATCCATCAGCCCCCGGACGACTATGCCACATATCCCGGGTGGAATCGTCGTGTATGGGAGTCGTTTGAAATTGGACCGGAATATACCGACCGTCATGCGCAACCGGAAACGAGCAATATGATTCGATGGGAGGTTCAAGATTGGGATGTCCAAATACCGATTGCCGCCGCTCGAGCCGTGGAGCGGAGGCAACATTACATGCCACAAGAACATCATCAGCAGCTAGAACAATGACAGTCATTGCATCCTTTCCTCAAGAAGGGGACATCATCAGAATGTTTCTCCGTACATACATGGGAGCAAATGAATCGAGATGGAGGTGACATGCATGGAAAACATGCCACACACATATCGTCAAGCTAACTTGAATACTGAAAGAATCTCTAGGGTATTCTCCACCATTCTGGTATAGAGATTGACTTCGGCACTACTCCTATAACTCTGGTACGCTGATTCGCATCAATGCCATGGCTTAGTTGGGTTTCTAGTCTTGCATAGTAGGACTATTCTATCCCTTCCATATCTCCAGGATACCCACCGGCGTTCATGACATTGGTAAAGCCCTGGGCTTCCAAAATTTCCTTGGCCGCTTCGGCTCGGAACCCTCTGGCGCAATACACAATGACGGGCGTGTTGGGATCTTTGGCAACTAGAGCCTTGGCAGCCGTGGACAATAACGGATTGTCTTGTCGAGAACCAGGTGCATGAGCCCATCGCGTCACGCCCGGTTTCCAATAACCCGTAGCGGCAATTTCTTCCACCGATCGAATGTCCAAAACCACCGTGTCAGGATTGGCAATGGCCGTCTGCAAGTCTTCCTTGGATGCTAGCTCCACGCCTTCGCCTGCCATCTGCAGTAGGACCCTCCTCGAGCCATGCGATTTGGAATTCACCACGGTGGGTGCCACAAAGCCATGGACGCCTGCCGACGAAACCACAAGGGTAATCACAATGGCCAGAAGAAACAATAAGTGTGGCGCTGACATTTTCCGTATCCGATATATATAGCAAGAGCGGAAGAAGGATGGGGAATCGACCTAGTAATGGCAGGGTATCGCAAGGGTTTGCGTCTTCTCCCTTTCGCTCTTTTAAATGAGAGGCGTTCGATCAACGTGGGGAGTGGGGGGGAAGGTATCTTTTTACGATCGATCTTTTCGCAAATCTCGGACACCAGTTATTTGGGGGGGATCCTGAGATTTGAAGGGGGGGCCTCGAAGCTCCCAAAATTTCTTTTGCAAAATGCAAACGCCGTTGGAGGGGGCGGCGCCCTTCCAACACTCCGATGGGGTAACCAGATGTTCGCGCTAGCCTCCTTGTTTTTCTGATATTACTCTCCTACGAGTATTTTTTATATAAGTGCTTCTCCTTTTCCATAAGAGGTTATATCCCTTGGATTCTCTACTAGAGTCGCCATGGAGGGTTTCTATTTTCAATCACTCTGCCGGTACTTTCTCCGTTGTGGATGACTGCACAAGCTACGATAGAGGTAGCTGCTTCCATTCAAACTACAAATACTAGGAGTAAAAACCTTAAAAGCATCCACACGCTACCACGTTTCCTTCATCATCACCATAATCTCGAGACTGTTGGGGCGTGAGGATATGTTGCATGAGGACATGCATGTTAGAGATCCACCGTGTCTTCAACAACAATCGTAGCGGCCGTCCCACTTCGAGATCGATAGGGATGTGGACCCAGTTCTTGAAGGGTCGCCTGAAGATCTTGCCAGGACGGTCCTCTACGCTGCGTTGGTTGTTGTGCAGTGGCCCGTGATCGAACCAACGAAAAGGAACGTTCTAATTCCCCATCACCACTGTTCACTTCTGGACAAACCGTATCCTTACCTGCTGTGGGAATGGCACGATTAGACAATTCCTTGGTTGGATGCTGGCTTGTCTTACGGTCCCCGTCCGATTCGTCTTGGTCGGTCATGCTAGTGTCATCCTCGTCATCGTCCTCTGGGGCTGTGCGATTGTCGTCGTCCTCCACCGAATCCAATTCATTGCCATAAAATCTCATGGCACGCTTGGATCGTTTGCGGATACGACTCCAGGACACGAAAACGATGGCAACCACCACAAGACTCATGGCACCAGCCGTCACTGCTCCGGTGGACAGAGTCTCGTTGGAATTGCCCAATTGAGATTGATAAGCAGTAATCGTATTTGGATTCCTGTCGTTGGCCATGGAACTAGGAGCCGTAGTACTCGGATAGGTACCTTGCTGCACGGACGGCAGTTGGGATAGAATAGTGGGAAAGACTGAATCAATGACGCTCATGAGCCATGCCGCGACGGCATCCTCTTCTTGTGAACTTATAGAATTCACTCGTCGTCGCTGTTGTTCTCGTCGTCGACGGTTGGTGGATGGATTCTTGACAAATACTTGCGTGTCAAAGCTTCCCGTCAGTAGCCAACAATCAGTGGTATCGTCGCTGCAAGGGGAAACCTCCAAATCGGTAACCAAGGACGATAACTGGAACAGATAAAAGTCTTCTTCTTCTTCTTCATCTTGATCATTTCTCTCACACAGCACTTGTGCAACGGCTGGTCCCAAAAGCGCATAGATTTGGCCCACAGTTTCACTCACACTTGTGTCGGTTGTCGGCGAAATTGTGAGATTGTACGCATAGGGAACCACATGGTTACGCAACGCCATACCATTGGGAGGATCGCGACGGCATTCGTGAATGGTAGCTCCACTGACTGGAAGGATGTTCGTGTCGTACCCCCAGGGATCCACAGAGGGAACGTTGGAACGGGATGGACGAGTGGAGACTGTGGGTGCCAGGGACGGACTGGCAGTAACAGTGGGTGCAGGTGTGGCGGATGGGGACGCAGTCGATGGATGCCCGGTAGGGACCCGAGTTGGTTCCATGGTTGTAGGAACTGCACTGGGAGAACTGGTAGTGGGTACGTTGGAAGGCATTCGTGTTGGGCTCGGACTGGGTGCCAGTGAAGGAAGAGGTGTTGGTTCCGAACTGGGTGAGTAGGTGGGCACAGGTGTGGGAGAGAGAACTGGCCAGGAGGTCCTACTGGGCGACACGGTGGGTGGATCCGTGGATGTCTCGCTCTTGTTGGATTTCAATCGTCGACCATGGTTTGGTCCGCGAAAGTGTGTCGAACGAAAGGAACCTTCTTCTTGTTTGTGTTGTTGTTGTTGGAGAGAGGCACGTTTCATTCGGAAATTCGAAGCAGAACAAGATACAGTCATGGGCAAAACTAGTGCAACAACAAGGAAAAGCCACCGTCGCACACAAAATGAAACATGTTGATTTGAATTCTTCATGGTCATCGTTTGCGTTCTTGTTGAAACAGGTGACACTATGGATCAAACCTTGTGGAGACTCCAAAAAATGGGGCGACGCCGCCAACGCTGGATCAATCGACACATGTTGCTGTTGTTCTTGTTGGGCGTATACAAAGTCGTTACTTTGTTTTGTATCCTCCTCCAAGCCAGGTCTTTCTTGGAACTCTAACAATCTCTTATATTCCACGAGTCAAGGTGGGATCGTCAACGGAATGGACCTATCGGTCGGATTGTGATACCAAGACCGAGTCCAGGGACCGCTATGTATCAATGTGGTTCAAATTTCCTGGTTTGTGTCGAGCATAGTGCGCCGTGACGAGGACTCGGAAGCAGCAACCGACCTCCGATGGTCACAAGCTCGGCGCGCGATCAATCGATGCTGGCATGCTCTCCCGGAAGTTTGTCCCACACGATTGGCCGGTGGATCGTACACAAACGGATACAATATTATAAGGCTCATGAATCTGGCACGCGTGGCGATCCCCTTCTGCGCACATGGCGCATTCAAGACATTCTGGAAGGAAGACCTCTCTTCTGAAATCATTGTTGGACAACAGTCGGACGAGGACAAACGACATTGATCTCCATCGCTATCATCCCTCTCATTATTATTTGTGGAACAACCAGAGAGATTGAGTTCAATCATCTCTTCGTGATAAACATCATCATGACAACGACGGAATACATTTCACCCATGCGGAACGATAGGAGTTCACATCCAGCATCCACCGCCACCAACAATCACAGTCATGGACTTGCTCCAATCCAGAGTCCACACGGTGGTGAAAGTACATGTTCCACAGCGGCAGTGGCCAATCCATCCCCATCCTTTGAGAATAATCCCAAACCAACTGCCATGGCTACTGTTGTGGAAGGAGGATCTGACAGCTCGTCACCCTTTTCTGTGCCCAATGCGTCTCCCATTCCCACCTCGACCGGCCATTCCAGTAATGAACCTTTGGCCACTGGCCATGGTGAACCTCACAAACAACAGAAAGAGGTTGACAATTCACAATGCATTGTGTGGGAATATCCACCCAGTGTCAGTCTTCCCTCCAAGGAACTTCTCGAGTCTCTCTATCAACATGCCATGCAATCTGATTCCGACAGCGATCAACCCCAGTTGGCCAACTATGGTATTTTGTCCTTGGAAGATGTCTTACTTCCCGCAGTATCGCATCAACACAATCAAGTCTTGCGGTCCATACAAGCCATTGTGCAACGGGATGCACCCGAATGTGTGTCGCAAATTACATTGGCCCGACAAGCTCTGTACCAAACCACAGCCATGGCCCGACAGGTCGCGCAAGCCTCGCGACAGCGACGCAAGGAGGAGCAACAACGGGCCAAAATTCAAGCACAAAAGGACCAGGAAGAATATCGAGCCTTGAAACGATTGGCCTGCCAAAGAGATTTGAAAAAGAAATATCCACCCAATCAAGAAACGTGGAGAGAAGTGGCCTATCTCATGACCGAACTCCAAAAACTGGAAAAGGAAGAACGTGTTTGGAAACAAGCTGATAAAGATTTGGAGCAACAGATACTCCTCGCTCAAAACAATAACGATGATGCGGAAGCAATGGATTTGGAGAGCGATGACGAGTCTGAGGAAAAGGAAAATTCAGAGGAAAGGGGATCATCGTCCCAAAAGCAAGTTATTATGGAAAAGGTGCAAGATATCAATTTGGCTTGTACACGAATTGAAGAGTCCATTGATGTATTGCAAAAGGCCATGAATCGGACCCAAATTCTGCAACGCCAAGTGGCCCAGGTCCACGATGAGACTCGATTTGGGGGATTGTTTCAAAGTCGCGGCAATGGGAATCAAACCAAGGATTTGGTCCGCATCATGTCGCAAGAAGATTCCATTCAATGATACTACAAAGAGCCACAACACGGCGAGATTACGCAACGATGGAGACTTAGGAGTATGTATCAGATAGTGTTCTTCTTCTTCTTCTTCTCTCTCCCTTTTGGAGAACTTTTTGCGTAGGTATTCTATTCCCGGTTTGCGATTCCGCTTGCCGAGGGCCTGCAGCAGTATTGTAGAGATATACAGCTTCTGTTCCATATCCGATATCCGCATCAAAAGATGGCTATTGTCATCCGACCCAATTCTTTTTAATGAGTAACAGGTGATGAGAGGTCCCCAGTATTGATCAACTAAGTTGATCCATACAAGAGTGTTTCGTCTCTCTTCTGGACTCTTGGGGACGCCCTCACGAAGGTAGTCAATGTGCGAGATCCGAACATGCTCGACTGCTTGCGGCTGCTTCTTTACGCGCCAAACACATGGGAAAGAGGAGTCGTGGCGCAAGGAGAAATGCAGAAGGCACGTCAATCGTCAATAATATTGTCTTTCTATAAGTAGCTTCTTATTCAGGGATTGTTCCAAGACTGTAGTCACAGTTTTCTGTCATGTCCACCAATAGTTTTTCGTAGTCCGTCGTAACAGTGCCTTCGCCTTCGGGCTTGGTTCGGGCATCAAACGATCGGTTCTGGTACGACGCATACTCCAAACTGGCAATCAACAGCTCGGCGACATCGGCGCGGGGGATGCTTCGGTTGTCAGTTCCAACTTGCTGGTCGTCGACACTGACCACAATTTCACGCTGGCCTCCTTCTTGGTCGAGCAGTCCACCAGGATGGACAATGGTGTAGCAAAGACCGGAATCGATTAAATACTGTTCCGCCTTTCGTTTCCAAAGCAAAATGTTTCCACCAGTTCCATCTTTTGCGCGACCAAGGTTGTTGAGGGGATTTTCCGGGTTGGTACCTCCCATGGAGGAGCAAATGACAACGTGCTGGACGCCCGACTTGGAGGCTGCATCAATCTGATTCTTTTGGCCATTCCAATCCACCTGTTCGGGTTGGCCATTGGGAAAGCCAAATATGGGTCGACCTTCGGGAGTCATTTCACCCGTGGGAGCAGGTGTGGCGCTGGTGCAAATAATGACAGCGTCCATGCCGTGACAGACCCGTTCCATGGCGGCAGCGTCGCAAATGTCCGCCACCACAATGTTGGATTCCGGTACTCCGTCTTCTTCTTCCAGTAGCAGTTGCGTGCTCGTTTCGGTTCGGACGACACCCATTGGCGCAAACGCCGGACGAGCCAACAACTTTTGCAGCACCAAACGGCCCGTCTTACCACCCGCACCCGTCACCAACACATTCTGGATGGGTGCGTCGGATGCCATGGCGAACACGGACACGAGTTGAAGAATCACAAGAAGGAGCAGCAAATGCTTCGCAGAGAGCGTGGCAGAACTTTTCATGGAACAGGCTGCAGTTTGGGTCTATCGATGAGGTGATCTTCTTTGTAGTTGAAAGTATGAACATCAATGGGAACACACACGTCAATGGATCGTGATGGATGAAAAAAAAAAAGGTACAGTCTATTTTAACGCTGCCGCGCGGACCCGCTAGGGTGCCGTCGACCGACGCGCCCGGCCTAGAAAACTAGGCGAGGACTAACAGTACTTGGGGTGTAAGAAATCACGGGGAAGAAGCAGACCGAAGTATAACAGGTCGCCATGTGTTGAGCCAGTGGCGAAGAGCGAGTGAGGTGGTGTCGATGGAGAAATGGAGTTCCGGAGTGTCCTAGAAAAGGATAACATCTGAAGCTTGGACTTTATCTTTGAGGGCATAGAGATGGATGGGATCTTAGGACACCTCCCCGTTTGTCGCGGATCCGTCGCACTGACTGCAGGTTCCGAATGGTTACCTCTATGGTTGCTACCTGTTGCTACCTGTGAGAAAGAGGCAAAGCTTGTCGACGCGATAATGGACGATGCACTCCTCCATGCAGCACCATCACACCGCCGCGTCCAAAAACATTCTTTGGAGCATGCATTCCTTTGAAAGGACGTTTCCTTTGACCTAGAAAAGAATTTCTCATTTCATGCATCGCATTGGAGACAACTCCGATCTGTCGATAGCCACTTCTCTCATCCTCGCCTCTACTCCTATTGTCATTTATCAAAGGTTCGTTTTATCTTTTGGTACCTAGTGGGTTTTGATTCGTCCTGCATGTCGAATCTTTTTTTCCTAGATAGGAGAGAGTGGAGAGTGAGGGCATCCTCCACCGAAACGAGAAAGTTCGAAAGGATAAGGACCGCAATGGCCTGTTCTTTCCGAAACAGACGGACAGTTCTCATCTTGTGTGTTGTTGGATTGACTGTGCAGATGTCGAATCTCGTTGTTCTCATTGTACTCCTTGTCCCATAATATGTTGATTTTCGTTCGGGTTGATGATGGTTGGTCATCTGATATCTGATGTAGATGATTCATGCGATGCGAACATGATGCCAGAGAAGAATTGCATCCACATCAGATTCAGATGGATCCGTCGTATCTTTGATGTGTCTGTAGAGACATCTGCTCCTACTGGTGTCCGTATACCAGATATGTCACATATGTGTCGACGTAGTGTCTTAAACGAAAGTCTTTCGAAATAGGAGACAGACACCACCACGTCACAATCCTCCACTTCGCTTCCGATTCCGCAAAAGAATTCGGATCGCTCGCATCATCGACCTCCCTCCGAGTTTTCTCGCGCTCTCGCTTTTCTCTTTTTTGTTGTGAATCACACTCTCACAATTCTCTCAAAGAACATTAACAACCTGCTCTCTAGTCGGCGACACAGAAGAAACCCGGTCAGCTTTGACGAACCAAGACACACAAGAAGAGCACTTCAAGAGGTATCCTTTCGTTGCTTTCTCTGTTTCCTTACAGATCTTCTCCATCCCACCCCGTCTCATTGTGCTTCAGTGAAGAAAAAGCCAACATGCCAGTGCTTACGATTGCAACAAGAACCAAGGTTCCCAGCCATCCACGCTGGTCGACGGCGGCAGTGCGATCCTTTACCAACGCCACAGCTCGAGCGTCGGTTCGCCCATCGACACGAGGAGGCTCGTTTCGATTCGCCTCGGCTCCACGAAATCAGCATCAGCATCAAAAACGGTCCTTTTTTCGTTTCTCTCGTGATCATTCGTCTCAGAATCACCGGCAGGGTCATTCTCACCATCATCAACAGCATAATCATCAACGCAGCCATCAATACAATCGTCGCTTCTTTGAAAATCAAGATCCCGGTTTGCGATGGACCGCCACCTGGTCCAATCCAGCGCCGGTGGACCGTCCCCAAAAGGACATTCCCAGTCGGGCGCAACAATTGGAACACTTGCAGGACGATGACCAAGATGACTATGATGTGTTGATTATTGGTGGCGGTGCCACGGGAGCGGGCGTTGCCTTGGATGCCGCCAGTCGGGGATTGAAAACAGCCTGTATTGAACGGGGCGACTTTGCCTCGGAAACCTCCTCGCGGAGTACCAAACTTATTTGGGCCGGTATCAAGTACATGGGAACAGCCGTGGCCAAATTTATGGATTGGAATCAACTCAAAGAAAAGGGTTTGAAAACCAGTGTGGAGGATTTGATGGGCGAACTCAAACTGGTCTATCATTGTCATGTCGAACGTCGATACATGACGACACAAAACCGACATTTGTGCCATTGGTTGCCCATTGCCGTACCCTTTACATCCTGGTACATGGATCCTCCTCCTCTCAATTTCCCCCTCTTTAGCATTTTCCCTCTCTTGGCACCCTTGGTCTTTAAGGTGTATGACGGCTTGTCGGGCTTTACCTGTCCTCCCAGTTATATCATGTTCCCCAAAACAGTCTCCAAGGTTTTTCCTCAATTGGATGAAACCAAACTCAAGTATTGTGCCGTCTTTTACGAGGCACAACACAATGATGCTCGGACCAATTTGGCCATTGCACTGACTGCCGCGCAAAAGGGAGCCCATATCTGCAATTATGTGGCAGCCGTCGACTTGACCAAGGACGACACGACCGGCAAGGTGACGGGGGCGGTCGTCGTCGATCGCATGACGAATGAATCCTTTACCATTCGGGCCAAAAAAGTGGTCTTTGCCGGAGGGCCCTTTACGGATAATCTTCGCAAACTAGAACAGTCGAATGGGGAGAAGGGTGAGGAGGAGCAGACCAGTCAAACGACCACGTTCAAGCCTGCCGTGGGAGGAGCACAAGGAACCCACGTTGTGTTGCCAGGCCACTTAATGCCCCAGACAGCCGATGGACGACCCAATGGTCAACCCATGGGTTTGCTGGATACTCGTACCAGTGACGGTCGGTTCTTATTTGTGGTGCCTTGGTTGGGACATACCTTGATTGGCACAACCGACAAGACCTCCAACGCGGAAACCCTACCCTTGGCACCGCACGAGGACGTGGAATGGGTGCTCCGCGAATCGGCCAAATACTACAAACCCCATCTCCAACAGGCCTATTTCAAATCGGACCAAGTCATGAGCTCATGGAGAGGATGGAGGCCCTTAGCGGCCGATCCTCATGCTCCACCAGGAGCTCCTGTTTCTAGAGATCATGTCATTTCCGAACATCCCGAAACGGGCGTGTGGTTCATTGCCGGTGGAAAATGGACCACCTGGAGAGAAATGGCGCAAGACATGGTGGACCGTCTGACCACCAAGCCATGCACAACACTCGAGGTCCCCTTAATGGGAGCCAAGGGTTACAGTGACTCGTTGGTGGACGATCTGCAAGCCAAGTACAAACATTTGGATCGTGATATTTGTGAACATTTGGTGGAAACCTATGGTGGTTGTGTGTGGGATGTGTGTTCTCTCATTGACAACAAAGATACCATGGAGAAAGATGGCGATGTATTGGATCGTCGACTAGTACAAGGATACCCCTATATCGAGGCCGAGGTGGTCTATGCGTGTCGCGAGTACGCCTGTAGCGTCGAAGATATCTTGAGTCGACGAACTCGCTTGGCCTATTTGAATTATGAGGCAGCCATGTCCGCCTTGCCGCGTGTCGCCCAGCTCATGCAACAGGAACTCAAGTGGTCCCAATCCGTGACGCAAGACCAAATGGAAGCGGCACAAGGCTACATGAAAGGCTACGGTGGACACATTCTCGATGAAGCGAATGCCACCACGGGAGAAATAGCCGCGGCAGCAAAACCAACCAAGGGCAGTATCGAGAACATGAACAACAGCGGTTTTGGTTGGGTGTCACAATGAAACATGAATATATACAAATTGTTGAGACGAAAGGAAATCGATCCATGATCCATGATACTAAACGTAAAATAGATTTCCATCGAAGACTTGTTTTTGTGGATCTTTTATTTCAACTCTCAACGGGCAGTTTCTGGACCAACTTGAAACAACCGCAATTGCTTGCAAGCGCGGACATACTCGTAAGGGTCGCCATTACCACGACCAGGACCAAAATGAGTTAATTATTCAAGTCGGGACAGGTGATTTAGTCCTACAAGTTTTATTTTGTGGCACATACGATTCCCCGAACTACAGTAAAATTACTTTTGGTCTTGTTATAATTGAATGGGTCCTCTTGGGGGATTGGGGTGAGCTTTTGTTCTAACAATTTCTTCGTGGACCGGTTCTTGAGTGATTGATCCATTCTTGTGCCAGATTGAGTATGATGTGGACAAGAAAGAAGTCTGTCCTCTCTTATCCGCTCATAACATCAGACTCGAAGTGAGAAGAATACACTCCTTTGTGACTCCTCAATTACTCGCAATGATGACAAGCACCAAACTTTACAGCACACTCTTCAGGTACGTCCATGGTTTCATGCATAGATCCTTATCTACGAGACCGTAACCACTGACACTTTGTGGCTTTTCTTTTTCCTTCAAAGTATCACGTTTCTGTTGAGTTCTTCCAAATTTTCGTTTGCCCAAACCGGCTGTTCTAGTATTGCTGATATTGCCTGCAACACAGATGGCTTTTCTACGCTCTGCACTGCCATTCAAACTGCAGGTTTGACGGACTATTTTTCGTCGGATACCAAACAGCTCACTGTTTTTGCACCGACTGATGAAGCGTTCAGCTGCCTTCCCCACGGCGTACTCGACGCTCTTTTGAAGGAACCGGAAGCCTTGAAAGACATTCTGTATTTTCATGTGGTGGAGACCAAAGTATCGTGGACAGAGCTTCAGTGCACCGGTCTCATGACAATGGCGAATGGATGGGATAGTCGAACAGTCTGCCGAGGTCCAAAAACCTATCAAAAAGGAAACGGCAATTCCCCTCTAAAAATGCCAGAGATTGTCTCTCCGAACCAGGATGCATGCAACGGAGTTGTGCATGTGGTAAATCAAGTTCTGCTTCCTCACCCTGTACATCCAGTTACCCCACCCCAACAATGTTCTAGTATTACGAAGATTCTTTGCGGTTCGCCTACCTTTTCCACACTTTGTGCCGCCGTGAAAGCAGCAGGGCTGGCGGACGTCCTCAATGGACCGGACGAGTTTACCGTCTTTGCACCGACAAACGCTGCCTTTGCCAGTCTACCCGATGGCACGCTTGATGCACTACAGGAGAACATTCCCGTGTTGACCGACCTGTTATTGTTCCATACAACCAGAGGGGCTGTACATGGCACAGATCTGATCTGCAAGGATCTTCTAACAATGTCGAATGGTATTGACAGTCGCACCGTCTGTCGCGAGAATAAAGTGTTTCAAAAAGGAAATGGCAATTCTGATGAGAAAAGACCTCAGATCATTGATACGGACAAGAAAGCATGCAATGGAGTCGTTCATGTGGTTAGTGAAGTCATGATTCCCAAGATACAGGATTGCCAGACGATTACCGAAACCATTTGTACATCCCCAGTCCATCAGACGCTTTGCCAAGCCCTTGGAATCGCTGGACTCAAAGAGACTTTGAATGCAACAGACAAGAAGTACACAGTTTTTGCCCCCACCGATGCTGCGTTTAGTAATCTTCCACAGGAAGCTCTCCAAGGAATTTTGGCCGATCCCATCTCCTTGGAATACCTTCTCTTGTTTCATGGAGCGGAGGGAATCTGGTATGCTTCTTACCTGGAATGTACACAGCTTCTGACCATGCTCAATGGTGAAAAGAGTCGGACCGTCTGCGAGGGACCACATCGTCTGTATCAAAAGGGTGCCCGAAACTCTCGAGGTAAAATGCCATTGATTCAACAAAAAGATATCGAGACCTGTAATGGCGTTGTTCATGTTGTCAATCAGGTCATGCTTCCGTAAAGGTGGAACCAGGTGGGTACCTACAACGCACCTTTCAGTCCTTGGCATTTCATCGCCGTACATATTACATAGTTTAGAGACATATTTCATCGTGTTTACGGGGGAACAGTAAACATAAGTAGAGTTTTTACATTCTCAGTTTCATTTGTTCATGACGCAACGAATAGCAGAACTATTCCGGTCTGATTGCATGTTTCATGCATTTCGCCACTGGTTATGCTGCTTTCCTTTATTGGCATAGTAGGTTGCGCCGAACATGATCTTATCATTGAACATTGAGGTGTGAATGAGTCAATCACGTGAAAAAAATGAATATCCAAAACTCTGACATAATCCCATCCATGCGAATATCGGTCACTCTTCCATTTCGTCATGTAATTCTGCAGATTCATCTTGCATGGTGGTCACGTATTTTTCCTCGTCGGCCTTTGTGTTGTTTGCCTCTATTTCCTTCGCATCTGGGACATGCGAATTGTTTTCCGTCCTTCTCTTTTTATTCTTTTTAGGATTACCACCGGCAATGAATCCTTTGCGATTGAGAATGAGGTCTGGACCGCGGCGCCCCAACCGCGGCCGGTGACGACAAATGGCGCCTCCAGCACCCTTGGCCAATTCACCTCGTTGCACTCGACGTTTCCATGCCTTGCGTTTTCCAGTCACCAGCCGCTTGTGTGGCTTTGCTTGTGGTTGTTGCTGAGGGCTTCGTTTCGGACTAACAATAGGAGGACTGTTGGACATGGTTCATGGAAGAGAATCTCTAGGGGCATCGCTCATGTCTGTTGTCATCGGGAGCACTGCGTCCATTCATTCTCATATTTCTGTGACCGCGATTCGGTCGCGCATAAACTGTAAAACAAGTAAAAATCGATGGAGATCTCCATACCTACTAAAACAACTATAGTGAGGTCGGAGCGAGTTTTGGCAATTGGCAAGTTTCTGAAAATTATGAGGATTTCGTTTGAGAAAAAACTGACACATCTCTTGAGATGGTTGTGAGTTTGTCGTCGAGGCGTTGTTTGTTGCGACACTCACCTTTGGTCCTTTCAACGTTTGATCTGGAGAGAACCATGGGCTCGCACTCGTATGAAAGCTCCAAGCCTGCTTGGTGGAAAAAATTGGCAGGCAGTCGAGCCACCAAGGGACAGAGACGATCGATACGCGCCATGGGCGCATATCAGTTCAATCGTCCCTCCCATTTGCCCTATGGCGTTCACTTGTCACGAAACTGGGATGAAATATTCGGTCCACTGCCTTCGGATGACTCAATAGACAAGGCTTCAGCAATCAAAAGTGATCTTGAAGCGGGAAACGGGGAATCCTCCACTATAGAAACCAGGGAACATGATCATCCGAGTGAGAATGATGATGATGCTCCTGATCGCATCGTGTGGATTGAAATTGGATGTGGTAGGGGAGAAAACTTGCTGGCCTTGGCTCATCGCTACCATGGTCAAAACCCACCCTTGTATTTGATTGGTGCCGAAATTCATCAAGTGGCGGTGGGAAACATTTTTAGTAAACTGGATCATGCTGTCAATCAACATCACGCTTTTTGGGTGGGCTACTCCACCTATGGAGAAGATTTGACCATGGAGCAAGTACAGCAGCAACAACAACAACAACAACAAAATCAACCTGACAATTCACCGCTGGAACAAACACGTCCTGCCACAAAAGCACAAGATATGTTGCCTCCTTCATCGACCAAGGCCATTGAATTTCCACACGTGGATAAAGCTGCAAAAGAGGAATGGAGTTCCGAGAAAAACTCCGATCCCTATCGCAATGTCCGAATCTATCGAGGGGATGGAATCAAGTTGTTGAGTACCAATGCAGCCTCTCATTCTGTCCACCGATTACTCGTGACCTTCCCCGATCCCTTTCCAGCCAGCAGCAATATCTCCAATCGACTGTTTCAACTAGATACGGTCCAGGAATTTCATCGCGTCTTGGTACCAGACATTGGACTCTTGTGTTTGGCCACGGATCATGCCGGATTCTTTGAGTGGGCCCAACACATTGTACAACAACACAATGACCAGCAACGGGAGGAGCAACAACAACAAGTTTGTTGGGAACGAATTGAAAATGTCAATCGCATGGACTGGCTTCCTGCAGTTAGTGCCTACGAACTCAAGGGCTGGAAAGAAGGACGACCCACCTTCCTGGCATGTTGGAGGGCTTGTCGCATTGTCACGAAAGAGTCTGATGAAGGACACTGATACATGACAAGCGTTGGCAGATCTTGACTGGTTGGTTGTGGTGAGCCTCACCATGGCAACCGTCGTCCTAAAGGTTGGACCGTTCCACCACGAAAGGCGAGATGCTTCTGGATATAGATATGAGCATGCTCGGTCTCTGACACGTCATCGATGCAATCATCGGATATCGACAAATGAAACTGCAACAGTAGTGATTGATGTTGAATCTTGGTCTGTGTTGTTCTCTAAAACAAGTCACTCTTCCAATACATTTCTTTTCTATTATAGTGTCTTTAGCTGTATGGTATCATTCTTGTAGAGCAATTGTTCAGTGCCATGATACGGGTTGCGGTGACGCTGGCGGCATGGACGGTGCGGACGAAGGCGGCGCCAGCTTGGTGATCAATTGGACTGCCTGATTGACTTGACCCTGTTCAAACAATATCCGTCCCATATTTTGCTTCGTCTCTTCCATGGTCTTGACCGTGTCACGCAAGGCACGTCCGTGCATCCGACAAAATGCAGCGCTACCATGGGTTTGACGGCGACTGGCACAGTGACGACACTGTTTCGTTTCTTCCAAGATGCGGCCATGGAGAGCCTGACGAATTTTCATGGCTTCCTTGTGATAATTCATGGCCAAATCCAAATTTCCCAACCCCTGTTTGGCAATTCGAGCCATACCATCCAAAACACGGGCCACGGCATCATTTTCGTGGGCTGCTTCCGGTTCCTCTCCTCCTTCCGCATTCTTGGCAACCACTACAGCACCCACTGTTCCTTGTTTCGCCGTTTCATCGACAACCTCTTGTGTCAGTTCCAACTCGGCTTGGTGATATTCCAAGGCTTGTTCGTAGCGTCCCATTTTGGCCGATAAGCGACCGAGTGCATACAACAAGTTGATCTGATCAATGGAAGTCAAATCATCGCGTTGCAGCATTTGCTGAAATCGCTCCAGGGATGCTTCTTCTTCTCGAATCACAGCGGCCGTGTGCTCGCAAGGCTCTTCCTTAATCGATGGCTCTGGTTGAGTTTTCTTGGTGGCAATTTTCTCCAGGGGAGGCAAGGTCAGTTCTTTGGGAGGGCTCGTTTTGCGTTTTTCTTGGGCCGATCCCTGAGACGAGGACAGGCTTGCTGTGTTGTTTCTTGGAGAAAAGATGTCATGCGGCTCTTTGTCTCCTCTTGGCACATTGGCCTCACTGGAAGGACTCCAACTCGATTCGGTGCTAGCCACCGTCTGCACGGTTCGAAAACTGTTGCTGGCCAAGGAAGACGACTTGCTGCCACCGTGTCCACTTCCGGTCATGGAGCGTCGCCGACGACGTGTCACGGAATGTTTCTTTTCCGTGCCACTACTGAGTTTCTTATGGTCCTTGTCCGGACCAGGTCTGCTTTGGCTGTGACTCCGCAACCCTGCAGGGTTCTTACTGCGACGAGGCGAGGCCACACTGGAAGACCGGCGACGACGATTCACATCCGAATTTCGTCTCGTAGTCGTCGTTGTAGCATCTTGCTGCGGTCCAGTGAGAGTCATTACAGGAGGTCGCTTCTTCAAGGCATTCATGGGACTTGGAGGTTCCGAAGAGACGGTGGATCCAGTGCGGCGGAGTCTCATGGTATACGAGAAATTGGAATCAGTCCAAGGAATCACACCAGCACTTGCCAGTTTTTATGCGTTCCCACACGAACACAAAGGTGTGCGAGAAGGATGGTTTTCCAGAGAAATAAGTGGGTTGGGTTTCTCAAGTGGCTTGCGCAACAGCCCCAAAAAAACTCAATCACGCCTGTTTGGTTGGTTGCGTGGATACGAAATCGATCTACCACCGTTTCTTGGAACCGACGAACAAGAATGAAATGGCGAGAGAGGGGTTGTGTTTGCTTCCGCACGCACCACCACACACACACGTTTCAGGGGACAAACAATCCAGCGAGAAAACTTGACCTTTGTCCAAACACGATTTGGCACCTTCGTTCTCCAAAGCGAGCAACCCAACTGCAGACTACAATACTCTCTTCTGCAATGGAGTTCCCAGCAAACAGAACCTAAAACTCGGACGGAATACTTTCAAAGAGGAACTCTCGCAAAGCGACTCCACCAAAACTGTCCAGACAAAATATCCACCACGCGAGACACTTGCCACCCAGCGAATGAAAAAGTGTGATGGAGGAAGATGATGTGTCGCAGCCAACACTGGAAGATGTTGTGTGGTGGCAGCGGCCGCCGAACCACAGAATTTGTCCAAAAAGCTGCTGCGTCGAGAAGCTACACTACATTGTGATGGCTGGTCCCAAAATTTGGCCAGCAACCATACAGTGTCAATTCGAGGGGACACACTTGGGTGGCTCGACTTGCCGTTGGAGCGCATGCCCCATTCCTGACATTTTATTATCTCGTAGGGTGCGTTTTGCATAGGGCGACTCATCCGTTCCAACGCTACGATAACCGTTAAGCCCTAAATACGTATGTGAAGCGATGATGGCGTAACGCTTTTTAATTGAAAAATTCAGAGTGCTTCTCTCAACGACAGATCATCAGTTAGGCCCAATCGTTTCTACTGGATTGAGTCCCTTGGTTTTCTTGGTTGGTGGTCGGCGGAAGTTTCTCTCCACGTCACGATGTCCGGGTGGGGGTCATTCTCCACGGCAGTTATCTCGCGGTTTACACGTTGCGTGCCAGCTAGTACACAATCTCATACAGTAAATCAAAACCGCTTGGGCAACCATCCGTGGAATCTTGCATGTCCCAATCCCGTCAAATTGTTCACAGACCAGTCGCTAGGGTCGCTACCCACATCCCAAAGTCGACCGTAGTTTTTCTGGTCATATCACATGGAGAGGCAATGCCACCCAGGGACATGGACGGGATCAACCAATGAAAGTCGATACTTTTTCGTCGCATGTATTCCCGCATGGCATGAGTTTCCTTCCGAGCTACCTAGATATGCATGTTACACCCAATCAGGTACACCTACTAACAAGGGCTGGAGACAAGAGTAATCTCATCCTCTCTCACAAACCTCGTTTAACAGATGAACCAATAGGATGATTCTACGACAAACCCCGCAACAGAAAGATCGCCTTTTAAGGAGATTGACCAATCATAGCCTTTTGGATTATCTTGATTGAAAAGTGAAATATCCACTTACCTTGTGTCCCCGTTGAACAATGCCCCCTATTCCCGTCATTGGCTCTTGACAGCGATTGTCTCGCCAGGCTCTCTCAGGAGCGGACAATACCATGATCCACAGCCTTGATTCATAAAACGGGCTGGGCTGAGCTGTTGGAGAACGTCTCCTAGAGTACGGTAACATTCATCAACTCACGTTTCCTATGTGATGAACCCTCGCGTGCTGAAGAAATGGAAGCTGTTCCTTCTTGCTTTGTCAGAAGTTGGCCGTGCGATGAATGAACAAACGTAAGCCCCATGCGACAGGGAAACGGCGTACTTAGCCATGCGCTTCTGGTCACACGAAATAAGAAATATAAAATGCTTCGGTATCAACCACCGATTCAAAACTGGAACAGCAATAGTCTTAATCTTGCTCAATGGTTGTACATGGCTCCTGACGACTGAGTTTCTGGAACTGCCGTTGATTGACTTGAGGCCGTGACAGATACAGAAATCGACACAGATATCGATGCAGATACAGAAATCGATGCATGATGCGAAGCGCTAGTCCGCTCCATCTTGCCGCGATCTCGATTTTCCACGTGAGCTTGGCATGCGGCTTTTCCTTCCCGGTGGCGGTTCACACAGCCTTCCATGACAGTGTCGGGGATGGGAGGGATCGGGAGATTTTCATTGTTGGTATCCCGTAAAAAGGCTTTGCGATGGTTTTGGATGAGCGCCAACAAGCGACGCACCAATCCCGACAGTTCCGTATACGAGACATTCCCTCCCGATGTCCCCAGTTCCACTCCATCGGCCAATAAAATAGCAGAGTTTTGCTGTTTCACCTTGTTGATCGCATTCATGACTTCATCAATGGTTGCTGCACAATCAAAATACTGTATCGTCACTTTCTTGGTCTGACCTAGGCGATGGCATCGGTCTTCCGCCTGTTGATGGACAAATGGGTTGAACCAACGATCCAGAAATGCAATGTGGTTGCCTTCGGTGATATTCAAACCGACTCCCCCACTTTGTACCGTCATGAGTAACACTCGACAGGACGGATCCGTCTTGAAGCGACGCAGTTCTTCATTCTTTGTTTGCGTACTCACGTCGCCATCAAACCGCGCACATTTCCACTCCAAGTCGTGCACCAGAATGGCTTCCATCAAGTCCAAACTCCCTTTAAAGAAACTCACAATCAACATCTTGTCCGATTTGGGTACTGCCAATGCCCATTCCACCGCAGCATCCAACTTGGGAGAGCCAACAAATCCATTTGGGAACTCCGGGAGCACATTCTTGCAATAATATTTGGTAGAAGACGATTGAGTACACGTTGGCTTGACTCGGTTTTGAAAGTCGAGACAGCGAGGGCATGTGATAGTCGCACCTGTTCTGGCCTGTTCCGCCTTGAGCTCTTCAATGCAGTCAGTGTGTGCATAATGCACAACAGGAGGTTTGGCATTACAAACCGATTTTGGTATCTCAAACACTGGACGGCAATCCTTCTGAAGGGCCTCCTCTGTATCGTCTTTGTAGTTTTCACCTTCTTCCATTTTGTCAGGGTTCGATGTCGCCCCTGAGGAACTGCTATTAGGTGCCGCCATGCTGCACTCATTGTTCCACTCTTGTTTTGTCTTGAGTGGAATTGAGGGGCGCAATCCTTCCTGACAACATACACACTTTATCGGACAATCATATGGTGACAATGACTTACTCCTGGATGGACTAAAGCGCTTGGTCAATTCTCGACCCGAAGCCGGCAGAAGGGGATGAGTCAGTGACATGCGCATACAACTCATGACAGCCATCATGACTTGGAACATACTACGAAGTCGGAAAGCATCTTCACCACCTTCCTTGATCTCATCGGCAAACTCCTGGAGGACATCCGCGAGCCTGTCTTCGTAGAGTCTGTAAATCTGGATTTCATTCGCAACAATTGGGACGAGCTTTCGTGCCGTGATTTTTGCGGGCAGCAAATGTTCAATGGCTTTCTTACCCCTTCGCAATATGTACTCTTTGTGCCACAAACCAGTGGATTCCTGAATCATTGTTGGATTTCGCCGGAGGACCCGTTCCCACCAAGACGTCATGGATGCCTCGTGGGCCGAATCGATAAGGGTCATCAACGTTCCAAGATCGTTCACTCCATTGTTATACGGGGTTCCAGTCAAAGGCACCACCCGCCATGAATGCATCGCAGCAAGTGCACATGCCATTGTCCAGAAAGTAAGTCGATTCTGAACAAAAGACAAGCAATTTCAGAACGTAAATCACACTGTAAGTAGACCGTGTCAACATGAAAACGCACATTCCAATGTTCTCCGTTTTACCTTCAAAAAGTGGGCTTCATCAATGATCATCATACGGAACGCATTTTTATTCCGTGTCCACTCCTTCATATCTTTCCGGATAAGCCGAGTGACGCAATCTTCCCTATTTTCATTCGTATGTTTTAACGATCTTCGTTTGCCTTTGGCAGATGCGTATTCGTTTTCCAGTACTCGCGCTAGATTTTCTGTCAAATGCGGGAACAATGGGGATTTTCGGGGCTGCCGACATGGTACATGAGAGCCTTGCTGATCCGCCAGGCTTTCGAAAACCATCTTGATTTCCGATTGCGCTGTGTAGCGTGTCAGCAAAACGAAATTGTTGGATCCAAAGCCCTTTGTCATGCCTTTGTTAAACCATATAATTCGACGAGCTGCAACGCCATTTTGCAGCAGTGTATCTCTCCACTGGTTTTGTACAGCATCATTCGGAGAGACTATCAAAATGGGTAGACGTTTCTCTCCCTTTGTGACCGAGATGGCATCCCGAAGAATGGCTCCAGCAACTTTCGAAACAAAAATGGATCAAACCAATGAGTGAATGAATGAGTTCAGTTTTGCCCGTAATTTTATGGTCACTTACTGGCTTCAACCGTTTTCCCCCTGTCAATATACATGAAGAGAAAAAGTTGTTAGTAGCATGAATCCGACGCAGAATGTCAGAGAGACTTTTCATATACGTACAATCCCATGGCATCCGCAATGCAAAGTCCCCGTGTGTCGGGTACATTTTCGGGGCGATACAGACCGGCAACGGCCGACGATAAGCGGGCCTGTCGTGGATCGTGCACACGAGACGCCGAGTGGAGAGGAAACTCCTCCGGTACACCAGCGACTCGTCGGACTGCTTCAAATTGATGCGGGAGCAACTGAAATTCAAATCCGGCATCGCGCTTCAGAATGCGTTGCAAGGCTTGATCTTTGGCAGGCAGTGCATAGGGAACCTGATCCATTTCATCACCTTCATCACTACTGTCGTCCCAAACTTCCTTTTTTCTTGCCTTTGTCTTTGAGTCCGACCTTGTTTCCATCATCGAAGTAGTATCATCCCCATATATTTTCCGTTTCTTCGTTTCTGGTTTGACAACTTCTTTGTCGTCATCTTGGCTTTCCTCTCCAAAGCTCAACTTTCTTTGAGTTTGTTTGAATTCCTGTAAAGCAACTTGTGGACAAGATTCAAGCGTTGAGGAACAAGGTTGGTCTAGTACTCCACTCCTACATGAAAATGGTGTGATTGGATTCCTTGTTGAGGAACCAGGTGTTTCTACTCCACCCATGCTGGATACCGTTGATGGTGTGACAGGATTCACTGGAGTATTCACTGTTGGCTCACTCTGCACTTTGTTCGGAATTGCATCTTCGATTCTAGTCAAGCTTGTGGATGGTGGACGAGGCGACTTGTAGTCTGTCATGTGTGGGGTTGTGTCACTCAAACCATGGCACGGTGTTGTGGTGGCTGCGGCGGGTACTGCGGCGTTTGATATCGTTGTTCGCAGGATCTGAGGGTTGTCCTCCAGTTTCACTTTATCATCATCGTCGTCGTCTTCATCATCCGATGGCGTTCGCAGATACCACGGAACGGCATCGGTTTCGGCAGGTTGTTTGGAATGATTGGAGGACAATAATGGCTGTGCCACTGCAGAGAGGGGCGCCGAACGAACAGAGGACAAAGTGGCTTGTTGTTGTTGTGAATTGGTCACGATAGGATTCTGGGCTTGGCCGGTCAACACGTGTTGGTACAATTGTTGGATTTGTCGGACCGTGTCTTGGACTCCCTTCGAACCAAGATCCAGAGACGACTGTGGCGGCTGCTGCTTTGGCATTGTATGATTCTCCCAAGACCGTAACCAACATGTCAGGGGAAGATGAAAGAAATGAAGTGGCAAGCCACTATGTGGCGAATATTGCGAGGCATACAGGGTGCGCGGTATCGAACGTGCATTCATTCGAAAGGGCGTCCCCGCTTCGTCTTGAGGCCCCAGTAACAAGGCGACCATATCGTCGTTAGGGTTGTACATGAGATTGGACGACGAAGCTTCCAACATGTGCAAAGCGTATTCGTATTCCATAGCATCTTTAATATGCCGCTTTTCTCGTCGTTCGGCTGCATCCGCGTCCTCTTGGTCCCGTGCTGAGAGGAGCTGATGATTGTTGTTGTTTCTCGCAATGGATGGTCCAAAATACAAGTCTTGGTATTTGTCCCAAATGTCCATCATCTGGCGCTGATTCCGAAACAGTAAACATGGCCAATACAGTATTCTCTTGTGGCGTGGAGCGACTGAGGTGGATGACGTAGGTTTATCATTCTTGATCCTCTTCTTTGGTACGTCGTTTCGAACGAAACTCTCTGTTCGAGTCCCCATCGAAAAGGGCACTTTGAGTCCAGGTCCAGCAGTAGATGCCACGCCACTTTGGTTCGCAACGGGGGGACTCGTTCCGGCTCCCGCAAGAGACTTGGAGGAGGATGCGGATACGAAAGCCGACGGTTGTTCGTCCTGGTGATTGTTTTCATGTGGAGCCGGAACTTCGATCAATCGAATCATGTCCAATCGCAAGGTTGCCACATCTACGTGCGCTTCTTCTTGTGGACGGTTGGTCCCCTTCATCATGGTGATGATCCGTCTCCGTCATGAATTTTGAAACAAAGGGAGGGGATATGCGCGACTGATTTTTCCATCCGGAAATGCCATGGATTATATGGGCGACCGCATTTTCATTGGTAGATTCTTCCATTGAGGAAATCGTTGGCGAGACAATCCTTGGATTGCGGATTGCAAAGCGCACGATGGGAATGACCACTTGTTCCGTTTTGAGGCTGTTACTATTGTGTTTGGTAACTTCGGTGTTGTTGCAATGGCTTTTCACCTACTTACCACAACCCGTTCGGCGTATGCCATCGGGACATTTCTACAAACACCATGACCGAGTGAAAATCGATGTGAATCTGGTGGGACCATTCCATAACCCGACCGAGACCTATCGTTACTATTCCATGCCGTTTTGTCAAACACATTCTATCATGGCAGAAGAACACAAAATTGCCAAGGAACACGGTGTGGAACTGTCGGACGAACTCTACGAGCCTAGTAAGGGACCTTTTTCGTATGACACGAGACGTCGCCAAGGAGCCTTGCCTCTGGCATTGACATGGGGAGAGTCCTTGATTGGATATCGACGGGAAACCACACCCTACGAAGCTCATTTTGGCGTGAATTCAGAGTGGCCTCTTTTATGTACAAAGGAATTGCGACCGTCGTTGCGAGACGTTCGCCGACAAAGCCGACACCATGGCATCATTTTGCGAGGAACCTTTGTAGGCATAATCCAATGTCAGCAACAAAACCACTTTTTCTTCATTTTCCGCGCACCATCGCACTACATCTTGCACCAAATTGCGGAAATTCACCGCCTGAATTCCAACGGCCCCGTGATGACAAATGACGAGGGTATACCATTCGTCAAGAGCTTGGGTCGAACGTGGAGGGCACAGGCGCCGTCTGTCAATTGCTGTGATAGTCGGAGCCCACTTGATTTTTCGTAGAAGCCCAGGCAACGCCTTCTTTCGACAAACCACCCGCGTGAATGTATCCCGTGGCGGCATTGTGAGGGAGTCAAAACGAGGCCTCCGTCCACCGCCCATGACCAATCCATCCCAAAACGATATTTGGATCTTGCGCGTTGCAAGGACAGGACATAATTGAGAGATACTATTCGTGTCGAAAAAAGTCAGACGTCAAGACACCATCCATTCCTTGTCCCTGATACGGACGACTTGTCTCGTTGTCTCGACAATCCAACGCCAAGGATTTGATATCTCCACCGGCACAAAATGACACTGGTCGTGGACGACGTTGCGTTGTTGCCGTTGTTGTTGGGTCGGGTTGTCCTCCTCCCGATTTGCCGTCGTCGTGGGTGGTATTATGAGTCGTCGGTTTGGTCGTCACAACTGCTTCTTCAGCAGATGACCAAGACGAGGAGGAGGACTGCCATGGAATGGCAGGAACGTCCTTGTTTTGTAACCAATCATTCCAGATTTCTTGGGCCGACAGCAGCAACATGTCAAATGTCAAAGCATGGGCTGCCTTGGGATTGTTCCAGGTCAATCAATAAACCCAAACTACCCGAAACCTTGGGAAGCAATCTCGTCGTTGCGTGTTGCATACTCGACCGTAGGAGAACTTTCACCTGTATATAATGTGATTCGATGATGAAAGACAGCAAGCAGCAGGCAGGAACGAAGAGGGAACAAACAAACAACAAACACTCACTATGTCACGTAATGATCGCAATTGTCCTTTCCCATTCGCCTGGTGCCGTCCTAAAGACACTACGACGACTAAATAGATTCTGCTTCGATTGGAGCTTCACAGCCGTAATCCAGCGCGGTGCAATGCTCCCAGGTAGAATTCCGATGGAAGCGAACTCATGGTTTCATCCCTGCCACTAGTCTCGTTTGGAAAACCATAATTGTCGTCTTCACTATCGGATTCTTCCGGCGATGGGCAAGCTGGCATCAATGTTTGTCTGTTCGATGCCGAGTAGTTAATTGCAGACTTGGCGAGGAGCAGCCAAGGATCTGGTAATGAAGTGCCAGTGCTCATGTAAGCCTTGGCAATGCGAACATTGGGAATGGTACCAAGATTTTTCGGGATCAGTATTTCCGGATTTGCTCGCAATTGATCGACAAGGCTTTTCCATCGGTGTAGAGAGAGATTGCTTGGGACGAAATATTTTGTCGGCAATGATTCGAAGACGTCTTTCGACACAAGGTGGGCGGCGATACCCTTGACAAAGTGGGTCAAATTCTCACGTGCCAGCGCCACCTCTTGTGGAGAGCAGGTTCCTTTTGCATAGACGAGTGTCTCACTTGCGACGACTACCTTTCGTGGACCAAAGGTAAACACTGCTACGTCGTAGTCTAGCGCATGTGTCTCGTCCTTTGCCCACTCTTTGATTTGGTCCAAAGGCAGCAGCGGCACCACCAACACGGAGGGATCATCCGAATCAAAATGCTCTCCCTGTAGTTTCCAGTACATTTTGTTGAATTTGTGACCCTTTAATGATGTAAAATGGTGGTCTCCCTTAACCCCAAGCAGGAGTTTCCGCCGGTTTGTATGCATATGACCGTCGAGATCCAACTCATCAATGTTGATTCCAACCGCGCCTTCGGCAAGGAATGAATAAGCTCTATGGCAGACCTTGGCATGAGAGAGCAAATGCGCAGATTGCCCACACAAGTTACCCAATGGATCAACTTTCTCGGAATTACCTTGCTGGTTGGCAGTACCGGAAGTCCAGTCGGGATCTCTGATCTCATTGTCAATGTACCTGTAGCAGCTTCGATACAGTGCCCCTTGAGATCTTGTCCGTTTGATACTACTAAAATCCTGGGCAACCACGCGGCAACGCTCGCTGCTCCAGACATCCTCCATGTGCGCAAAGTGCTTTCCCCGTAACCGCTGCGATATCTCGCCAGAAGGCAAACTGTCTAGCAACGTATCCCTCTCCTGCATTAGTTCATCGATGGTCTTATTCGCCCCCGACCATGCGTGGGGTGGTACTGAGATTACGGGTGGTTGTTGTCGTTGGGATGCCATTGTTAATACCAATATAATGAATAATGATTTTTGAATATGTATTCGTCGGCGTGTTTTTTTTCCCTTCCCTCTAGAGAGTAGGGAGTTAACCTAAAGCTAGTCCCCGAATTAGGCGGGGATGGAAAGGGAGGCAGGGGTTGCCGCTGGGGTTTTGTTTCTTTGTGTGATGGTTGATGGTCGTCCCTTCCACATTGAGTCCCGCTTGACGTAGCATTTCCATCCCTTGAGATGGTTTTCGCGACTGATTTTTCCATCCGGAAATGGCATGGATTATATATATCGGCGACCGCATTTTCATTGGTAGGCACAACTGATGTACTTCGGTCTGCTTCTTCCCCGTGATTTCTTACACCCCAAGTACTGTTAGTCCTCGCCTAGTTTTCTAGGCCGGGCGCGTCGGTCGACGGTACCCTAGCGGGTCCGCGCGGCAGCGTTAAAATAGACTGTACCTTTTTTTTTTTTTTTTTTTTTTTGATGTGGAGATTCTTCCATTGAGGAAATCGTTGGCGAGACAATCCTTGGATTGCGGATTGCAAAGCGCACGATGGGAATGACCACTTGTTCCGTTTTGAGGCTGTTACTATTGTGTTTGGTAACCTCGGTGTTGATACAATGGCTTTTCACCTACTTACCACAACCCGTTCGGCGTATGCCATCGGGACATTTCTACAAACACCATGAGAGAGTTACAATCGATGTGAATCTGGTTGTGCCATTCCATAACCCGACCGAAACCTATCGTTACTATTCCATGCCGTTTTGTGAAACGCATTCTACCATGGCAGAAGAACACAGAATTGCCAAGGAACAAGATGTGGAACTGTCGGACGAGCTCTACGAGCCTAGTAAGGGACCGTTTCCATATGACACGAGACGTCGCCAAGGAGCCTTGCCTCTGGCATTGACATGGGGAGAGTCCTTGATTGGATATCGACGGGAAACCACACCCTATGAAGTTCATTTTGGCGTGAATTCAGAGTGGCGTCTGTTATGTACAAAGGAATTGCGACCGGCTGACTTGATCAGATTGAAGAATGCCATTCAGAACAATTATTTCTTTGAAATGGTGGTGGAAGATCTTCCCCTGTGGGGATACCTTGGAGATGTGGTGGGCCCACATATGACACTTGGAGAGTGGGATGATGGTACAACCTATCTATTCCCTCACCGGCACTTTTATCTTGGATACAACGGGGATCAAATTGTGGCGGCCAAAGTAGCCACGGATGTGAAACGTCGAGTCGATATTACAAACGTCACAGTTGCAAAGACTGTCATCTTCTCTTATTCTGTCGAGTTTTACGAGGAACGCGATCTCATGTGGAAGGACCGTCATCTACGCTACACGGACTCCAAATTGACAGGTTCCAACTCCTATGAGGGCCATTGGTCGTCGATCGTCAACTTGCTCTTTCTGGTAGTGTTGCTGACCATCATTATGCTCCAAATCTCTCCTTTCAAGGAGCGTAACGATGATGCATTAGAAGAAGAAGAGTCGGGTGGCAAGGCCATCCATGATGATGTTTTCCGATTCCCTGAAAACTCCATGCTGCTATGCGCGGCGGTGGGAACTGGAAATCATCTTTTGGTGGCCACTTTGTTGCACCTAATGTTGGCCGCATTCAAAGTCATTCCGATGAATTCTGCCGGATCGTTTCTTGCAGACGCGGTAGTCCTCTATTGCCTTAGTGCTTTTGTGGGAGGATGCACTGCAGTTCGTCTTTATCGTCAAATGAACGGGGAAAATTGGGTACACTGCATCACTCTTACTCTGGCACTGTTCCCTATTCCAGTTGTGGTGGTGTTCACGTTCACCAACTCGGTGGCGTTGGCGCATGGATCAACCAGGGCCTTGCCGTTCACCAGCATCTTGACTCTGACTCTTTTCCTTGTTTTGGCCTTTCATCTGACAGTCTTGGGAGGTGTAATGGCCAAGAAGTACGGCACTGCCGACTTGAAAGCTCCACAGAGAATAAACGAACTGACACGCGAGATTCCAACAGAAAAACCATGGTACACAAGCCGATCCTTTCAGTTTGTCTTTGCTGGATTTCTTCCCTGTTCGGCCATCTACGTTGATCTTCAATACATCTTTGCCTCGATGTGGGGCCATTGGCCCTATACATTGTTTGGATTTCGCATAGTGGCGTTTCTTCTTCTTCTTCTCGTCGTGACGTCCCTTATCACTTCTGTCTTTTCGTACTTTCAACTTGCAAATGAAGATCATCATCAATGGTGGTGGACCACTTTTATCAACGGTGGGATGACCGGATGTTTCATTTACCTCTATTCCTTGTACTATTATTTCCAATTCAGTGCAATGGAAGGCTTTTTGCAGGGATCTTTTTATTTCGGCTACATGGCAATCAGTTCGCTTGCTGTCTTTCTCATGCTCGGTAGCGTGGCGCTTCAGTTCAGTTTGATCTTTGTCAGGTGTTTCTACTCTCGAGTCAAGAGCGGCTGAGATGGAGATTTCTAATTTTTGGTACTATTCAACACGACAAAGAGATCAGAAGGACATATCATGCTGATGACAGAGCAAGGTTACCCCATTGCGACAGTCACGGTGAACTGATAAAACATGGTGTTCATCCCTTTGGGTGCGACTTCACTCGGTTTTCTCTTTGAGATTCTTTTGATAATACGGTTGTCGTCAACAACTCTCTCACTTCACTACCATCCAATAAAGCAATCGTCGAAGAAAAAGAAGCAGGCCTGGACGCGATTGTGCGATCGTTGACGTTAAGGGGCTGTGAATGGAATGGCGCTTGGTTGAGACCTGTCTCGATCGCGGTGGTGTTGATGGCTTTTGATGGGGGATTTGCGGTGTTGCAATTGCTTTCTCCCTGCACGCTTCGGTGCTTGCTTGTAGGCTGCTCTATGGGCCATCCATGTGGTGATATGGGCAGCTACGGCTTTGTGTAACTGTCGTTCTATGTGGTGCAATATTGTGATTGGCTGTGTCATTGATTCGTGGAGGCAACCTTTTCAGTCAGGATCGTGCCTATCCCTCTTGTTGGTGCCCATTCTCATGCGACTTCCCTCGTTTTCTCCTTGAGATGCTTGTGATCAATTCAGTTTTCATCAACGACTGTCTCGGTTCACTTTCAATCAATATCATAATGCAGTAGAAACAAACCAATCGTAGAGAAAAAAGGAGCCGTGTCTAGTCGAGAGAAGGGATGTATTCAGCTTGATGGTGACAGCCATGTTTTGATTTAGGATTGAGTAAGGAATGCCTCATGGGCATTGGAGCCAGTCCTAACTTCGTCGACTTATTTGGTGGCTGGACGTTTGGTCAGATTCTGGTACCGTTCTTCCCAAGTCTTCCGTTTCCGACTGTTTGTTTTTCTGGATGTTTTCTTGTTTTTCCCCTCCTCATCATTGCGTACTCGAACCAGCGCCAGATCCAGAATGGCCACACGGCGACAACCAGAAGAGTCTCCTTTCCCTCTTCCCTGAACAGCTTCCGTACACTTTTCTGATGCCTCTTGTTTACTTTCGTGTAGGTGATCCTCTTCATCGTCAAGAACCACCGTAGCCAGTAATGCCAACTTGCCGGCCGTATTCAAACAACGAACATAGCCACTTAAATCATACGCCCGGGGCAAGGGATAAGCACAGCTCGTGTTGTCTTTGCGATCTTTATCCACGACTTCCACGCGCAATCCGGCAAAGGCATGCCGTTCTGACCGGGGCGCATCGTACAACAAGATATCACACCCGAATTTTGCACCACACGCCACATGAAGGCCCAGGGATTGATGTAGATATTCCACGCACCAATTCAAGGCTGTATCGTACAAAATCTGTCGACGCGGTCGCAAGGAAAAGGGGAGAATCGTCAGTGATGTCATTGGTGGGCACGTATCATCCTGTTCGGCTAGATGTTCCTTCGAATGAGGTGAAGTGGTTCCATTGGCGCAGGTGATGTTGGTTCCTTTACATGAACTTTGTACAGCATCCGGCGTTCCGACAGAGGCGTCATCTGTAGCTACTTCTGAAGACGCTTGAGTAGTTTTGATTGTCGTTTGACTCTTTTCAAAAGCCGGGTAAGTCTGAACATTTTGGTTACTTCCAGTTTCATCACTGACCTGAACTTGTTCGTTCTGTACTTCCGCATGTGGATCTCTGTGAGTCGAGTCGGTTGATGTGTTAGGTCGGAACCTTGTCCACAATTGAGGTACCAATTCGTAGGGCATGGACCGCCACTCTTGTTCATTTCGTCTTGTGGTTTCGGCAGGCTGCAAGCTTTCTTGTTTGAGGGCCGACGCCCATGCCTTGGAATAAGCCTCATCCAATTCCACATGTGTTCCCTTTGGCAGTTGTGATATGGTTCGCATCTCGAGCGAGCTTGTCTTTGAGGATTGGTCCAAGGTCGTGACGGAGGCCAACGTGTGAGCCTGTGCACTCGACAACCAAACAGGAGGAACTCCATCACGCTGACCCTGTAGATCCGCCAATTCTTCTTCCAAGGTATTCTGATTAACCTTCAGTTGCACATAGTCCAAACTTGGGTCGCCTTTTGAATTCGGATCCCAACTTGTTTTATGTGTTGGTGTTGGCATGACCTCCATCTCCATCCCCATCTCATCGTCTTCCTCCGTAATCGTGAGAGGATCACTTTGTTGTTCACCTGTTTCAGAGATACTACAACCTTTGTTCAAAGAAGACCGATCTGTAATCATATCATCATTCTTGGAAGTATCGTGGTTGTCTTGAGTGTCGCCGCTTGCCCTTAATTGTTGCAGTTCTCGTTTGCGCAATTTTTTGGCTTTCTTCTTCTCTATCGAAGTCATGCGACGCTCTTCCCCTGTTTCAGGGTCTACAATTTTGTAAACCACATTGGATGTCAACCTGGGTTTGTCTGCTGGTGCTGGCGGTGCCTTTCGCTTTGCATCATCTGGTTGTTGTTGTTGTTGTTTTAGGGCTTGGTGAACCGATTTCGACGACGGCCGAACTCGACGAACACCTACGTATGTTGAGGGTAAGCGAAAGGTTGAACCATTCAACTTACGAATGAATGATGCTGGGCCCAAAACCATCCATCCACAACCATTGTTTTCGGCACTGGGACCATTACGTGGTGTTTTGATTGGAGTAGTAGTAGGGTCAACCGATGATTTCGGCAAGCAAGGATTTTGGCTCATTGTCTCGCTTGGATGTCAGAAATGTTGAAAAATTACCGAGCCCTTCTTGCGTCGTGATGTTGCGCTGCGGGTGATCCCTCTCCACTTTCGGATTCGTGTAGTACCATTGCCCATTGCTATATGATGTGGTGAAAGATTTTCTTTGGTGCGCGGGGTTCACGTTTGAGTTTGTGCTATGACTGAGCTATGTGATGCTAACTCTACCAGGGAGGGAGAGTACCTAGGTATACTTTGATCATTGTTTCCCCAAGAAGACTTTTCGCTCTAGGACTAGGCCTACAAGCTGCAATAAGCTTTTGAGTCCATTCGGACCAATGAATTTGAAACACCTTTGGAAGAACAACAAGTCATGCGTTCATGTAAATCTACCTATCATCATGAATAAAACTCATCAACCAACCGAACATTCGCCATCACGTCTTTTACCTCACCCGCTATGTCAAGATCAGTGCATGCTACTCCTAATAAATGTAAAACTTCTATACATAAGTTGTTATTGATCTAGTGGCGTTGAAGCACCTGATAGACAAGAAGAGGTGCTGTTGTCAAAATTCCTGTCTGTCTGAGATTGATATGATGAAATAGCCTTAGTGAGCCATTTCGTTGCGTCCGAAACGGTTCACTTCCGATGGAAGAGGCGTATTGTCAACCATCATGTCGCCTTCTTCGTAGTCTTCCTCGTAGTATTGACGGTCCGTCAAGAAGCCACGAATCGACTTCTCAACCTCCATCACAATAAAGACAACAACCATAAACAAGGCCACAATACCCCATTGGGTGCCATCCATTGGGTCCATGGTGAAAATGGTTTCATTCAAACCAGGAGTGTACGTGATAAACACTTGCAGCATGGCCATGATAGCGTAAGACCACCAAGCAAAGGCATTTCCACGGAAACTGCGTGGGTGCAATGCACTCTTGCGGGCAAAACGAGCACTGGCCGTAATTCCAATGGCACCAAAAGAAAGCACGTTCAACGCTTGAGAACGCGTTTCCTCCAAAGTGTAGCCCATGTCCTCAGTCCAGAACACTGAACCAACCGTGCATGCAACCAAAGTGATCGTTCCAATCGCAATTCGCAAAAACAAAAACCGACCAATCAAACGCTTGCCCACACGACGTGGAGGTTGGTTCATGATGCCATCTTCAGCGGGTTCCACAGCCGACACAAAGCCCAATGTCACGGCACAAATCAAGTTACAATACAACACCTGGATTGATGACAAAGGAGTTTCACTCAAACCCAACAACAAACCAAACAAAACTGACATACCCTGCGCGTTGTTGATTGGGGTATTCACCAAAAGCACCTTGCGGAGATTGTCCCACACAACACGACCCTCGCGAACGGCTGACACAATAGTAGCAAAGTTATCGTCCGCCAAAATCATTTCCGATGCCTCACGTGCCACATCAGTTCCTTCCTTGCCCATGGCAACACCCATATCAGCTGCCTTCAACGCAGGAGCATCGTTCACACCATCTCCGGTCATACCACATACATCGCCTTGTGATTGCAACGCCTTGACAATGCGAATCTTGTTTTAGGCGAAGCACGGGCAAACACATTGTACTTCTTGGCGGCTACCTTGAGTTCCTCATCGTCCATGGCGTCCATCTCAGGACCCGTCACTGCCTCCTGATGCTCCTCGTCCAACAAACCGAGCATACCTCCAATAGCAAGCGCCGTGTCCTTGTGGTCACCAGTAATCATGGCCACACGAACTCCAGCACCATGTGCAACCTTGATAGCTTCCACACATTCCGGACGAGGAGGGTCCATAATAGCACAAAGACCAACAATTGTCAACCAAGGCTCTCCGCGTTCTTGCACAAACTCGGGACCAAGCTGTTCACCGGCCTTGATAGATCCCTTCTCAAGTGTACCACGGGTCAAGGCCAACACACGAAGACCATGCGACGACAAGATCGCAATTTGCTCAATCCAGTAGTCCTTGTCACATGGTTCAAGGTCTTCCTCCTTGAAGCTACCGCTCTTGGCCTGGTACTTGCAAAGTGGAATCATGCGGTCAGGAGCACCCTTGGCGTGTACAATCAACTTGTCCATGTAGTCAGAGGTGTCATTCTGGGCAACCGGCTCATGCACAGTCGCCATGAACTTGTATTCTGAGCTGAAGGGAACTTCCGCTACCACTGGAGCACTATCCTTGACAGCAGTCACATCGACATCACCAAAGTAGGCCGCACGAAGAATGGAAAGTTCGGTTGGGTTCCCAATTTCGCCCTTACGACCTCCACCTTCGCCAAGGACACATTTGGAGCACAAAATACCTCCACCCAAGGCTTTGCGAAGGAACTCGGAATCGGGATGTTCACCGTTGCTGCTCATATCAACTGCAGCAGCTACAGAAGTTTGTTGGACGTCTTGAACCTGATCTTCAACAGTAGGATGCATAGATTGCGTAATACCATAAGGGAAGGTCCCCTTGCGTCCACGTCGTGTACGGCGCTGGGCAGACGGTCCATTACGAATCACCTCACTGGCACGAATGTACTTGCTGTGATCAGCACGCGTTGACAAATACGAGTTGTCCACTGTAAAGTTGTTGGGTGTACGTTGCGATGCGTCGACATCAAAACGGAAGCGCTTGTCGGATGTCACAAAGGCGGTCAATGTCATCTCGTTCTTGGTCAAGGTACCAGTCTTATCCGAGCAAATAGTAGTCACACTGCCCAAAGTCTCGACAGCAGGAAGGGCACGAATAATGGCATTCTGCTTGGCCATGTTCTTCACAGCCCATGCATATGTCATTGTCACAATTGCTTCCAAACCCTCAGGAATCATGGCCACGGCACACACAAGAGCGGTCGTCAAGGCGTCAATACCAGACTCGTCCGTGATGAAAAAGGCCACATGCCATGTAGCCAAAGAAGTCAAGGCAATAAACACAGCAAGCCACTTGGACACGGTATCAATCTGCTCCAAAACATTGGTCTTCTTCTTCTCAACCTTGTTCACCAATGCATTGATGGTACCAATTTCCGTATTGTCTCCAGTCTCAACCGCAACACCAATTGCCGCTCCTTGCGAGACAAGAGTTGCACTAAAGCACATGTTGTGACGGTCACCAAGAGGAGTTTGCGATGGATCTCCATTCACATCAATAGCATCAGTTGTTTTGTCAATCGGCACAGATTCTCCCGTCAAGGCCGCTTCCAATGCCGACAAGTTGGACACTTCCAACATGCGCAAATCAGCCGGAACACGGTCACCCAAACTGAGCTTGACAATTTCACCGGGGACAATCTCGTCAGCAGGAACCTTGACATCCTTGCCGTCACGAACAACCAAGGCATCTGAGGACATCATGGCTTTGAGAGCATCGGCGGCCTTCTCGGCAGATCCCTCCTGAATGATACCAATGCATGTATTGATACTAAAGATAAACAAAATTAGCGTCATGGTCAGTAATGAAATGAGAAATTTGGGTTATCGTCGAGACAGTGTTCTCTTACACAATGACGGTCAAAATGATTCCAACTTGAATGGTGTTTGTGACAACGTCTTCACTGTTGTTGGCTGTGGCAGCACGGGTAGCGGAGACAACGGCGACAAAGACGAGAATACCAACAAGGACATTGGCCACTTGAGCCCAGATGCGTTGCAACAGCGTCACCTTTTCTTTTTCGGTCAACTTGTTGGAACCAAAGCGTTCCAAACGCTGCTGAGCCTCGGCCAAGCTCAATCCATTACGTTGATGATCGGCACCAACTCCCAACTCGGCGAAGCACTCTTCTTTCGAGCGAGCATGCCAAGGAAAGAGTTTGGTACGATCGATGGTATCGTTAGCAGTGGTGCTGGCGTTCTTTCCCATAGTGATTAACTTGTGATTTGTTTCGTCAAATAGCAATGTATCTGGTGTCTGTTATCTGCGTTTTTGGTTCGCAAAGATATTTTTTATGAGAGATTTGAGACAGCGAAAGTGATTTGAGATTATTTTTTGGATTCCTCTCCAATCTCCAATGTCCATGTGGTGACTGTCTGTCGTGTTTACCTTATTCGGAACTTGGACAGGTTATGGGCCTCATCCCAGCCAATCAAATCGTACGACTGGCTTGCAACGACTGTCTTCCGCGACCAGATGTGGCTGGTGCTTCTCGTCGTGACGTCATGAATATTGACGTGCCCGAGAAAGCGACATTGCGTCATGTAGACTTGTACTTTTCATATCACAGTCTTTCGATCGGACACATCCGAGCTGTTGAATCGGTACACAATCTGCTTCCGAGTCTCGGAAGCACGGAATCCGAGATCTTCGCGTGGCCACCAATTCGTGGGATCACCGATTTTGGCATGGGCGTGGTTGGTTACCAGCAAATCTGGATTTGGTTGGCCATGAACGTTCGCGGCGCACTGCTTCCGTTGGCTTCGATGAGGACGAGGAAAGCCATCGAGGGACTTGTGAGTCTTCTCATGCAATCTTTCTCTTCGCTTCCCGAACCAAGCAACAGAACTTCTTGCGTCGAGAGAAGAAATGGTTGAGTTGTCCCTTGTCTGTCAGATATCAGGATCCTTCGGTTGCTTCGATCAATCGTATCAGCACTGACTGAAGAAGATGGCCATGATCTGCGATGTCTTGGTTGCAACGATGCATATGTATTGAACGTACCATCTCTTCGTCGATCAAGAGAATCATCTCTGTGTCTGATCAGTGCTTCCAAGTTCCAAGATATCTCAAAGTGAAGCTTTTAGTTGTCCACGACACCAAGCATCTCGACAGGAATCATGATTGAGCTTGAAGGGGTTGTTCTTTTCCCTTTATTGGAAACAACGTCATGGAGTTTGTCGAGTGTTTTGGTTGATCATCTCTTGTATGATGATTTCATCATCAAGCGTTCACTGGTGGAAGAAGAGCAAGCTCTTTAGCCTTCAGGTTTGCATGGTTTGCGATTGTCTCGTCGGTGCTCTGGTTGCCACCTTGCACGGCGGTTGGTAGGTACGACCGTGTGACAATGCGGTTGTTGGATCAATGCAACAATCAAACGCCAAGCGATTTCCAGTTTGACGACTCTGATTGCAGACGAACATGATGCCATCAGCTTCGGTTAAAAGCGAAAGACGAACTGGAATGACTTACCGACTTTTCGTTTATCACCGAGCACCCAAAGCATGTTGAATGATCCGTGAATGAATCGAAGATACTTCGCATGACACGCGCAATGCGCCAACACGGCAGAGTTGTGGACGGTTCGCCATAAAATATATCCCTCGGTCTCGCTTCAATACTACCAAGAACAATTGCATGAAGACGATAAGGTGATTTGATTGATATTACTGCTCATTCTTCAATTCGTCGGACTATCCGTCTGTTGTAGCAGTTAGAATGTCTTGACGACACATCCAGACGAAATTTAACTCCGTTGCTGTATAGAGCACGATGGATTGGGGTGTGCACCAACATGATATTTGAACATGGTCCAGGTAAGAATGTTAGTTCTCACCGTCTGCGTACAAGGGTCTTTCGGCCGACCGACTGCAAATCCAAAACGCTACATTGTGATAGTTATAGGGCGCCATGGTCCCATCCCTGAGTTCTCGGATAAAGTAGTAATGAGGGTAACCCAACAGGACTGGCAGCACCAACATCCATGTGGGACGGAACAAATGGAGACCAAACGAGATGATATAGGCCATGGCCGCCACGTAAACACCCCACGCGCGAAAGGTTAAGGCGCCGTAAATGCCGCACATGTGCATCACGACAGATACTGTGGTAAAGGCTTCATGGATATCTTCAATGACTTTTAGGGAACCGTCGGCCACACGTTCTTCCAACTGTTGTTGTTGTTCCGCAGTCATGTCACTGCTATGCTCGGCTTCGTACTCGGCCGTGTGATTCAGGATAAAGGAAAAGTCAACTTCAAATACAACTAGCATCATGAGACTAAGCACGATGCTCGTGGCATTGACAGCGACGACGGCCCGACGAGTATCGCACAGACATCCCATGTAAATGTGGTTCGTCTTGTCCCCCGGAGGCGGTCGAATCGCGAGGGGCCACCAACCCTTCAAAGTGGATGCTGTGGGGCTGCTTGTTCCATAGTCGATACCGACCACTGGCTGCGTAACGGATGCTTGGCCGGGAAGAAGACCCTCTTCAGTCGTCGGAACCGGTTGAAAAGTCTCCTGTTGATGAGGCGTAGCCATTTTGTTTGATGATAATTAGAGAAGATCGCCTAAAAGGATTGCGAGACCCCAAAGTCGCACCGATTGTCCACAACAAGGATCTTGTATCTTGTCTCATGTAGAAAAATGAAGGGATTTGGTGCGCTGTTCGGGTCAGGATCGAAAGCGTGGACGATTCAGCGCGTGCCACTATTCCGAAGTACTCCACATTATCCCAACATTTCGCCATTTTGTGAAAGAACGATTTGGTTCGTATACATGTCGAAGAGAAGATTGATGATGAAATTAGAAAAGAGCCCTTTCTAGAGTTGTGGCTCGATGACGGTGAGCTCGTCCACTCTCTCTTATGGACCACGTGCTATTCCACTCCATCGCAATGACAGAAGTTGCCGCTGCCCCGAATTTTGGTGGGGTGCAAGTTTCGCGTAAGCGCGCGGACCAGCGCCATGGTACTTGAAAGGCTCAAGGCTCAAGGCCTATCACAATCCCGCACAGCAGCAGAAAAGCCTTACGCTATCATGGTGACCACGACTAAATATGGTACCTTTCCCACAATTTGCAAAAACAAAACATTCCAAATTCCAACTGTTGTTGTTGTTCCGCAGTCATGTCACTGCTATGCTCGGCTTCATACTCGGCCGTCTGATTCAGGATAAAGGAAAAGTCAACTTCAAATACAACAAGCATCATCAGACTTAGCATGATGCTTGTGGCATTGACAGCGACGACGGCCCGACGAGTGTCGCACAGACATCCCATGTAAGTGTGGTTCGTCTTGTCCCCCGGAGGCGGTCGAATCGCGAGGGGCCACCAACCCTTCAAAGTGGATGCTGTGGGGCTGGTTGTTCCATGGTCGATACCGACCACTGGCTGTTCCGGGCCTTGCTAGGGGGAATTGGATTTTGGTTTGGACAAAAGGCAAAACCCGCCAAAACTGAATCCGATGATGAAGAAAAAGCTGTTGCTTGTTGCTGTTGGGAGTTGGGACACAGCTCTCTACTCTCTAGCTCTAGCTCTTAGGATCATAGTGTCTGTCATTCTAGTAATGGCGTTGCGTTTTGAGGTGTTGCGTTAACATAGAACTTATCCGTTCCATCCCTTCTTGTTGTGAATGGATCGAATCGACGGAGGAGGGCGCTTGCGCCCGACGAGTCAGTAATCAGTAATGGCGTTGCGTTTTGAGGTGTTGCATTATCATTGAACTAAGAACTTAGCCGTTCCATCCCTTCTTGGTGTGAATGGAGATACACCTATCTCGCCTAAGCTAGAGGGCTGGGACTACCTACGCTATGTTGCTTCGTGTCGCATGCTCACCAATGACTTCCTGGATCAGCCTCGCGTCGACAAGTTACGCGGCGAGTCAGAGCTCTACAAGTTACGGGTCGAGTCTCTACTGAATATACTGGATACTGAACTCAGCCGTCCTTCGCCTTTTAAGCAGGGTTGTGTAGTACAATAATCACACATTTGCCAAAATACATGACTATATGATTTACTATGACTAACTATGAAGTCATGTAGTAAAATCAGTAAGTATATGTTCCCCAGTTACTTTCAGTCTGCCAATCAATCACTGCCTTCTCACCCCACCGACTACAGTCATCACAGTCAGTCACCCCTCATTCTTCAGACGTACTATTAGTCTCTTAGTAAGTAACTCACTTACGGATCTCCTTACTATTAGTCTCCAAGTCAATACCCTGACATGGGTAATATCGACTCTGTAGTACAAAGTCACTCCTCATCCAATCGACAAAGTACGACTACAATCGCATTCTGTCACACAATTCACCAAAATTCCAAACAAAACAGATGAGGATGATCCTCATCGTACCTATGCACCTCTGCTTCTCTGTATAATGACAGATCTTTTGAGTCTCATCCTTCAACAATCCAACAGCAATCTTCCTCCTCAGCACAGTGTATTCGATGGGAGATGTCTGCACCTATGGGAGATCCCTCGGACAAGATGGATTCTCTTCCCACCCAGGCCACTGACAAGACATCCAACAAGAAGACTCCTCCATCAAAGACCAAAGGTTCAAAGAAGAAGTCATCGTCTTCATCCAAGAAGCCTTCCTCTTCCTCTTCCAAAAAGACCACTCCCACAACGATCAAGATGAAGCCATCAGCACTTGAAGCCCGGAAAGAGATTGTTGAGAAGGAAAGGGCTCCAGCCAAGCAAGCCAGGGACGAGCAATATCAGCAAGAGAAGCAGCTTGTACCTCTTCTGGAACGTCCCCATCCCCTGATATTTGAGTCCAACTGCTCTCCATACTGGAAGTGGGTCCTACACATCGACTGGATGAAACTCGAGAAGTATATTTTCGAGAACGAAGGCAATATCCCCCAATATTCCGGCTTCATTAAACTGATACAGGATTTTGCTTCTACTACACTTCTTGGTCCAAATGACAAGATCGAAAACGCCACATCAACAAAAAGCAAGAATGCCGCCTTTGTGGAGAAGTATCAGAAAGTCAGCCGGTGGATTGTTCTTTGCCCCTTATGCTTTTATTCCAACGAAAAGTCTTTGGATCAATCTGCATTGCGGTGTGGCAATAAAACTGGGAGGACGTCCAATATCATGACTCATCGAAAAAACCATCACAAGGACGTTGTATTTGAGGATGAGACAGCACCAAGCAACCAATCAACTCTGTCTTCTTTCCGAGTAAAGACCACTACGAAATCACAATCATCTCAGCAACTACAGAAGCTGATCTACCAGTTTGTCAATGATTGCTGCCTACCAGCGATCACAGTGGAGAAACCTCAGTTCCGCAACCTTATCCGTTTCGCTATTAAAAATGCTCCCGCGCTGAAAGATTCTTCAGCAGAAATTATGAGCAGACGGCAGATAACAAAAATTCGCTTGGACTCCTATCAAGATTTCTTTGACGTTGTCTCTGGTCTCATTACGCGGGTGCGTGCGGAATACAACCGTCTTTGCCTACAAGACATTCCATTTGTCACGGTCTGCCATGACATCTGGCAGGCCAAAGACCATGATGTCTTAGGCGTTACAGTAATGTTCATCGATCCAAGGAACTGCAAAATATATCGCATTCCCATTGGGCTGGCGGATTGCGAGGGCCATGCAGCAACCGATGTGGCAAATCTCACCGAGACCCTGCTTCTAAGTGTGACACTCACAAAAAAGGATCTCTGTGCCTCAGTGAACGACAACACAACGGCTGCTGTACTTGCCGGAAAGTACATCGTCGGGACCGACCGTGCTGGCAAATGTGACATGCACAAGGCAGAGTTAGTGCTGAAGCATGCTACCGGTCTCGTGCAACGCTACCAAAACCGGATTCTGATGGATTCTAATCCCTCCTTTATTGAATTCTGGTCTATATTCAAGAAGTTTTCAGCATGGTTGATGAGTAGCAAAGCACCTCGTCGGTTTCAAAATTTCCGAGAAAACTGTGAATCCTATGGATGTCAAGTGATCAAGATTCCCCTACCAAACGATACAAGGATTGGTGGTATTGTTCTCTCGTTGGAAACCCTTGCTCGGCTGAAGTGGGCAATGGATCAATACGCACTTCTTGCCGCTGGGAGTGATCCCAAATTTGCCAAACTATATCCCAGCGAAGAGGATTGGCAATTATTGTCACAGTACGAGGGTATTCTATCGCCACTGAAACAAGTGGCGATGACACTTCAATCAGATGCTCCTGGTGCAAGCTCGGCCGCTTTACTCGAGATTTTCTGTTCATACTTTCAAGCCACAACCATGAGCCTTCCTCCAAATGGAGAAAATAGTGGAGTTTCTTGCATCAAACTAGCAAAAGGCAGTCCGGATCAATGGGATGCTCGGCTTTCGATAGATGATCTAGACACCTTTCGAGACACAGTTGAATTTGATGACCTTTTGCCAGGACCCCGACTACTGGTCCGTCGCATTATATCTGAATATAAGCACTACCTTGTCCACCGTGATCACGATGGACTAAAGGCTGTTTGTTGCAATCCTCTATTGGCAAACATCTACGAAAACATGTTTGTCAATTTCGGTATTTACAACATGGACACTGTCAAGGAAGGTCGAAGAATAATTATTCAGGACATGGTGGACAAGTTCAGCAACACGCGGGTCTCTACGATCGGTGCAGCAATGGCCGCCCAATCCAACACAGCAAACAAACCTGCCAACAAACCTGCGACACGGTCTTTCAATTTGACTGCTGAAGACGACTCACAGACGAATAACAAAACAACTAAGCGCAAGACCAAGAATGTTTTCGCCAGCATGCGCAAGTCCCATGACTTGCAGCAACAGGTGCTCCTGCACTTGAGTGGAAGAGCTTCGGACGCCGCCTCTGATCAGGAGAAAATGCGAGCCCTTAAGAAGACATGCACTACCTGCTATGACGATTTTCGGAAGAACTGCGAAAATCATATTGACAATCATTGGGAAAGTATAATTCGACAATATAGTACGGAGGAGTTTGAGAAAGTTTCGAAGAAGTGGGACGATGATGAAACTGAAGAGTTCAAAGAGAATTGTGTCAATAGGAACTATCTGGAGATTGGCAAGTACTTCGATCTCCTTGGTTGGTGGAGGGCCCATTCCATGATGTTCCCCTACTTGTACCCAAGTGCCATCATATGGCTAGCGAAGCCGGCCACCAATGCTTTCCAAGAACGCATTTTCTCAATTGGTACATGGATGCACCAGAACAAGTTAATGAGAAGGGCCCACAAGAAAACCAACGAGATGCGCACAATGGAATGTGTCAACCGGTCCTTGTTGGAAGAAATCAAGAAGACTGAGATTGACATTGCGAATGGAGTGTCGGTTAGTAACTCTTATGTTCAGCCTCCGAAAGCCAAGGATAGTCCTGGCTTGGAAGCAGCTACTCAGCAAAAACAAGTTCAACTGTCGGCTGTTAGAGAGAATGCCAATGGGTTGGCATCCTACGAACTATCGTTTGACCATGAAACCCACTTGATGGAAGATCCCGCCGTGACAATGTCGTTTCTGGAAACCTTTCCTGAACGGGACAGCTCAGGAAAGGTTCTCGCCGGGACAGAACGGGACGAGTCTGGTAGAGTTATTCTCAAAGGAGAAGAAGATGGAGAAGAAGATGATGACAATGCCGGTGATCCTCCGGTAGGAAACCCACCCAGCAAGGGTGTGGACACAGTAAATGACAAAGATGCAACAGAGGCCGTCCAAGGACTGTCCGACGGTAAGAAAAAAGCAGCCCGTCCCACGAAACCGAGAGAATTTGTTGCAAACCGTATCGTACATGTGCGCATTAAAGCACGTCATGAAGAAGACTCGGAAGATGAGTCGGATGATCAGTCAGAACCCGAGGAAGACAGTGACGAGATGTTGCGATGTCTCATGAAGAAAGGGATCGACAATCCACAGGTTGACATGGACCGGAAGGAAGTAGAGGATGAGTACGACGACGACCTGGACAGAGACAAAGACAACAATACTGTTGTGGCTGTCGAAGAAGGAGATGAAGAAGAAATTGTCGTTATAGAGACTCCGCCCAAAGAAAGTGGAAGGCCCAAAGAAAGTGAAAGGACGAAAAAGTCTGTGAAGAACAAGAATGCAGAGCCCAGTACGAAGAAAAGGAAGCAATCAAAGATAGTTCCCCGACAGGGAATTAGAAAATCGCCACGACAGAAAAAAGCGAAGACCTCAAAATCCATGGATAGCCAAGGGCATTTGGGGAAGAAAACCAGTCGATCCTTGGCTGCGAGTTTGGAAACAGCCAACACAGGGGAGAAAGACAGACAAGTACAAGACAGGAATGAAGTAAGCGACGGAGAGAACGAGAGCAGGGAGGGAAGTGAGGAAGGAGAAGACAATGGTGAATCCGCATTCGAAAATACTGACGACGATGGAGACTCGTCAGCGTAGTAAATGTCAAGAAAGAATACATGTGATATGGAAGCAACTATTTAATTATTTTAACGGACGATACGTATTAATCATAGTCTTGACCTTTTGGAACATATCGGCATCCAAGTGAAGGGTTTCTCCAAGTCTTGTCAATAGAATACCACGGCCAACAATTGTGTTTGAATGTTGTCCAAGCGCCCCAAAAAGAGGATTCACGAGTGACCATTGATTGTGAGGGACCCAGGCCTCAAGATACTTGGAGACCGTAAGTCCAGTATGTTTCGGGAAGGTCCAGCCGAGAAAAGCAGACCATTTGATTACATGAATATCCGCGGGGATTCCATCAACGCGTCCAAAGGCAGCCTCTAAAATAATGCACGCCGTCTTGTAGCCAATGCCATGTAGCGTCGTCAGTTCGTGGATTGTTATGTCTCTTGGGATTACTCCATTATGCCTTTGGATGAAGTAGTCCGCAGCATTAACAATGCGTTCCGTGTTCGCATAGAACCTACCAGATTCGGAAAGAAGGGAACACATTGTGTTCATGCCAAATTGTTGAGCAATGTCAATCACACTCGTTGCAGAAATCATGCCACAAGCAAAAATCCGTGGCATGATTGAGCTCAATTGCAAATCGGAAGTGCTTGAACTCATGCAGATTGTCATTAGTACCATGAATGGTCGGTCGGCAAATGGCTGGTTAACATGATTGTCAATCCAGGATTCCCAGTTGTCTCGTTGCGACACCAAACCAGATAATTTCAATTGTTGGTGAAATTTGATCATCTGGTTGATTTCCTCGATTCGTCTTTCTTTGATTGTTGTTGGAATGGGGGGAACATGAACTTCCAATGACGACGGACTGATGTCTTTGAGTTTTGGAGGAGTGCCTGGCTGGTGATTACTTGCAGGATATTCTATTTTTGTTTTTGATCTGGAGGCCAGCATTATAATCTTGGTGATTTGATTGTTCCTTGATCGTGTAGCATAGGAATGTACAGGAGAATGAATGTGATTTCGGATTGATGATTCGTTTGTTATCCTTTTTCTTGTCGGGTAACTTGTTTTCCTTTTTTTGGATCGGGAAGTAACCAATTCGTGATTTGCATTAGGAGAGTCGTTTGGGGCCGGGCCAGGAGAATCATTTGGTGGGTCTTTTTTACGGAAAAGCGTACTTGGGGAAGTACAGTGACATTCATGCGATTCTGTGGATACAGAAGCTTTGGGTGGAGAGTTAGAATGGTTGTATTGAATTTCCATTTCTTGTAGATATGGGGATATGCAGATTGGAATACATTCTTCATTGTACGAGTCTTCTTCACAGCATTGCCGAATAACGTATTCGTTGGTGAAGTTTTGTGCCGATTGTTTGCAGTGAAAAACAACCGAAGTGCGATTCAACCATGAAAGAAGAATGGCTTGAACACTGGCAGTCGGGAACTCCTCTTTGCATTGTCGAGTGTAATCTAAACATTGCTGGAAAAGGGGAGACCGGTTAATTGTTATCTTTGGAGTGCATCGAACCACAAGGAAAAGAAGACTCGAATCATTCGACACGGAGGGAGATAGAATGTGTTCTTGGAAGTCTGATGGAGAAATTGTGGTCGGATGGTCGTAGATACACCGAACAACAATGCAGCAGCACAGTTCCAGGCGGTGTGTGAATTTTAAATCAGACAGTACGCAAGCGTGTGTTGTAGAGCTTTGTGTATTGTCGTCTTCAAATACAATGTGCCCTTGGTGTCGAATGAGCCATGCAATGGTATGCCGTTTAACCCAAGTAAGCAGTTCTAAGCGGGAGATGCCTTCGTGGGGACTGACAAGGTACTCTTGAATTGCTTTGTAATACGATGCATTACAATGAAGGATGTACTTGATGTTGCATTCGGATTTACATTCAAGAAAGTTCATGATTTGGTGCTGTGGGTCGCTGCTGTGAAATGGTAAGGCAAGGGGGGAAGAGGTCGCTGTCCATTTTCTCTGTGTGGTATGTAATATGTCGTAAGACTCTATAGTGGTGACTTAGTCATCAATAGTCATGACTATGGAGAGAAATTTAGTAAATCATTACTCAGTGAGACGAGGTACTATAGTCATAAAGTATAGTCATAGGATGACATGACGGTGATTAGTCAATGGTAGTAAATACACTTACTAAGAGATGTATGACTTTAGTTCTGTAGTAAAGTAACCTCTAATATGGAGGAGGACTATAGTCAATAAGTAAAGTAGTTATCAGTTGGTGAAATGACTAAGAGTAATTCAGTACGTCAGTGAGGTGAAGTGTGGGGTACTTGATAGTATCTAGTAAAGTAACTAGATGCTAAGATCGTGATTAATAGTCAATTAGTCATAGAAAATTCATTATGTCATTACTACACAACCCTGCTTTTAAGGCGATTCAATTCAAATAGTGAACACAAGAAGCACGTCCTACATTTAAATATTTTTAGTATTGAAAAAATGAAGTAGCTTGGGGGAACGCAGGCAGGGCCGGGGGACAGGATTCGAAAAGGCTTTTGGATTTGTTTTTCAAAACCAAATCATGCGGCCCGGCCCGCACGGTTTGAGCTAAAGGATCGCTTTTAAAATGGACAACTTTCATCGGCCTCATAGTTCATACTCACATAATTGTCTCATAAATTATAAAACTTGCAAAATGAACCATCAACAACCATTTCCATCACAGTCCAGGCGAAAGAGTGTTTTGTCCCGACCGCACCTCTGGTACACCTTTGCCATCTTTACCATTCTTGCCTTACAATGGTCCAAGGTGGTTCATTATCCCATCACCCATCGGGTGGTTCAGTCATCTATGTACCATGTTGCATCACCCAATACCTCCTCGTTGAAGTTCACCTCCACAAAACAAGTTCGTTTGGACAAACCAAAGGCACAAGTGCAAGAACCCGATGACGATCATTCCTGGTCTCCGGCATGTCGACCAACATGGGGTGACAATCCATCGAAAATTACTCGTGTCTATTTTGCCCATACTCGAAAAGCGGGAGGAACCTTTATGAGATCCATGCTTGAGACATTTGCAAGACAGCACAATCTTACTTTTGCGGCAGTCGAAGGCGACCCCGTCGAATCTCCCAAGCGTAATGATACGCTTTATGTGACCAATTTGAGGCACCCCGTCTCTCGAGTGATAAGCCACTACAAATACGATGGACGCTGGGGCTGCTCACAAACCATGAGACAACCGAATCATTCCCTTCCTACAGCAGAAAATGCACAAAGCCTCAAAGGCTTTGTCGACAAAGATCCTTTTGTAGGAACGCCACCAAGAATGTTTGCAACACCATGCTCTCCCTCCGTACCGCCAATGCATCGAAGTATGTGGGTGTGTGCCAAGAACTGCTACCTGCGTTGGTATAGCAAGGACTTTAACTGTCTCCGCAATGTAACCGACAGCTTCGAGACAGCGGTGGAGAATTTGTCGCAATTCAACTTGATTGTTGTCACAGAACGTCTACAGGATCCCGTCTATTGGCATGGATTGGCGCGCATGTTTGGATTTTCCAATACCACCACCTTTCGAAAAAGTGCCTTCTGCGACCCTGAATCCAAGTTTTGGAATAAGAAGTTTCCCCTGGTTATAAGTAACGAGACGATGGCTTTCGTGCATCAAGTCAACCACCGTGATACTGAGTTGTTTCATCATTTGACGCACTGTCGGAACCAAGAGGTCTTTCCGGAACTTCCTGCAGTCTTTTCATCAGTGGAGCCATGAGCAAAGAGTATTCACATGGCTACATGGTGCAACGATAAAAACCTCATCTGGGTGCAAAGAAGAGGAGAAAATGCGAGAACAGCGTAGTTCTGAACGTGTGAGCAGTTCACGCTGGGGTGAACAATATTTGTAGGCCATCCCTGAGGTTCAAAGGATTCGTCATTCAATTCTTGGATGCATCTGAGTTCAGACTTATCACATATAGCTCGTAATTCAGATTGACCTTACTATGTATCTGCGGACTGCGGTTTCTTACTCCTAGAGAGAAGTCGGAGTACCGGTAGTTGGGCTACTGGCAGGATATTGGAAAGGCTCAAAAACAAAACGTTGTAGATAACCAGAAGACTTCATGATGGTCGTACTCTAGTAGGAGTACAAGTACTTAAGGTACGAAGCGACAATTCAGTTGATGCCCAACCTACCGTACCTGATTTCTCGGTCGTTCTCCAAATTGAGCTCATCAAATGGCACTCGTAGGAGCGTTGACACTGCAATGTATGGTCGACAGTGGACAACAGCATCCACGAAGAAGATATGGAACTTTCCATCGCCAAGACACGTTCGATTCGTTAACCAAATGAAAAGGTTACACTGCAAGCATCACAGTGGCAGTCTCGTAAGCCATGACACAAGAGTCTTGTCATCTTGGAGAAGGGCTTGTCGTCTTGGAGAAGGGCGGGCATCTCTGGCATACTGACATGCACGATAGGTTCCATGCTGTCGTCCCATTACATTCATTGCTTCAACATGCCGTGCAATGAGGGCGACGGCAGCCGTCAATGCGCAGGAGGGAGGCAAGTGGATCTTTGAGGAACAACCCCAAAATGCCCTGGGATGATGTATTTTCCGTCCGATGGATCAGTACTGCCTCTAGTACTTTTGAAGCCGTCGATTTCGCAGCCGAATCGCGTGAAACTGGGGAATGTGTCGCCAGAAGGCTGCCTTCACTGTCAAGTTTGTCAATCCTGTCAAGGAGGGCATGGTTTCTCAGTCTCGTTTGCGTCTGTCAAATATGGAGTTGCACCGTTGTCTATGGGTTTGAACATGGATCGTTTTCCTTGTGAACCCACCTATTCCATTCGGGCCTCTCTCCAAGAATGACGACGACGACGATTTGGAAAAGGATATGGACCGATATAGGTAGATGTGGTGGTCTCAGACACAGCCTCTCGAGGCAGCATATCTAGGTAGTTTTCAACACAAGAGTCTCTTCCATGAAACTATTCAATGGAGCTTGTCGATTCAACCCCTCCAATGGATCTTGATAGGATTGGGTGGAGGAGCTTCGTACCTCGAGTGTTGCTCATAGGAGTGTGAGTGGAATCTCGCGAGTCGACTTCAGATTGCGATCCGCGATCCGCAGCAACAGGAGAATTTAAAGAATGGAACGAGTATGGGTCGTCGTGCATGCGGGTTCCATGTTTCCATCCCATTACTGTTTCGCCTCTCAAGGTTCCTAATCAACAAGATCTACGAAAGGATCCGTTGCAACTCCTGAAGAACTCTTGATGTGACTTCGACGACCCAAACGCGACCCCTGAGCTGAGAGACCACACCATCTTTTTGGACGGGCGTGCATCCGGGCGGTTCGACAAGGAACCGACGATGGCCGTTGCTGCGACGATTCATCATCTGCGGTGAGATGAGCCTTGTCGTCGTCATTCACGTTCATGTGGATGTGATTGTTCCAGTTCACAATGCCGCCCCAACGGTGGAAGAAGCGGTACGATCCGCCATGCATCAAGTGACAGCACCTCCGGCATTATCCCAACTGGATCCTGCCATGCCCAGCACCACCGAGTACCAATGGTCCGTGGCCGTTTGCTGTTACGACGATGGTTCGAACGACGACAGCTGGACGATATTGCAACGACTGGCTACAGAATATAGCCAAGACAAGGACTGTACTATTCAGCATGCCTCCAAATCCTCACTATACGAGATACCTTCTCAGCTCCGAATTGCGCAATCCAAGGATGGCTGCTCCCGAGGGGCCGGCTTTGCTCGCAATCGAGCAGTGGACTTGGGAGGACCGAACCTCGACAACCACCACCAACAAGCCATCAGACCGGCCGAGCAGTGTCACTCCTTTTTGTGCTTTCTGGACAGTGATGACCGTATGCATCCCAAGCGAGTGTACGAACAAGCCATGTGGTTCTTGTCACGGGTCGACGACGACCACAACAACCACAGTAAATCCTACCAAACCTTGCTGGGATGCACGTTTGACCGGGATCCACCCGATGCGACATGGCACTATGCCACATGGGCCAATGGACTGTCGGATGCGCAACTGTATTTGCAACAGTTTCGGGAAATGACCGTGTTGCAACCCACCTGGATGATTTCCCGTCCGTGGTTTCTCCAACTGGGTGGGTACATGGAAGCTCCACCACCATCGTCATCATCATCCGCAGTCGAACCAGCCACGACTTTGACACCAGGAGACGCCACCACCAAGACGGTACCAATGGACACCCACTCCGACCCCCACGGCCAAGAGATGAAGAAGAAGAAATGGTCCATGGTCCATCCGCTTCATGATTCTCCCTCCTCGCTGCGCTTGGCCGAAGACTTGCGTTTCTTTTATACCCATTTGAACGCAGGTGGTGCATTGGCCTTGCTGCGCACCCCAACGCCTCTGGTCACGTATCGACATGGTGGTTCGGCCACGTGCTGGCAGCACCACACCAACAAGAACAAGAACAACAAGACTGACGAAACAGCCGTGTCGTCATCACCCCCCAAGAGTGTGTCGCAAAGCTCTCAAACCTCACGACGACTCTTGTTGCAATTGCGGGTGTGGGCCTTGGAACACTTGGTGTTGCAACGACCCCCGCAGGAACCTCCCATCCAGAATGGAGTTGCTCCGGCAGTTTCTCCCAATCCATTACAGCAATGGTCTTCGTTTTGTGTATGGGGTGCCGGGCGGGATGCCAAGGAGGTTCTCAAAGCCTTGTCGCCCGAGTTGCGTTCCAGGGTGGCGTGTTTGGCCGATGTCGATGTGCACAAACTATCCACGGGGTATTATGTCAATCGACACTGGGGGTGCAAAATTCCCATTGTTCACTTTTCTCTGCTCGCACGTGATGCCCAAGTACGACACGAGCTCCAACACGAGTTTCAATGGCAGCAGCAACAGCAAGACGAAAAACAAGAACCGCAGTTGTCGTCATGCACGGGTGGTGATGGTACCGGTAGCAACAGGATTGGTGGAACATCCAGCAACGCGGACCGTAGAGTTGGACCTGTCTCGAGTTCCTTTGGTCGCATCCGGAAAGGGAAACCAACACTTGAGCACAAGCACCCACATGGTGAAACGACTGAGAAGAATTTCCAATCACCACATCCGTTGCTCCCATCCAAGGACGACGACGACGACACCAACAAGGACAGCAACTCCCAGGAGAGAAATGTGCGAGATGTGCGACCGCGCCAAAAGAAGCGGCGCAGGGTCCATTCGGCGAGCCTCCTTCATGCCAAGGATTTGAACCCGCTTTTGATTCAGTCCTTTCCACAATTACCAGTGATTGTCTGTGTGGCCATGTACCGAACGGGAGGAGCCTTGGAACACAATGTCAAATTGATTGGTCGGACGGAAGGTTACGACTTGTGGCATGTCGTCTAGCCATTATTGCAATGGATGAGAAAAAGTGCAACCTCATAGAGACAAGGGAACGAACGGGGAGCAAATGTCGCCCCGTGAAATACGGTGCATACCACCAACAACGGGTAACGGGTGGGAACAGGTAAGACGAGTTTCTGAGAGGATCTTACATCTACCTAAAACTTGTATCTGACAACAACTTTTTTCTTTAGTATACCCCTTTGCTAAATGGCATTGATATGATTCGTTACCCGCATTCCTCCATGAAAGACAAATATGATGATGATTTGATCGTAAGTAGCCATGCTGTGGGACCGAGAGTTTGAAAGTAATGAGGTCGGTCAGTCAAAGCTTGAAAGGCAATTCCTTTTGCCTTCCCGGAACATCTATATTTGGACATCTGCACTCACCGTTACATTTTCATTTCGTTTTTTATCCGTAGTCGTTTACACGATGGAGGCATTTCGATTTGGAGAGGCCCCATTCCTCACCCCCAGGTTGGTCGCGTTTGGCTCTGGAGACAATCGTCGTTGAGTGTACGGTGATGTAGCTTGTTCTGATTGTGGTTCGACGGCCTTAAAGTCTGGCTTTAGATGATGCTGACTTTCTTCTTCTTCTTCAATCTGAAGTTGACTATTGAACTTGTTGATCATGCTTTCCACAATCTCCTGGCCCTTGGCTTCCCATTCGCGACGATTCTTCTCGGCGTAGTTCAGGTATTCGTCGCTGGAAACACCGAAGACACCACAATCTTTGAGCTTTTTGGCCAAAGGGATGATGTAAAAGTCGAAAAAGCCCATTTCACCCTTGTACCAGAACTCGGCAGGGTTCTTTTCAGCACGTCCATTGTGATAGGCAAGGAACAGCTCATGGAATAATCGTTCGTTCCATCTGCGGTAAATGTGCCAATGCTGCATCGTGTGGGCGACATCCGAAGCCTGGATTAAATGCTCAATCACAATCGTGGCTTTTCGATTCACCACGTCCGAGGGCGAATCCGTGCTAGTCTCTTCGGAAAAGGCCTTGTCCCATCGCTGATTGCGAAGAAGCTTGAGATCTTTGTCCATGATATCCGTGGCCATGACAGAATTCACAACGAGCTGTCGGAACCGCTTCATTTCGTCTGCGGTGGGACAAATGACTTGTCGCAAGCACTCAAACTCGGCGTCCATAAAGAGACTCCACGACAAGTCCACGGAATTCTGTTCCGCTACACTCTTGTTCTTGTAAATCTCGGCCAAATGGGACTTTTCCTTGACCAATTGAGTGTTTGGCACACCGACATGGTCCACGTCATGAATCAAGGCTGCAAAGACACAGGCAAACTGAGTCAAGGGATCGGAGGTAATTCCAAACGTAAAGTCATGCAACAATGAAAGAGCATCTCCAGCTTGCTTGTCCTTCTGTTGTTCCATCAGCGAATCGGCCGTGATGATTCGTGAAAGGAGCTTGACCACGGACATGGTCACATGACTGGCATGCTCAAAGTTGTGGAAAGGATTGTCTCGGTACATTTCTGATATGGTACCAATATATTTGAGCAACTTATCCGTGACTTCTTCGCTCAAAATGATTTTGTCAGGATCCTCTTGGTTTTCATTCACAACAGCGTCGAAAGCCGGAAGATGAATGATTTCCTTCACCTCGTCAAGAACCATGGTGGCATTCTCATTCTCTGGTTCAGAAACCGACGGGAGACTTTGCATGACTTTGCTGCTTCGGACCCTTCCAAGTTTCAAAAAGGCGTTTCTTCGTGCGATGATACGTTTCATTAATCGACCGAGGACATCCACGTTCCAGCCAATGAGTCGTTGTGCCTTTTCATCAATGGTTGGCATTCGAGGCGTCAAGTCCGCCTTGCTGAACTGAGGAAGTGAATCCGGCGCGTCTTTCGAACCAGATTTTACCGATGGTGAGGACCTTAGTTGAGGGTCCAACCAGAATGTCTCCAAAGCTCCTTTGCCCTTGGCTTGAACAAGATCTGTTCTCTGCAGAACCCAATGTCCCTTTCCGGCAGCCACCAACAGTTTTGCCGTTTCCTCCGACATGTGGATACGGTTCCGCTCTCCGGACGATTCAATTCGAGCCGCTGTGTTTACTGTATCGCCAAACAACTGAAATCTTGACTTGTCACCACGCAGAACGCCGGCAGTAACAGGTCCTATGTTAACAAAATGAAAACACAACGCTGTTGAGACACAGCAAAGCCAAACGCTCTATGCACACCAACAACCAATCTATTTGACCTACCAGAGTGCATTCCGAACCTCATGGCCAAATCACCTGTGTCAGGACCCAACTGAACTTCCAATTTCTTGGAAACGTGAGCCATTTCTACGAGACAATCCTTGGCAAATCGAGCCATAACAACTGCATGATCTGGTTGTGGATCTGGAAGACCAGCCACGGCTACGTAGCAATCTCCTACTGTTTCGACCTTGAAGACGCGTCGTCGCTTGGCAATCATATCAAACGAATGGTAAACGGTTTCGAGCAACGTGAATACTTGTGTTGGTTCGCGAACTGAGCTCCACGCTGTAAAACCAACAATATCTGCAAACATGACAGTGGCACTCGGCTGAAGAGCACGAAAAAGGCATGAGTGAGGCTCCGGGTGATATTTCTTATGGCAACGATGTACGACTATGCTTACGAAAAGGTCGGCAATGGGCTTTGTGCCGAAGGGATGAGCTACGGCATGTGCTCCATCTTCGTCGAGGAATGTTTTCAGTTGTTCTTTCTGGGCAGCTCCGAAAGCGAACTTCTTCTTTTTGTCCCTTTCTGCAATCGCAGCTTGCTCTTCGGCATCTCTCAGAAGTCGGTCGCGAACATTACTAGGGAAGAGGGCTGACACGATCGCATTGGTTTTCTTGGCCTTGGACACAACTTTGGAGTTTCTGCGCTGAACCATTAGGTCATACAAGACAAAAACCGCTATGAATACAAAAAAAAACATAAAACGTCTGAGTGAACTTCACTTTGGTTTGAGTGCAGGTTTGTATATGTTCTTACCGGCAGTGAACACAAACAAGCACAATACGACAACTGCATAAAACAACGGTCTGCTGGTGCGGTAGCCATCTTCGAAGGAGGGGGATGGGTAAATGCGCAAGTCGTAATCACACTTGTCGAGTGAAGTAGATGAATCCTCCACAGACACCGTTGGGGCAAATGGAGAGGTGATTTCGAGGTGGTTATACTTTGTGTCATGAAGGTCACCTTCGCCCAGATAGGTAGCGTCTTGTCCATCGAGGCGGTAGGTAAAGTCTTCACCACAAGAGTTGTGCAAAACGACAATGATACCCTTGATGTGTCCGGGAAGCAAGTTTAGGAAATAAGTGTCCCACGGAAGCACCCCCACAATGAAACCCAACAGGCTGTCTCGATCGATCTTCTCATTGCCATTTGCCAACGAGGGATAAATCGGTTGCATAAGGAAACTATGAGGATTCGTAATTTCATCCCGAACAGCTCCTTCATAAAGAAAGCCAAGGTTAAGTACCTCGGAGAGTACAGCTTGGGAGGATTCCCACATGGTCCGGTACACACGGGCAAAAACAGGATGAGACAACAGGTTGAAGTTGATGATCGAAGGATCATGCGGTGCTGGTGCCTGCTGCCATACAACACCGTATGCCCCTGGGCCAAAATCTACTCCTCCAGAACCGTCTTCAGGTACTGTGTCACCGCTCGTGCCGTTCTCCCCCACGAATCGGTACACGCTGCGTGTAATCTCTGGTACCTTCAAGTCGGGTCCGAGAAAGTCTACGTGGAGATCAGATGATGAGTTCACTCCATCTTGCACCCACTGTTGGTTGGTCCATGCATAGTCTTCCCACATGGCCTTTTTCTCTTTGGAAACCAAGGCGACAAGAGACATTTGTAGAGCCCTCGAAAACCGATTGTTCGTATTTCCCCGTTCCTCGAAATGTGGCATGGTCAAAAAGGGCCACTCCACATTTCTGTCCAGGCTGTAAGATGCAACATTTATGGCTTTGTATGCGAGAAGACCGAAGACAGCAACAGCTTCTTGGCGTGCTACAGCACTAACCTGGTAACCAAAATCTTCGAATCTGTGGACAACATCATCAGAGCACCACAAACGTTAGTCTAGACTTTCACATCTGTCTATCCGAAAGGCAACAACCCACACTCACTGAAGCTCAAAATCGCTTGTTTCTTCATTAAACGTAAAAACATATGTGACTGATGCAAATGCAATAGCAGTTATGCCGATGACGAGCAACACAGCAAGTTTGGATAGCTTCACCGCTTGGTCATCTGCCTTGGCCACAATTTTGTCATCCGAATTGGATGTGCTTCCGTAACCGGCGAAGCCAGGATTGGAACTACCTGCGATGGACTGCGTCGTAACGCCAGGCTTTGGGGGCTCCTCTTCGAAGCTACTTTCGCTCATGGTCCTCTTGCAAGTCCACTTCGCTTTCCTGCAACTTTTTATGAGAGCGAAGAGCAACCTTGTTTTCGCAAAAATAATGTGATTCTAATTAATGTGACGATTGATAATATTGATAAAAGCTGACCACTACTTCTATTGGAAGGTTCGTCCGCGCAGGGATGAATGACGTATACAGAACTCGGTTGGGCCTGACGCATGACATCCGAGATGACAGTATCATGTCAGGCCCAACCAAACACATGAGAGAGTCAATGACTCTCACTTTTCCGACGTGTCTACTCGTACTCGTATCTCTAATCTTGACTAGGATCTCTAGGAGCCTACTCGTACGTATGTAACTCGTACTCGTGTAATGGATGACCGTCGCACACGAATATTAATACTCCTACGAGATACGAGATACGAGATACAAGAAAGTATGAGAAATGAGCACGAGTACGAGTAGGCTAGGAGTAGGAGTAATATGATTGATATTGGCTGGATATTTTCCTACGACCTACTCGTATGACATTCTTCCGAACTATATCGACCTGTGCCATGTGACATGGTGATGTATGCATATGAGGAATGAGGACGGTTTCTCTCTTCAACATGCAAATTGCCAACGAAGTAGTGAAGAAGCACTAACTACTAACTAGAGGTAAAAGGTCCGAGGTCCGAGGTCCTAGGTAGGTAGAAAGGACAAGGTCTGGAATCTGGAACCTGGAACGTCCCTGTCTAGTGTCTAGAGAGAATAAAAATAACATGATGTTGTATGTTGTGTATTGTGCAAGGACAAGGACGTGGCCGGTTGACCGGTGAAATGAAAAGGGACAACTTCGAACTTAAATATGTCACGTTTTGATCCCACAGTCCGCGAGCCGCGAGGCTGCCAATAACAAAGTTATGAAGAAATCGAGAAGCAGGAGCGAAAGATGTAATCCGGTGGACAAAAAGTTGGTTCCACGTCCAAAGGTGACATCCACTTGATCATTGTCCACCACGGGCGTTTGTCTTGTATTGGGAATTGGCTTCATGAGAGTGTGATAATCATCACTGTCGCGATGTGGTTCCAGGTCCGAGTTGTCAATGGTCTTGGGGATATCGGGTGTCACTTGATGGTGGGGGCAAGACCCATCATGATCATGCCTCCAATCGACGTGGTGGGATGCATCCGATTGGGTGCCGTCGGTGTCCGCAACAATGGCTGAATCAGCTGCGTCGGTGGAGTTTGGGGAACAGGGGCCGCTTGTGTATCGGTCGGGTCCGCACTCGACAATCAACGTGAGCGCCAAGCGCGGTGACTCATGGTCTTCCTGGTTTGAACGGCATCGTTTCCCCAAATTTGCTGTCGTCATGGTCGATAAGCAAAGGGGCATAGATGATTACTATAATTGTTTATGTATAAAATTGTCAGTACAGTATTTGTACTGTAATAAATGATTACTATAATTGTTTATGTATAAAATTGTCAGTACAGTATTTGTACTGTAATACACTAGGCAGGTCGCTCGTGAAGCCAGCTTGTAAGTACACGAGCGAACGAAAAAAATACAAAGGACAGATGGGGCAAGGGGCAAGAGGCAGGACAACACTAGAAGAGGACCGTCTTTCTTCACCTGACGAGTGCCAGTTGTCTCCGTGAAACTTAAAGACACCCAGCAAGATGAAAATCATTTCCTGCATGGATCCAAAGTCGAAAGTGTCAATTCAATCAACTTCTTTTCAACGATCTCACATAAAAATCAAACAGTGAGAAATCTCATCGCCTCACACATTAATCACCCAATCGACAAGACAACACATAACGACAATGGTCCGTGAATTGAGCTACACGACGATCACTCATGTGATGGAAACCTGGGAAATGGTTCGTCAGAACAACGACTATGAAAAGATGGCTGGAAAAATTTTGTTCCAACAGTACGTGTGATTGTTGTTATCCGATATTGATGCTGGTGACTTTGCCCACTTTTGCTGGTATGTCCATCCGTGAAGGCCTTTCTGTCACATTGTATTCCTCATTAACAACCTCTTCCGTTTGGCAGATTGTTCAAGAAAGAACCAAAGACAAAGATTCTGTTTGGATTTCCAATCGATGTCGATACCGATTCAGCGGAACTTCTAGATAGCAAGAGATTTCTCATGCATGCATCTTATCTCATTGAGATGCTTGATACGGCCTTGCAGATGTTGGGACCTGACATTGAGGTACGTGCGATCAGTCTAATGTGTGAAATCGAGAATGTCTTGCCTTCTGGTTGTGTATATCCTGTTCGTCTCAACTCCATTCTTTTCTTTGCAAATTGTTAGTTGTTGACTGGAATCATGTTGGATCTGGGGGCTAAACATCAACGTTACGGAGTAGGACCCGACTTGTTCCCGGCAATGGGGGAAGCTCTCATGTTCACGCTCAAGGCAACACTGAAAGAAAAATTCACCTCAGAAGTCGAACAGGCTTGGGTTGAGACATACAAGGAGCTCACAAATGACATGATTCGTGGCCAAAAGAGAAAGTAACTTTCCCAACGACTTCTTCGATCATACCAGATCAGGTACGCCACATTTTAGTCAGCACTCCACACGGTCCGCTTCTTGCCATTTGTTCATTTTCCATAGTCATATCACGATATATTCATAAGACACAACCCTCGCTATAGCCAAAGCATATAGTCCTAGAGCTCATCTACCTAGAAAAACATGAACTCCCAAGTTACCGAAGAAGTTCCATTGGTATTTTGCACACGAAACAGTCGCTGCAGATTTCACTGAGCGGAGTTCAATTCAAACTCTTTAACAAGCTACATTTAATGCCCAACATCGTGATTCATTATCCTTGTCCTCTCTTGGGTTGACTGCATTCGTCTCGTATCCTCTTGTCATCCCCAAGGTCCTGTGGAATCGTGGATGCATTCAATACTTGAACATGTTAGTTTGTCTAACCCATCTTTTCTAGAGCGCAGTTCTTGACTTCCCGATTTCCCCATCAAAAAAGTGAATGGGAAATAAATCACGTTTGACATCTATGGAATAGTTTAACAGCTAAATCCAGAAGCCGAGGCTTTGAGTTCCACCTTGCTTGCTTTTTCGGCAAATCGCAAACTCGACAGCGACTCGTGATAGTGTGTCGAAAGGGGACAGCAACAGATGACCGCCAACACCTTCGAATTTCCGCCTCCCAAACTGTCGCATAGAAGCGAGGTCAGTTTTGAGTCCCGATATGCCACAGTCTTGCTACCGGCTTGCAACTGCTCAATCACATTCGACAATGCACTGAGGCTCTTGTTGATGTTTTTGGTTTCTTGCAAAAGTGCTCCCTGAGAAGCAACAAACATACACAAGTGAGAGACCGAAGAAAATGTAACATTCACAAGTTGCTAACCCTCCACTTACCCCCACAAAGTGAGCCTCGCTTTTGGAGAGCCGTTCGCTTCCAGCCAAATCGCAAATGTTCAGCTTCCCTTTTCGGGTTGATCCACTATCCTCTGTCACAATGTAGTGAATTGTAAAAACCAAGTGACTCCGTGAACTTTCGGCGTTCGACGAAGTGGACTTGATGCATCGCTTGTTTTGTGCCAAATTCATTAACTCAAGACATTCATCTTCTGTTGCAATCTCCTGCACCATGTTACCTTCGATGTTATTAGTGACCATGGAAACTTTCAAGCTTTTACGGCCCTCACTCTTTCGTTCGGACGACAGCAAGTCATAAACATTCTCGTTGTAGATTTCCACAATCTCAACCTTAATGACGACTCGACTTTTTCCCTTTGTGCGGTTTTCAAGTTTTGCCTTGTCGGCAAACAACTTTTTGATGGATCGTGTCACAATGCCTTCGTTTCCAGGTTCTCCCAACATTGTGTAGGTCTTTCCCGAACCCGTTTGCCCATAGGCAAAGAGTGTGACATTGTACCCATCAACAGTGCTTTGTACCAGGGACTCTGTCGACTCCCACACATCTCTTTGGCTGTCTTGATGTTGAAAGACATTGTCAAAGTGGAACTGATGTCGTGCCCGTCGGTCTTTTAATCCACCACGATCTTTCTTGGGTTCCAAGACCTCAATCGCTTTCTTGGTCAAATCAAAAGACTCCTGCTTTTGTCCATTTCGCTTCGTAGAATTCGTGCGGCGATCACTAATGGACGGGAACTTGAATATTGCACCTTGATCTTTTGATTCTGACGCTCCCTTTCCTCCTGCTCGTAAAGCTGCTGGCTCCTGCTTTTCTTCTTCTTCAGACGTCATTGGTCGTACTCGAACAAAGACACGAATATTCCCCATGAGCTGCATAACCCGTGCATGCAAATCACGCCGAACTTGGTCACTTTCCATTAATTGTTCATGCAGCTCCTTTTCTCGCTCGCCCGAAAGAGCCGCATATTCCTTGAATTTGTCGTGTTCTCGTGTCTTTTCGTGGAGCTTGGTCTCTAGCACTTCCAAATCATCCTTTTGTTTTAGTGACTCTTGGTACAATGTCTTCTTTTCGGCTTTCAAGGCTTGTTCCCGCTGCTGAGATTTCCGAAGGGCTCGTTCCAAATCTTGAATCCTTTGATTCGATGACAAGGTGTGTCCCTGAGCGTCCACTTCCATTCTCTCCATACGCTCCTTCATTTGGGCCAAGTCCGCATTGGATTCTTCTAATTGCTGCATGGTTTCATTCAAGGCGTCGTCAAGTTCTTGTGTGCGGTCGTTCAGTTCCTTGACTCGTTCCTCTTTGGTGGATACCTCAATTTCCATTTGCTCCAACTCTTGATCTTTGGCAACTTGCTCCTCTTGCAACTGCTTGAGAGCATTTGAATTATCTACATTTTTGGATTCAAGCTCATCCAATTCCAGTTTGTGCTTCTTATCCATTTCGTCAAGCTGTTGTTGCAGATCCACAATGTATCGTTCGGATTCGACAAGTTTCTCTTCGAGATTGGTAACGTGAAGCTTTTGGGCGCGAAGATTCTCGTTTGCCTGGTCCAGATCGGCTTGTTTGCGAGGAAGGTGCACCGTCTCGAGATCACGTAGTTTCTCTTCGAGAACTTTGACTTGATTGCTCAATTCGTCGATTTTACTTTGGTTTTCCTCATGCACGAGAAGAAGTCCTTCCTTGTCTTGCTCCAAAGCTTCGTTTTCGCGCGCAATCGTTTCCATTTCGGCAGTAACGTCGCTGGACTGCTGTTCCTGCTCCAATCTCATGGTTTGCACTTGTCCTTGCAAATGGTCCACTTGATTCTGGTAACTCGCCAATTCTTTCTCCAACGAGGCTCGTTCTGTTTGTTGCGCATGAATCTTTTCCTCCGCCTCTTGAAGTTGTTCTCTCAAGGCGGGGATTTCCTCCTGTTCAAAACGCGTCACTTGTTGAAAACACTTTTCGAGTTCACTATTCAATTCCTGGATACGATCGCCCAGGTTGGTGTTATCTTCCGTCATTTGCGAGTGTTCATCCTCCAATCGTTGCTTGTCGTCCGACAGCAGTCGTAGTTTGGCATCTGTTTCACTCGTCAAGGTTTGAACCGAACTCGTGGCTGCTTCCAATTGTCGCTGCAGAGTCGTCATTTGTTCCTTGTACTCGGCAGCTTGGCCTTGCAGCTCGGTCATTTTGTCTTGTTGCATCTTGAGTTTGTTCCTCGCCTGATTTAGCTCGTGCTCGGAGGCAGGCAGCATTTCTTGTTCCAGACGATGAACTTGTTGCTGATACTGATCCAAGTTCTGTTCGAGTTCTTGCATGTGGTTACGATCCTTGTTTTGACGTGATACCAGCATGGTATTTTCTTCTTCGAGACGCTCATTGTGTTGCGCGAGCTGTTCCATGTCCACTTGGACAATGGCACGGAACCGATCTCGTTCCGATTTGACCTGCTCCAATTCGAGCGTGAGCGCCGAGTGTTGTTCCACCAAACCCATGGTTTCCTTCATCATATCCGTAAATTTGGACTGAGCATCCGATTCTGTCTGACGTGCCTCTTGATTTGCTTTCAATAAGGCTCCTTGCTGTTCCTTGACAATCTTGATTTCGGAGGCCAGCGCTTCCATTTGCTTGGAACTTAGCGTTGGCTGTCTCGTCTCGGTAGTATCCGACGTCAAATCGGAGGAATCCTCCAGGTCTACGGTATCTTGTGCACCTATTTCATTGCGAGGAGGCGAAAAGACGAGCATTCGACTTTCGGACTTTGCCGAGGAGTGACCACGACGAGCGCTGAGAGTCAACAAGAAAAGCAGTGAGCAACAACAACACGTCATTTCTACAAGCCAAAACCGACACATGGCATTTTAGCACTTACGATTCATGGCCGTGACTCTGGCGTCGATTGGGAGGAGAAAAGACGGAACATCGTTCTTTGCGTTCGGCGTGACTGGCCGTGGCGGCGGCGGCTGTGGTTTTGGCCAAGGGCGGCTTGCTATTGTCATGATGAAATGGCTTTCGTTTGGTCTTGGTCGCCGATCGCGTGAGTCGAGGGGACATTTCTCCTCCACGTTCTTCCACAACTTTGTAGTAGGGTGTAGGGCCTTGAGGAATTGGCATGGACGTATCGTCACGATTCTCGGATGGGGGAGGAGAATCCAAACGTTCGTTTTCCTGGTTTGTCAATGGAAGTGACAGACGGCGACGATTCGAAGAAGAACGCAACGTTCGGGACGACGACGATCTGTCCTGCACAACCGTAGGATCGTCGGTTTCCTCGTGGGTGAGAGGTTCGCGTTCCAACTCCTCCTCTTTGTTGTTGCTGTTGTTTTCGTCGTTGATTCCACGATCCTTGGTATTATTATGATTGGGTGAGGAGGATTTGGTTCCAATGGAAAAGCGTCGTGACTGACGCCGCCGTTTGATCACCTTTTCGGGATTGACGGACGTGGAGGAGGCAATCGAATGGGGTAAGGACAGGCGTCGTTTCTTGCGTTCCTGGACTTGCTGGAGCACTTGTTGTTGTTTCTTGGAGAAGGTGGTTTTCTGTTGTTTTGCGGTAGCCGATCGTGTTTGAGGAGGAGCAGCCACTGCTGGCATCTTGTGGTTTGTGTTCAAAGTCTCTCACTCTATAGAATATCGTATGCCCGTGGACACTCCAGTCGTCTTCTCTGTTCCGATGTGTCGTATACTTGGTCGTTTGGGGATGGATTTGTGAGGTCTGCGTTCTCTCTAACCGTTCGATCGTTTTGGTCATCCCGAGACTGAGCAGAAAAGTGAGGAATAGACGGCTCGCCGCGTGACAGACACGATCGCGCGGAATTGATAGTAATTGTACAAATGTCTCAGTCACGCGCGGCGATCTCTTCTTTGCTTTCTTCCGCGCTCACAACATTTCGCGCACCATTTTTTTTGTGCGAATGAATTTTTGCGTCGTCAGAAAAGAGGGGCACAAGTGATGACGAAACACCTCGAACCTCGAACCTATAGAAATAGGCTTTGACTCTCTTTCAAAATCATTCTGAACTCTGCACTGTCCCAATTGTCAATTACCAGTTACCAATATCCTATCTCGTTCCATTTTCATGCCAGAGAATTCGAACCACGATGGGAACGACTGAGTCTTTGTCCGAATCTCCACCACAAGGTGCACCGCACGATTCAGAGCCAACCGAGAAGCACCGCGTGTTGCCCGCAGAGCAGGGCATTGATTCTCCAGGCGTGGATCATGATACAATGGGTGAAACCAACATGACAAGGTCATTTCCTCACAACAAAAGCAGTGGTTCGGATCCAACCCATCGTCGCCAGCCGTATCATCGTCCAAACAACCGAGTTGTCCAGGACGACGCTCCATCCCCTACTGCCGCCGGACCCTCCTTGCCGGATCAAGTCTTGGCTTCGGCAGTGGCCGGGACGGTGGAATTTTTAAAAGTGGCGGGCGGTTGGACCTTGACGGCCACGGGCAAGGTCGTGGCACCTCCCTTGCACATTACGCGCACGGTCGTGTTGCCGCAATTGTGGCAAGCCACGGTCCAAGTGTTGGGACAAGCCACACCGCAACGAGTCCAGGATTGGTTGCGCATTTTCCAATTGGCCCTCGTCCAATTCATGGCCGTCTTGGGGTCCACCGAATCCGGTTCCGAATTTCGACACCGCCTCGTTCTCGTGTTGGGCGACCTGTTGGATTGTCTCAGTAGCACGGCCACACGACAAGTCGTGGTGGATCTCACAGCCAGTGTCGTGTCCTTGGGCCAAGCCTTGTATACACCGGAAATGAAGCAATTGGGCCAACAATGGACCATTGCCCTGACACGAATCCTTCAAGTGCTGAGTTCGGGACGCGTGCAACAGGCCCTCCTCGATGGACACGAATTGTGGTGGGCGCTGTGTGCCGTCTGGGCCGATCCGCAGACCACGGCTGCCGTGGCCGAAGTCACGGCCTACTTGTGTTATGCCCTGGAAATGGAAGATGCCCTCCTCGATGGAGCCGCGGGTCATTGTTCCCAAGACAAGAAGGAAACGGAACCGGCCCGCCGCACGAAACAAAAGCAACAACAGCAACAACGACGACGACAACATCGCGGTGCCTATCAACAAACAACCTACCACGATCGAGTCTTGTTACGCAATCCCAATACAACCGTCGAAGAGGCGATTTTGAGTAGCCTTGGAGTCTCGGACCAACCCAAGAAGGATTGTCAGGTCCCTGGCTTTTCGGCCTCTTTGAATGAACGAGTTACCAAAGGAAACTCGGGGCCCGTGTGCCCCAACGACGACAACGACCAGGATTCTTGCAGTGCCAATGACAAGGATACAACGACTGCGTCGTTTGATGATTACCAAGGACACTATGATGATCCACGCAGCAATGCCAACCGCAGTGCCGTTCATTGGGACGAACGAGCACGCAATGACGTTCATGTGGAGTATTTGCGAAATCAAATTGCCCAACACCATTCGCCGGCGCGAACGGCCCCAATTCAGAGGCACACCCCACCAAGCACAAGCACAAGCTCGACCGTGGTGGTACCCGATGTGGAAGATGGTCCGACAAACGAGGATACACGGTCCAGCATACACTCGCCAACCACGCGAGGAGGGGGTCGTCCGAGTCGAACACGAAAACGTGCTCGAACGCCCATTGACACGGCTCCAATGGCCGAACAAGGTCCCGAGTGGGTGCCCGAGCCTCTCACCAACGCTCCTTCACAAACCGCAACGGCCACTTTGTTGCAAACCCCAACCGAGAACGACGATGATACGGCTGCCGACTATTTTCATCGAGTGTTGCACGACTTTTTGTCACAGAAACGAGCGCAAGGAGTGGATCGAGTGTTGCAAGACCAGTTGAATGCCAGCAACGGTCCCGACAATGCGGTTGCTTCGTTTTGGACCCGACCGGGACGTGTCACAACAAACAACACCACCAACAACAACAAGGAGAAACAACCACAAGTGACCGAACCAGTGGACTCGATTCGGCAACAACTCCAGGCCTTGCGGAACGAATTGGCCCACAAGACAACGACGCAACAACAACGAACGGCCGTTGCATCCAGTCGTAGTAGTTCGGTGTCATCCCCCAAGCCAACGACGACGGCTCGTGCCTTGTCCTTTGTTCAACGACACAAATGGTGGATTTTAGTAGGTGTGGCCTTGTGGTTCCTTTTATTGGTCACTACAGGATTTGGTTTGGCCTGTTATGGGTTCTATGCCCTCGTGTGGGCGTCGCCCGCCGCAGGACCGTCCCCCCAGTCGTTCCACCACCACCACCCGGAAGACGATGTCGTGATTCGCATTGTGCGGCAAGTTGTGCACGTGGACGCCCAAGGCCGAGTCCTGGACTTGAACCACGTGGAACATGCTCCGAAGAAACCACTCAGCGACCAGGAACTGGACCAAATCTCCCATTGCATTGCCGTAGCCGTAGACGCCACGACCAATGAGGACGAATGAAGCATGGGCATTTATCACCCGGAAACAAACCTCGTGTCTTGCAACCAAAAGTCCAATCGTTGTCGCTCATGCCGCCTTTTCATTGGTGGGGATTTTTTGCAAGAATAACACAGTAACGCATAGGTTCTTTGGGAATATTTGTTACCCAAATGTGTGACATGTGTCTACGAATCCCTTGTTTTGTAGTAGTGATTTAGTGATTGTTAAAGGACGACAAGAACTTCAAGAGTTCACTTTGCCCCTTCTTCTTCTTTTTGTGTTTGGGTTCCCCCAGTCGTTGTTGTTGTTGTTTCTTGTGGCGTTTCCGGGTGAGGGAAGTGTCCCGTTTTGTTTGAGATTGTTTCGAGTCTGGCAAGGGGAGAAAGTCACGGTCCAACGGTTGAGCGACGGACCAATCTCCAGTGGTGTCACCCTTTGGGGATGCACTCCTCCTCTTTTTGCCAGCAGGAGCATCCTTTGGCAAGCCTCTGGAGGACTTGTAGTGGACCTGGTTGTCGTGGTTGGTGGGAGGATGCTTGGATTTGGATGGAGTGCCCTGTTGTTTCGTGTCGTGATGTTTTCGTTTTGGGGCGGCAGCTGGAAGAGGAATGGTGGTGGATTCCTGGCAGGTACCACACCTGAGGCGCAATTGTTGGAGACGAGGCCTCCCTTCCTTTATGGGTGGTGGTGTTGTTCCAGTCACGTAGTGATACCAATGGGCCAATTGCGGCGTGGATGGACGAGCATGGTAGGACGATTGTTGTTGCTGTTGTTTTTGCCTCCGGAGGCGTCGTTTTTGCGTAGCCGTTCGTTGGGTTCGTCTCGGACTGCCGTCGGTACGTTGTTCCAGTCGGGTGGTACATCCCAAGGCACCCGGTTGAAGAGGCGTCCAACAGGTACGACACGTGGGACTATACGATGCATTGGATGATGGATCCGATGCGGTTGTTGGTTTCCGTAGTCGTACTGTGGATGGAACAAATCCGGGATGAAGCCACATGAATGACAATGGCCACGCACTTTTCTGAAGGTGGGATGCCCCCAACGGTGAGGCTGCCAGGGGATCCACCACCGAACGGGGCGTCTCGTGCGGTCTGGACGTCTGGGACTTGTGGTGCTTGGATTTCTGGTTTGGAGGTTGGGTGGGTCGTGGCGCGGATTGTCCCAAATGACGAGCTACCAACTCTTGGGGGAGCCGTGGAGGCTGGTCCTCCATCCTTGTGGTGGTGGGAGAGGAGTTCCTGGCTCCATTGCTTGTGGAATCTTGTCGTGGTTCGTCGGTAGCCCAAAATTCGGAAACCAACAATCCCAATTCTTGTCGATATTGTAGGGTCCGAGCTCGGGCATCCAGATTCGTCGACAAGGGATTCCTCTCCTGCGATAAGGCAGGTTGGGAGGAGGACGACGCCATGAGATGCAACACACCAGATGTACAACAACAACAGGGAGGGGAATGATCTCTCCACCATCACTCACCCTCACATCCATCGGATTCTAGTGTCGCGTGTCACGGCATTAATGCGCGATTCACAAAAAACGCGATTCATCTGCGTGCAATCAATGGGCTATGACGGATGACGGCGGAATGTGTCCGTGTGGACCATGAACCGCAAGGAATGTTATCCTGCCGCAACTACCTACACACGTGCGGTCGATGCATCTCCTTCGGGAACAAACAGCACTACTGCACGCAAGGTAGGCTCCATCACCATAAATCTCTCCCACTATCGAACATGATTCTGTGGCGTCGAGACGACGGCCCTCTATTCGGTAGGTAGGTAGTTTGATACACAGAGAATACAGTCGTTGTAGGGGAATAATACCGAGTGTCTACTTTAGGCATGGTCTTGAGGATATTCTTGTAAGTCTTGTGTGTGTGTGTGTGTGTGTACGTCGTAGGTATATATGTGGGGAATCAAGATGGAACTGGTCTCTCATCCTGTCAAAAGTCTACCAAGGCGGGTGGGAACGTAGAAGAATGGGTGTGTGCTCAGCAAAGAAGGAGGGGCCTGGCAAGAAACGACTTTACAGCGAGAGAGGGCAACACAGATGTTTGAAAGAAACGAACCGACCTTGCCGATTCATGTGTAGCTTCTTCTTCTTGTTCTTGCTTTAGTAGTTGGGCTTGGGACAGGAGGAATCACAGGAAGAAATGGCTTCTCCCACGGCGCGAGGCCACGTGACAAAGCCTTCGAGACATTGATTGCAATCTTGCAAACAGGAAAAGCAGGCTTCAAAGGGCTGCAAAAAGATCCACAAGCCACTGGCAAAAAAGGCCAACGGCCAGGCAATAAAGATCAAGAGAAAGATCCATAAAAGTGCCATGCACGGATTGCCAGCCATGATGATGAATATAAATCGAAAAGAGTTGGTCAAAGAGGAGGCGAGATCAACAAGTTCCAAAGAACCAAAGAATGGCAGCAACCAAAGAGAGATCCAAAGATACACCCTCTCGCAGAAAACCATGCCGACTCGGTCGACGCCTTTGGTCCATTCCGATGGGCTTGGGGCTTGGGCTTGGGGTCCATCTTCCTTCCGTTTTCCGTTGTGCCCTGTTCGGGAATTTGTTGGGTCATGGATGACACCCCTCGGCATGGCATGAACCATTCCATATTCCATCCGAGCTCGCCAAACTGTCACATAGCTCTCTTATGACGCGTGACATAATGGCTCGGAAATTTCTGCAACGCCATCCACACAAAGATACTTAGCCGTTCCGGTCCGTTGAACACAGTCGGGGAACGCATGTCCGCCCATTATTTTCTGCGACCCAAACACGGCAATTCTCCTGTTCCACAGACCCGACAGACACACGCATGCACCATGAACCATAACAAAGATGCGTATTATGGCTTCAATGTGGTCTGTTGTTGGAATGAAGAATAAGAAAGCCAACCAAAGAACCAAACACTTCTTCTGGACAGACCTTGCTGTTGTTGGATCCTCCATTGATTGATTCTCTTTGGTGGATCTGTGGTGTACTATAGAGCAGTTCCATCGGACGAATACGGCAGCAATTTCCCGTCTCCTGGCGTGGTTGGATGACCGCAATCTCTCTCTCTCTCTTTCTGTCTCTGTCGAGCATGAGCCTCCCGAAATCCCGATAGCCTTGTGCAGGATTGTGTCGTTTGCTCCATTCGTGTAAGGAAAACCATGTGGGGGCTCGTGGCAGTAAGGCACGGTCGACCACGAGCTCCATTCGGTCGATTCACGTATGCTCAATCTCGGGGCCAACAACAACAACAAAAAGTCCTTGTCCTTTGGAAAAATCCACTCTCCTGCACCAGTTTGTGTACCACTACCACAAGTCTGACAGTTGGAGAGGCCCAACCATGGACAACAACAACAAAGACAACGACGAGACTCTCGCACTCGGATTCGAGGAGTGATTCGATTCTTCGCCAACCACCATGGTCTCCTACCAAAGCCCAAGTCGACAATGAACGACGACGTAGGCCGGATGATTATGTGACCAATTGGATGCGATTAAAAGATCAAATACTGGCAACGCCACGTGGTCGATTGACGCCTTGCACGTGGCACCAAGCACAAGGCTTGCTCCAAGCCTTGCGTCAACCACAACTCCAACCCGTGTCGAGGCATCCAATGGCTTGGAATGTCTATTCGGAATTGATTCACAATGGATTTGCCATTTTGGATCGCTTGTCGCTAGAACTCCAACATGATGGGCGACCAACTACAACCTTCTCTCAACGGTACCCAATGCTCTCGGTACCCGTTTGGAGTGCTCCGCTCTTGGCCTGGAGAGATTACCTCTTTGTCAGAATTCATCACCACCACCAACAACAACCCACCAACCATCTTGCAGGAGAGGAGGAGTTTGGGTCCTCCTTCTTTCACACTGACAGTGATGGCGCTTGGATCCACGACAATGACATGTCCGAAGCCCGCTTTTTGGATCCTTTTGTCATGCTCTCTCGGATGGAAGACTACCAGAACGTTGGATTGGTGGAACCTCATCCGTGCCTGTATTCCATTGTGTTGCACGCCTTGGAGAAGACAACCACAGTTCAACGACAACAACAACAACACCGCATGGGATCCAATGGTGGTGCTGATCCCTGTCCGTACCATCGTGCCCATGTCGAGATTTATGAAACCATGTTGCATCGCAGTCAGGGCAATCCCAACCATGCCCAATACCATCCCGACAGTTCCACCATGTATCATCTCATTGCCTTGTGGTCTCACAGTGGTCTCCCTCAAGCACCGGAACGGGCCGAATTCTATTTCCAGGCACTTGAGGACTGGTACCGTCACTGTCCTCATCGATCGGCCTTGCGGCCGACACCCCTGGTCTATTGTGCCCTCATGGAAACGTACAGTCGTCACACGTACCGGTCCTCCGCTCTGTCGTCCAACGACGAGGACTCGGGATCCACAGGGGTCCATACTCACACGGCATTTCATCGGATTCAAGAGTTGTATACAGAACTCCATCAAGTCTTTGCACCACACGAATTGCAGGCCGTGACCTACAATCGTGCTTGTCATGCCGTGGCGCAGTGTCGTCATGCCCATTCCGCCACGGCCGCCCGAGCCATTTTGGACCAACAATGCCAACGGTACCTCAACGACTCGGCATCCTCCACCACCATTCGACAATCATCATCGTCGTCGTCATCCTTGGCGCCGGGATCGTCTCCACCAACCCAAGAAGGCGCCCCGGCCAGCAGATTCGAATTGACCCAAGTTCCCTTTTCCATTGTCATTTCCGCCTACGGTCATGCGGGTCGTCTCCTCGAGGCCGATGCACTCTTTGAGTATCTGCAAGAGTTGGCCCAACAAACGGACAATCCGCAATTGCAACCGGGATGGATTACCTGGAACAGTTTGTTGTGGGCCCATGCCCAGGACACGAACCAGGGATCCGCCCAGGACGTCTTGGTGCGCTTGTTCCAAGCCTGGGACGCGGGGCAAGTAGGATCATCATCATCATCATCGTGGATGCACAACCCTGTGGAGGTGTGGAGTGGCATTATGGCCTCATGGGCCCTGTCCAATCATCCGCAAGCTCCCGAGTTTCTGGAACGCGTCTTGGAACGACTGGAACAAACGGTGGTACCGGGAAAACGACCAGGACTTTCCACCTACCTGTATAATACGTTACTGACGAGCTACGCGCGTCAGCATTCGGCTGCCGCGGCCCACAAAGCGGATGCCTTGCTTCAACGAATGGAGAATTCATGCGTGGAGCACAATCCCACAAATGTCCCTCCGCTTCCACCACCGGATAGCAATAGTTATGTCAATCTCCTCATGGCTTGGATCAACGCCGGACAACCCGAACGGAGCGAAGAATGCTTGAAGCAGTTATGTCGCTCACAGAACCATCCTTCATCTCACACGGACAATAAACAGGGGTTGCTGACGGCCCAGCATTTCAATCTCGTAATGGATGGCTGGGTGAAACAATCGAATCGTCCCGATTCCTTGGACCGAGCCATGGCTGTCATGAAGGGCATGACGGAACGAGGGTTTGTTCCCGACAGTTATACCTATACATCTCTCATGTGGGCCTGGGCCAAGTCCCCGACGGTCCAGGATCCAGCCCCACCGGTGGAGCACTTGTACCGTCTCATGATGAGCAACGCACACCAACTCCTTGCCAAGCCGGGTGCTGTCACCTACAATGCCCTCTTACATGCGTGGGCACGGTCCCCCGATCCGGCAGCACCGAACCGCGTCCAAGCACTGTGGAACGAAATCAAGCGCAGTGGTGTAAGACGAAATGCCAAATTGTACAATACACTCATGTCCTTTTGGTCCAGACGCAATCGACCCACAGAAACGGAAGCCGTCTTTCAAGAATTAATCCAAGAATACCATGCGCACGACAACGACGACCACCACCACCACCAAAAAGATGTTCTCCGACCTCAAGGTCGTTCGTACAATGCCCGTCTGCAAGTGTGGTCGAAAGCGGGTCATCCCGAGCAAACGGCCAAGGTTTTGCGCGAATGGATTGCGGCCTACGAATCGGGCATGGTTGTGGATTCCTTGCCCAGTACGAAACATTTTAATGCCGTTCTCCATGCCTGGTTGCGGTCGTCCGATCCACAACGAGCCTCCAAGGCCGAGGCGGGGTTGCGCCAAATGTCCCAATTGGCCCATTCTAATACGTCATTGTCATTGTCATCCACTAATAGGAGCTCCTCGAAACGGCGGTTGGAGTGTCGTCCAGATCATCGGTCGTATGGATCGGTGATTACGGCATATGCCAATTCCTCTCATTTGCCCGAATCGGGAGAAAAGGCCTTTCAATTGTGGCACGAACTGAACGAACGGTTTCCTCCCAGAACAAGGAGCGCGAAGGGGGGGACGGATGACAAAGACGATCTGCATTCCATGCTTCGCATCCACGGGCAAGTGTTTGTGGCCTTGTGTCGGTCGTTTGGAAGAGTCGACAATTCCGTACCACCCGATTCGGCGGCTTGTCTCTTGGTCCAGCGCCTGCACCAAGTGCTCGACCATGTGCCGGCCGTCATTCATTGCGACAAGACGACGACACGTCACTCCTTGACGCAAATGAAAAATGCCTTGCAGTCCATTGTGCTGGATCATGTCCAACAAGAAGGGCTACTGGTCAAACTTGAATCCTTGGAGAATACAACAAACAAGAAGAAGCGAGGGCAAGGCTGAACTCTCGATCGATCGAGGTCGAGGACCATGGTGCAAGAGACGAGGACTCCTCTATTGGACCGATTCTAGACTAATGACGTGGTTCTCCTACACCCTCATCGTTGCCGGAACTTGGAGTTCCTTCCAACAGCTTGGACTTTCGATGCGCAGGTTGCAAAGGATGACGAGCACACTCTTCGGTTGTTTTGCTGTCGTTGCATTGACCAAACAACCCACCGTGACGTTTGTCAATTGACATGACAATGACACGATGTATCGTGTGCATTAGGCTCTGTTCCATGGAGCTTTTGTTTTGGCTTTGAATATTCCTCTTTGTCGGCAATCCAATAGAGAAGTCATAGATACAGAGAGCAGAAAGGATACTTACTAGAGCTACCTTAAGCAACAACTACCATCTGTACAATATAGCCTGGCGCCGTCTGTCCGACACGGCGCTTTTCGGACGGGACTTTTCGAACCTGCCCTTTTTTATAGTTTTATTTTTCTTCCGAACCGTTCGATCCATCGAAGAATTTTCCATGTCCTCGCTCCAAAGAAAAGATTTCTGTTGATGGAATGTTGTTTGATTGCTCTTCCTGGTTTGTTTCCGACAACAAGACACCCCATTGTCAACCATGATGATGGCACGGATGATTCGAACCAGGCGCTTCTGCTTGAGACCGACGTTGGTCAAGCGCCCTCATGTTTTCTCTGTGGACGGCCACAATGCCCGACAACTCTTGCCTTCACAGTCGAATTCCCATTCCGTTTGTTTTCCTTCATGGAAGGATGTGAGAATACCACAAACTAGACAGAGCTGTCCATTGGTCCAATCTAGGAGTACCACTGGTACTGCTCAAGCCATGGAAGTGTCTCGCTCATCCACAGTGTCCAGAGAGAGTTCCAAGGAAGACGACCAGTCGTCACCGACCCAAAGCAACAAGGAACATGACAAATCTCCCTCTGTAAATCCCCATACAAGCAACAGTTTGACAAAGGGCCGCCGAAAGCCGAAACGGACAAGACACGACAGACCAGGAGATCTAAACCCAGCTGTAGCCACTGAAAATACTGAAGAAAATATGGCAGACGAAACCTTGCCACCACCCCTTTTTGAAAATGACGGCGAATCTTGGGTCTATGAGCTGCTCCAAGATCGCCTGCAATCGCTCGAGGTGGGATCCTTGGGTTCTCATGATTTTGTAAACGCACGGGATTATCTGTCCAAGGAAGCAGGTGGTAAGAAGGACATTGTGAAGGGAGACTTATTGGAAGAGTGGTTATGGATCTTGGATCGTCTTGCAAAAGAATGGGAGGTCCATGACCCAGACAGCTTGGTCACAGGAGGATACCAAGCCTTGCCATATCACTCCACCTTGGATCCAATCCTGGCATTGTGGGCAATATACATGAATTCTGTGAGGGAAACAAGCGGAACATCCGTCAAGAAGGATGGATATGAGAAGGGCAGTCCTCCTGACAGGACTCCGACGACTGTCACATTCGAGCAGTTGCGACCATTGTCCATCCTCGAGAAAGTGAATCGATATCTTCACGTAGGTTTCGTGGCACCTCCGTATGCCAATGCATATCTGCATATTGTACAGGGAATGATCAACATGAATAGTCATAACCTTTATGGGAGAGCAGACGAAGTATTTCAATATTTGATGGACCAGGCCGATACAAGATATCGCCCCAATGGACCACTGATAAAGAAACTGCTCCAGCTTTGCCGTCAACGGTTAGAGATGGATCCATCGTCGGCCAATACCGTGATTTCAGATGCGGAACGATACTTTCAATCCATTCATGTGAACGATTTTGCATCCCAACCAGAGGAATATCGACCCAGCCCCGATTTGTATTGTGACATGATTGAACTGTATGGTAAAACAAGAGGCAATGAACTTCGCATGTTGGAACTCTACCAACAAATGAGAGGACAACAACAACAATCCATCGCGAATACGTTGTTGCGCTATGACGCAAGGCATGCGGAAAGGGTTCTTCGGGTCTTGGTCGAGTCCTTTGGTACACAATCACCCTCCGACCAAGTCCTGCATTTGGCAAGATCCATTGTAGACGAAGTATGCGAGTCATTTATGGCCACACGAGACAGTCGATGGAAACCGACCGTCCGTATGTTTGAACTCATGGAGGCAGCCTACCAAAACACCAATGATCGTGGCGCACAGATCTCCTCCTTGCGGCAATTACGGCACCATGTGGAGTCACTGGTGAAAACACCCGACAACAACACGTACGTACAACAAGCGAGAGTGACAAACAAACAAAGACTAGGAAATTCTTCACCACTACCACCACCACCACCACCGTCCTCCAAACCCCCACCAACCATCACTCCTCGAACTGCAAGGCGACCAGTGGTGGAACGCACTCCAGAGGAACAAGGAGGAATTGTTTTCGAGGCGTTGCAGCGCCTTGTGCAGGACCTGAAACAGGGAGCTAATGCCAGCCACATGGAACAAGCGGTGGTCCGTTTTCAGCAAATGGTCGACGCCCAGTCGAATCCAGAGAAACCCTTGACTATTGAATCCATGAATCTGCTGCTTCAAGGATTGACTGGCCTTTCACCATCCTTCAAAGGAGCCTTGTTGGCGGAACGTATAGTGCATTGGATGGAAGAGACCAACTCAAATACTGGGTTACCCAAGCCGAATGGAGAAAGCTATGTTCGTGTGATTCAGGCATGGAAAAGTGCCAAGGACCCCGGTCGTTGTCAAGTCATTCTAGATCATTTGTGTCGACGAGTCAAACAAGAGAATGTGACATTGAGTGACAATCCGACCATGAACAGTCTACCACAAGTAAGTTCTCATTAGTATACGGATTGTAGGTTGTTCCGTAACTTGACATATCGATTCTGATGGTGGAATCGGATGGATGAATCTGCTTTTCCTTTTGACATCTCCTTGCTGCAGATTTTCAATTTTGTGATTCGAGCCTGGGGAGAATCCAAGGACAAACACGGTGCGACCAAAGCCCGAAAGGTATACGATTCTATGGCAGACATGGAAATTCAACCCGACGATCGATGTCACAATTCTCTACTAAATGCCTACGTGCGAAGAACCTATCATGATGTCGACATTTTGCAACAAGCCACGGATCTCTATACCCAACTCCATGACGACGACGACAATAACAAAGACCATGGTGGGCCACGAAAGGATTCCATATGCTGCAAATTAATGGGTGCCTGGTTGAAACACACAAATGGTCACACTCATGTGGAACGTTTGTTTCAAGGCCTGCAACATGACTTGGATGCCGGCAAGCCCGTGTCTCGCGAATTTCTGGCCGATGCCTGTGCCATGCGTTTGCAATCATGGTCCAAGCAAGGAGACCCAACCATGACAACCAACGTCTTTCATGACTGGATCGATCATGTGGAAAATGGCCGGGTGGATCGGAAACCCACCACAATGGATTTTAATGCCGTGATTGATTCCTGGACGAAATCAATGTTTCGGGATGTATCCAAGAAACAAGCCTTGCCAAGTGGGAGCCATGAAGCCAAACAAGCAGAGCGATGTTTACAACAAATGGTGGAATTGGCCGAACGCGGGGAATACGATTGTTATCCCAATGTGTTTTCCTTTACCTCTGTCATCTCGGCCCATGCTCGATCTACCCATTCCAATTCCGGAGAACGAGCCCTAAAAATCTTTCGGAAACAACAAGCCTTGGCGGCGCAACAACAACAACAATCAAATTCCAATATGCGCAAGACGAAACAGAAGCATACCAACCACACCATGACTGGATCCAATGATGTTGTTTCCTTGGAACCCACCATCGTGACCTATGTCGAGGTCCTGATAGCCTTGTGTCGTCATGGTCGTGTCGGTGACAAACGAACGGAATCCTCGTTGGTGGATCTGTTGCGAGAAATGCAAACCCTTCCCGCCGAACAGTTCACTACGGGTAGTTCTACGACAAGAGGAGGACACTCATCGGCCGATTTGACCTGGAAACGATTGCGGAAACTTGAGCAAGAATTGGAACGCAGTGGATGGACTCATTTGTTGTCCGAATACGAACGATTGCAAGCCCATGTGTCGTCCTTGGTACCGGATCGAGACGATAACCAGAATAAGAGGACGATGGAATAGGAAGAGTGGGCATTGGAACCAACAATTGAGTACTAGGTAGAGTAATGTAGACGCAAAGGATCCCAAGGGTATGCCAACACCATATTTTTTCTTCCCATCAGATAGTCTACCTGCTATACCCTATGTCATAATTTGTGCGATTTTCCAGCGATTCCTCGGCGACTCTTTGTGACATGCTTCTGATTCGCGCGCCATCTGCAACCAGAGCTGTGAAGTATCACCCAAACATGTCGAGACTAGACTACATGACTTTCAGTCCATCTACGATATGTACCTGACTAGACCATAGTTACTACACTCCATTCCACACTCTAATGGTACTATACTAAGAGACTACTAATCCCATTTACAAACACGGTAGACTGTACTAAACGACTATAGTTCACCCTAGCCACCACACATGGAATAGTCCCTTGACTGATAGTCCCAATTCCACTCACCCATAGACTATCACCGATGACTATAGTACATCGAAATACACAACATTTGACTATACTATGTGGACTATAGTCCCTTTCATAATCTTCATGTACTATGGTACTATAGTCCCTAAGTCATGACTTCACAGTACGAAATCCATGTATACTCCACCACGCTACTATACGTACATGAGACCCACATGAGACCCACGCCCATCACAACAACGCTATCAGCAGCAACACACCTCACACCCTCGCACCTCACTCTCACTCCATCAACCATCGAACAAGAGTGTCTCCCACACTCAACTTTCCTTCCCCAAACCATTCCTCCACAACTCAAGGAACAAGGTATATGGAACCATCAACTTCTCGCAAATACCTTCATTTCTCTTCACGATGTAATCTGAAGTTCATTCTGGAGTCGAATTTTGCTTACTTCGAAGACACGAAAAAATATATCCAAGAGCAATCTCCCAAAGACCTTCTTCGGTGCCAACTTCATCTATGGGTGAAACGATTTACTGTTGCATGGTTAATTCAGAATTCTGGGTCCATTTCTTGCAAAGAAGAAAACACGAGCAAGTCCAACACTCACGCTTGCAGATTGTTCACCTTGGAGTATGAAGACAAGCTTTCAATCATTGCTGGCATTGTCATTACTCATCTACACGGTCCATCTCCGCAAGTTCCGAATTCATCAGATCATGAGTTTCAACCCTTCATGCCTGATCATTGCAAGAGTCTTACACTTACTGTTCAATGTACACCCACGCTACAGATTGATCAATGCCCTCATTTTCACGAATGTATGAGAAACACCCATCGTGTAAAACAAAAATGTCCGAATGTTTCATCCCAATCTATCATTCTGTCCTGGATGATGCACACATCAACTGGATTCCATTGCACACAACAACCTCAACAACTAGTCAACGAATATATTTTATGCGAATGTAACAGTGAAGAATCCGATCAAGAGGACTGTGTTCCAAGTTGCATCACCCCTTATATTGCCCAATTGACGCAGCTATACGACAAGATACACTGTCCTCCCCTACATGCCGACGAAAAAAAAGACAATCCACCTGCCGTGAACAAATCTCCCAAAAAGAAGAATCTTCTTAAATCTCCACCGAAGAAAGCTACCCAGCATACCCAGCATCCAACACATTCGTATTCCACTTGTTCTCGCAACACCATTATATCATTATTTCTTCAATCGATTTCACGTTCCAAAAAAACCATCAAATATAAACAAAAAGACGACGAAGATCGCCACATGCCTGGCATGCCACCCAAACTCAAGAAACTCCGTCCATCCGATCTCCATGTGAAAGTCCCTCCCATTCCTGCAACTGTTCTAGACCATTGACTGACAGAACTCGGACAACTGGTCATGTTTCACCAAGAGTTGAAACACTTTGGAATCGTGGCTCCTCGGGATGATTGGGAGTCATGGATTAACAATTACGCGGACAATCCTCTTTCAGATCGGCCATTCATGGTCTTGATGACGATCTGTATGAGTTCAAGCACTTCAGATTTACAACTCAGTTCCGTAATGCCCCGTCTTTTTGCTTGTGGAATGACGTCTGCCGATGCTGTGTCGGAGATCGCCAACAAGTACGGCATGGATGCTATGTGCTCCCTAATATCGGAACTTGGACGATATAACGTCAACGCCGAGCGCATTGTAAATGCGGCCGACTACTTTCTACAGCGCCACAATGGGATAATTCCCAACAACATTACAATCCACGAGTTGATGACCCTCGATGGCATTGGGTATAAGACTGCATGCATAATATTGGAGGCGGCATTCGGACGTGTCGACGGTATACCTTCAGACATACATGTTATTCGCTGGGCACACAAGATGGGTTGGGTGCCTCCAAAACTCAGCGGCTTAGCGACATCAAAACATTTGGAAGCATGGGTTCCAATGGATAAATGGTCTCTTATCAATCCACTATTCGGTGCTCTAGGGCAGCATTCTGCTACCATTGATTTACGCACTAATTTACTGTCTCGACTTGGAAAAACACTCCACCTCCACGACGACGTATTCCAGAAGGTCAAATCAATGATCAATACTTATAGATAAATTATGATATGCATTACTAATTCTTTCTCTCTCGTAGATTTTGGTCAACTTTCTGATCTTGTTCATTGAAATTCTGCTTCGGCGGACGATGCATCCTCATCGTTGTCTTCCTCCTCTTGATCGGCGTCACCATCCTCACCGTCATTGAGATCATTTTCCTCTGCATCACTTTCTATGCCACTATCCTCACCACTTTCTTCGTCAATTTTATCGTCCTCATCGTCCTCTTGGTCGTCTTCTTGGTCGTCCTCTTGGTCATGCTGATCATCTTTGTCTCCCAACAAATCTTGTGACTCTTCTCCTTCTAATACTGCTCCATTTTCATTGCCCAGACCGTCGTTCTTTTCTTCCTCATTGTCCTTATCGTCATCGCCCTTGTCGTCATCATTTGACTCACCAATGACTGCCTTTAACGAAAATGGTGACTTTCGAATAATTTTTCGCCTCTTATTTCCGACAAGTTTGGCAGATGGAGGGGTTGTTCCCTTCCCAAGTGTATTAGCTGCAGCTGCAGCTGCCGCTGCTGCCTTTGCTTTTCGTGGGGGGGAAAGCCGCCTTGGCTGCAGAATCATGGACCGTTTACGTTTCTTGGTAGCACGTTTCTTTTTTTCATCATTGCTGTCTTTTTTGGATGGCTTTGCTGGCGGTTTCTTATCGCCGTCCTCGTCATCCGAGACATCCACAGTCATGACTTCCTTTCCATCGTTTGTTGGATTGCTGTCGTCCGTAGGTGCTTGCAAGATATCATCGATGATTGTATCTACCATAGTATCGCTTTCCTCATCCTTTTCCGAAAAGCACACAGAATCTATATCTGAGTCTTCTTCATGCTTCGACGGAACGGTTACATAAACAATTCGGTTAGCCACTCTCACCCGGTGATTTGGTGGTGCTTCGTCGTCCACGGCGGCCACTTTGGCACCAACTTCATCGTCTTGTTGGGTGGTCCCAGTTCCAATCTCGGTCTCTTTCCCAACCTTGTCCTCACCAGACGCATCAATGTCTTTGTCTGGGTCATAGCCGGACAATGTCGATGCTCCATCCCCTTCCTCCGTATTTTGGAAAAATGTCATGGTCACACTTGGATCTGTCATAACATTGTTGTTGAACTTGGACGACTTTCCGTAGGTTGCGAATCCATTAGCGGCTTCCTTGAGAGCCGTCCTTCGTAAATTCTTATCTTGTTTATTGTCGGCGGTACTCTTTCTTGTTTTGGACACGACAGGTACGTACGACACACTAATACCTTCTCCTTTCTCTATTTTCTTTTCGTTCTTCAAAATAGTCGTGACTTGGTCCCGATTTAACATGTCCATTGTTCTCATTTCGTTGGTTTTCTTTGACATGCTCCCCATTAGTTTATTTTGAGTCATCCATGATCCCATGGAGAAAATCCGCTCTTGGAAGGCGTTTGTCGACGGCTTCGCCAACCAAATGATAGCACTTGGGTATAGGTAGGAGAATTTTGAGGAATGGAGACGCCACCATTTCATCAAGTCAAAGTACTTGCCAACCTCTAAGTAATTTCAATTCTTGCAATTCATGGCAAACTCTCTCTTCTGATTATCGTTCCAGCGGTCGCGAGCCTTATAGAAGGCTGGAGTTCCATAGTCTTCCATCATTTGATCCCAATGGTTGTCTATGTGACCCTTGCAATGTTCGCAAAATTCGTCGTAGCATGATGTACAAGCTTTCTGTAAGGCCATCACCATTTCGTTTTCAGAGGCAGCGTTGGATGCCTTGCCACTAAGATGCAGTAACGCTTGTTGTTGTAGGTCATGCGAGCGCCTCATGTTCGCAAATACATCACGGGTTTTGTGCCGAATAGTTTTTCTGGAAGGGGACATCGCCTGTTCTTCAACATTCTCAATGTCATCACCTTCTCTCCCCGTGGCCCCTTGTTTAGAGAGCGCAAGTCCAATCTGAGAGACACTCTTGTTGCTGAATTTGGCGACCATGTCTTTGATGATGATCCTACGACACTCTTTGACGGTGTCTTGATCGAAAACGCCGAAATTCACGAACATATTCTCGTATACATTTCCCAATAGAGGATTGGCACAAACAGCTTTTATTCCATCTTCGTCACGATGGAATAAGTAATGCTTGTACTCTGCGATAATCCGGCGAATTAGGTGGCGTGGTCCAGCCTCTAAATCCTTGTAGAGAATCGGATCGCGCAGTCTGTCTAGATCGTCCATGGTATCACGAGCGTCCCATTGAGTCTCGGCTCCACTAGACACATTCAAGCAGGAGACACCACCATACTCTTTGCTGTCACTGCGCATAGTTGTTGCTTGAAAATAAGCGCAATAGATTTCAAGCAGGGCCGCGGAACTTGCTCCTGGTTCATCAGATTGTAAAGACATGGAAACTTGTTTCAAGGGAGCGAGGATTCCCTCGTACTGAGCAAGTAACTTCCATTCCTTTTCCTCTGGATATAGCTTTTTGAACTTTGGGTCACTCCGGAAACCAGTCAGAGTAGAGTAGGCATCCATGACAAATTTGCATCGTAGCAAGGCTTGAATTGTTAGGATAAGTCCTGCAACTCGAGTGTCATTTGGGAGTGGAATAGAAACAATCTTCATTCCCATTGCAATACAGGCCTCTCGAAACTTTCTCATTCGCTTTGGAGATTTTTTGCTGGTCAACCAAGACGCAAATTGTTTGAAGATTTGCCACAGCTCAAGAAACTCCGTGTTAGAATCCATGAGCTGGCGATTGTGGTAGCGTTGAACTAACCCCGTGGCGTGCTTTAGCACAAGTTCAGCCTTGTGCATATCACATTTTCCAGTCTTATCCTTTTGGCCCACTATGTACTTGCCCGCCAACACAGCGGCCGTCGTGTTGTCATTCACAGAAGCCGACAGATCTCCTGTAGTGATGCCAACACCAAGAAGAAGAACATCAGTTAGGTTTGCCACGTCCGTTGCTGCGTGTCCTTTGCATTCTGCAAGACCAATGGGGATGCGATAGACCTCGCAGTTGCGAGGGTCTATGAACATTATTGTAACCCCAAGGACGTCATGGTCCCTCGCTTGCCAAATATCATGGCACACGGAGATAAAAGGAACCTTCTGGTAGCACAATCGTTCGTATTCAGAGCGACAGGCATTGATAAGGTTCGTCGCCACACCGAAAAAACTTTCGTAGGAAGAGATACGAAGTTTGGAAATTTCCCGCCGGCTCATGATCTCTGCCGGTGTGTCGCGGAGAGCAGCACTGTTGTTGATTGCGTACCGGATGAGATCTCGGAATTCTTTTTTCTCGGCCGTAATTGCCGGTAGTGCGCAGTCATTGATGAACCGATACATGAGCTGCCTTAGTTCCGCAGAAGCAGTAGATTTGGATGCATCCTTTATGATCATGGAGCTTAGCGTGCCTTGGCTTTTCATCGGAGAGGGATCATCGGCGTCGTCTTGAATTTGAACATCTTTGTGGTACTTGCCGATATGAGTTGCTATGTTGGATGTTTTGTTAAGCCCACAAAGTAGGATACATTCGTCCAGTGGTTTGTCTTTGTTCGCAAAACAGCGTGGGCAGATGACAACATAACGGACAAGATTCGAGTATTTCTCTTTCATGGCTTTATTCTTGGCTTGGGGAGTCAATGCCGACTTGAGATTCTTCATGTCTCCTATTTTGGTTTTGGTCTTCATGTTGTTTATCAGCTTGAGAATGCCGGGGGTTTGGGGAATATCATCCGAGTTATCGATCAGATATTGTTCAAACACCGGCCAGTCAACATGAAGGATCCAACGCCAGTACGGTGAACAACTAGGATGGCCGAAGAATAATGGATTTGGAGAATCAAGAAGAGGAACAAGAGATTTCTCATTCGCCAAGAAATCATCTTTGGCTTCCACAACTGGTGCAAGCTCTTCCTCAACAATTTTCTTCTCGGCTTCGAGTGCAGAGGGTTTTCGTTTCAATTCGTTGGAACCTGCAGGAGGAGGCTTTTTCTTCTTTTTCTTCTTTGAACTGGAAGTCTTCTTCTTACTGGATGAGGGCCGTGGCTTGTTCTTGTTGGAAGAAGATTTGTTCTTGTTGGAGGAAGGGGGATCCCTCCTGGAAGGATCTTCCAATGTCGAAACGGTATCTTGGACTCCTTCCATTTGATTCGACCTCGTGTCGTTGTATGAGACAAGATAAGAGAGGACGATGGTTTGATTGTTGAAGAGAGGCGAAGCAACCAAGATATGGGTAACGTACCTCTGTGTTGTGATTATCCTCATCTGTTTTCTTGTGTTGATTTGGAATGATAAACGCATGATATCATGGTTGTAGTCGTTTCATATGGAGATGAGGAGTGATTTTGTACTATACAGCCTATATATTTGGCTGGAGGTACTTGACTTTAGGACTAAAAGTACAATACGAGAGACTGGTGGGACTCCAGAGAGGGAATATAGTACGATTGAAGGCTGGGGGGGGGGGGAATGACGGTAGAGACTATAGTCGGTTGTGAGTGACTATAGGGAATGGACTGAGGGACTGGCAGTCCCTTGAGAGAGAGGGGGGGACTATACTAAGGGAATGCATAAAGTCGGTGAAGTACAGTACAAAGTAAGGGACTTCGTCGAAAATTGGACTATCGTACTACACAGCCCTGGTTGTGCTATGTTTCGGACTCCGAGTTCCGAGTTGAGTTTTGGATTTCAGACTGATGAGTGATGGAGCGAGTAGAAGGATACGATGAGCCATTCTAAAGTTGGAGTGGTTAGTTGCGTAGTAGGTAGTAGCTTCACAAGGCCCCTCTTGCTACGACTAGAACTGGAACTCGGTCTATGTGCATGATTGGGAAGCTCTTGAGTTTCTGTCTTTTCGATTGGCCATGCCGAATTCTGGGAGACACTGGCATGTAACCCATTTTCACAGTTCTGTTGAGAAAAGCGTTTTGCCAATTTTTTCGCCTCGGACAAACACATCTTCCTTTTGACGGTCGTCGAGAGGCTACGAGATACGAATGTGTTACCAGGCATGCGTTGATACTTGATCTGCATTCGACCTGGAATTTTATGCAGCATTATCCTCTCCACAAGCTTGAACAATAGAAGCAGTACCATCTCGTCCTACCCTATCAATCAGAGAGATCATTTGAGCCCATTAACTAAGAAAGTCGAGAGCAACCACAACTTGTATCTAGTTGGTCATTCGCAACTATTCAGGCCGGCCACCAAGCCAATTGTCGGGGCGTAAATGATTACTACGACAACGAAGTGAGGATGAGCTCTTGACGGCAGGCTTCCGCTCTGATCGATGGTAGGCCGGTGATCGTCGCGGCCTTTCAAGCCAATCATCTGTCGGTGGTGACGAGACTCTAGACTGGCGATACAATGATTTCGCATTGTAAGAAAGCGGAAAAGATGGCTTCATGCTGTCGTTTTGCTTCCGTCCCGATCGGATAAATGAATCTTGCCGTTCTTGTAAGTATACAGGCCGTCCGCCGAGCCAGTCAT